>JAKOGI010000511.1:0-417500 GCA_029747015.1 Carnegiea gigantea | reverse complement strand
TGTCAATATATAATAGCTGGTTTTGTATCCTTTCAACCAAAAAAAAAAAAAAACAAAAAAAAAAGTTGGTTTTGTATCTTTATCACAAAACTCATTATGATATGACAAATCGACAAAATTAAAGCCACACAGTTGACATTTTTCCTGTATTATAAAAGAAGAAGTAGACATAAAATTTGAATCCAAAAAATATCTCACAATTACTAACTTTAATAGTTAAATTAAATTTCTCTTTTTTCTTTTTTTTTGGGGGGGAAAAAGCTGAATGCATAAAGCTCATATTTGTATTTCTTTGTTGTGACTTGTGAGTGAGGAAAAAAGGGCAACATAGGCCAAATTTAAACCAAATAATATCTTTTTAAAAAAATACTAATTAAATAAACTGACACCTACAATTAACATTATCAAATAGCCTTTAATTACGTGTCACATGACTCTTCTATCACACCTGATTTTGAGACGGCCACCCCCCCCAAATATATACTATTTATCAAAGGATGCAATGCACTTTTTTTTTTCCGATTATTCAGTTGACATGAGCCATACAATAATAAAGAAGAAATGCACCGTTATTAGGCAATTGTATAATACTTTGCTAATGGTAAGCAAAGACAGTCATGACTTAGATTAGATTAGGAGCTCGACCTCAAGCATGTATATGTAATCATAGCACATCAATTGCTTTTGCATAAATAATTAATGACAATTGCTAATCTTATCTCTTAACTTTCCCAATACGCATCTTAATTATGTTTAGATTCCCCACCTAACCAATGACAATTGAGAAATGATAGATGATTTTGACCAGAATTACTTTTTCACTGACTTTTAAAACAGTCACATTTCAAGTGCCTGGGTTAAATGTACCCTTTAATTATATATTAGTAGGTATCAACACAGTGTTTTTGACAATAATTTCTAGGTAAAACTTTGAAAAGAAGTATTATGAATGAAAATTTTTTTAATAAAAAAATAAAGAAAGAAAATTTATAATAGGATAATTATGTCTTTGGCCAGCTAATAGTAACTAATTAACTTTGTTTAAATTTCTCTTACAACTTACAAGTACTCTTTTACATATCTTGGAATCATTTATCATATAAATATCAAAATTATATATAAGATTCGTTTACTTTACAAGTAGAGCTGATAGAGAGTTGTCCGATCTAAATATCCGAATTTATCCCATCAGAAAAAGATTGGGTACGGTTATGGATTTTTCGTCCGAATTTTGAATTCAAACACAGTATTGTTTATATTTTTATTGTCCAAACCCGATTTTGACCTGAATTCAACATTATCCGAAGTATCCGACCCGAAAAAATATGGGTATTGAACAACAATTTTTTGTCCGAATTTTAATGTTGTTCGATTTATCCGACTTGCGTACGACCTGAACCCGAATTTTTACCGGCACTATTTTATAGAGACTATATTTGCTCCAATAAAAAGTACAACGGAAGTGCACTAACACATTTTGATTGGTTCTTTTGTTTGCAATATACAGATTCTTTGTATTTTCAGAATGATGTCATTAGTCTTTCTTTCCATGAGATTTAATTTTAGTTTTCAAAATGATCTCGTTGAACTATGCATAATATTTGCATTTCCAAAACAATTAAGCCATTGAATTTGGTTGAAATTGGGATAATCAAATGTGTGATATCAATTAAAAGCTATTAGAGATGTCTCTATCCTAGTGTGAATCAAACAGATCCCCTTTCCAACCCTAAAAAATTAGCCAGATGTGATTTGATTGCATTAAGATTTTTATTTTTCTTTTTTCTCTCCTTCCTTTTTCTGCCTTTAAATTCATGTTTGCAATTGCAACCATAAGGTGTTGTACATAGTACAATTGGCCAATGCAGTGGTCTTCAATCACGGTCAATATGTGGGACTTTTTGCCACCTGCATTTCATACTTCAATTATTTATTTTTGTCAACTTCTAGAATGAGAGATGGAAAATTGAGGATTTCAGTCATGCGTTTTCTTCGTGTGAATTGTGATGGGCCAAATTCAAAGGACGCTAAGACATGAACTTCTAAGAGCATTTACAATGTTAGAATTGTGGTTCAATATTTCTATCTGCGATCTAAAAAATAATATGTAATGTTGATTCCTCTAATCCGTCCTGCACTCCAACTTGTAGTCATGATTCGCTCGCCACCTTTTGTCAATACTGTTCATAGAGATCGTATATATGAATCATCTAATTTATCTATAAAAGGGCTATTTTTAGTAGAAATAGTAATTGGCTTTTTTTTTTTTTTTTGGATAGCTTAGTGTGTAGTATATTTGATCATTGTTACAAAATATCGCACCGTCGCTTGGTATCAGCCGAAGCCTATCGCACCGTCAAGAACTGGTATAAGTTATTATTTGATACTGTACTAGTCAATACCGCTTTGCACCATTAAATATCGAGCGGTACAAATATTTTCGGTCAAATACCACCTGGTGCATTAAATATTAATTTTTTGTACTTTATTTTTTAATTTTTTTGAAATTCAAAACGGTACGAACCCGGTACATAAATCCGATATATCTCATTCCAGTGAAAAAAACGGTGCGATGATTGGTATGATATTTATAACTTTGAATTTAATTGTCGAAAAAATAGACACAAAAATCCAATTCTAATGACTTTATATTGGTATTTGGTAACATCCGATTCTAAGGACTTCTTAAAGTGGTCACAAACTAAATCTTCATTGCTTTAATGCTCTTTTGGGCTTTATAGTACAACACATTAGTTTTATCAAAAAAAGCACAACAGATTAGTAAAGCAGCATATAACAATGAACAGGTAGAAATTAATTAACATCCATCAAAACATAGAAAAATCTTAAATTTTACAAGCTACAAATATATATTTTATTACATATATGAGGGCCAAAATCTTCACAAATATAATCCCATATATCATATGTATAAAATCATCAACTTACCAAGCACAGTAAATAATATTCGCTCCTCATATGTATCATATGAACCAACTATCAAGAAAGATAGACTGGTACTGAACCAACACAAGCAGTAGGACTATAAGAGCAGCTACACCCCATGGAGTTGGGGACCCACCTTGGCTTGAGCCCGGAACCGGGCTCGAGCCCCACAAGCCATCATAAGCCCACTTTCGACGGTCGAAGAGGGGGACCGGAGCCTGAAAGGAGGAGAGCCATCGGACCACGAAGATGATGGCTAAGGGCAAGGCTAAGAGGAGCCAGTTGATCTGAGACTCAGCAGCTTCTTCAGCCTCTTCATAGGAAGCGTAGAACTTAAGCCCAAGAAAAAGGGATGTGACTATGAGGATCAGTAGCACTGGGTAGGGTAGAGGCCTTAGAGTGAACCCATCAAAGATTGAGGGTTCTCTTCTTCCTACATATGGGTTCGGGTATGGATATGGATATGAGTATGATCCATAGTAAACCATTCTCTCTCTCTCTCTCTCTCTCTCTCTCTCTCTCTCTCTCTCTCTCTCGATCTCGATCTCTCTGGATGTCTCTCTCTAGGGTGGGCGTTTTTTTTCTCCAACTGGCTTGTATTGTGAGCAAGGGTTTGGTTATATGGGGCTTTTGGTAGGAGAAATGGAGGTCCCCTGAAGAGGTCAATTTGATTATAGGGATTGTTATTGGTTGAATGGGGCCCTTGGTTTGATGAGTATCAGATGAAGATGAGGTCAGGATGTCCATGAAAGATTGATTTATGATTTGATTTATTTTTTGGCTGTAAAAATTCAAATACATGATGTTATTGTGAGAGATTTTTACCTAATCAGCTAGCACTAATTTTTGGGTGGTTTCAAAAGTAACAATAAAATTGAATTATTATGGTTCATAAAATTGAATTATTAAAGTTTTGTAGCACCTTTTTGTTTTAGTTTTGGATCCTCCAATAAAGGTAGAGCTCTCCGATCATAAATTTTCTCCATTTACAAGACTTAAACCCGATACTTTAATTAACGCAAATAAGTGTCAAACTATTTGAACCAGCCTATATTGTTAAAGTTTTAAAACACCTTAAATAAGTTGTCTTTTTAGAAAGAGATCAATATTATAAGTTGAACTTCAATTAACACTTGTCGGATCTACACTATATGAACAACATCTAAATGAGAGTACACATTTCGGCAGCACCACACTTGTTCCATCTACACTATCATTTGTCATTTTCGACAAGACTTTGTGCAGCTTATTGTTTACTAATCCAGCCCTTTTTTTGGTAATGGTGGGGGTAGCATTGGAGAGTAGATAAGAAGGAACTAAAAGTAAAACGCTACTAATGAATTTTTTTTTTTTTTTTTGGGGGGGGGGGGGGGCGTGGGGGGATCCTTTCCATAATTCCATACCCTACATAGGAAGAACAGTTAAGATTTACATATTTGAGAAGCACCAGACTTGTCTTTCCTTCAATCAGACATTCTTCAAGATCATACGATTGAAGCCTTTGGTATCTAAATCTGAACGACATTGCTGTTTTCCAATAAAATGACTCAAATGAGACAACTTTGCATACTTATAAGACCCTTTTTCTAAGAATTTTTTCACATGACAAAATTGTTAACCTCACCAACTCGTGATAGCTTTGCACTCGGTAAGCTATATATAACATCATGGATACATACAGTGTATCTTACAATAGTATAAAAGCTCAGATTCTGAGGCCTTAGCAGAGCAAAAATAGGCTATTCTGTTTCTGAACTATTTAGACAAAATTTGTTAAGAGACTTCTCAACACCCCCACCCCCAAAAAGGGAGAAAAACAACGCAAAATAGAGAGGTGAGGGAGAAGAACCCGGGTCAATCTGTCTGTTAGTCAAACAGACATTTGCCATCATCTTTCATAAACTCTTCCAACCATTAAGAATGTCGGATTTGTTTCTAACTGTGATGCACATTCATCACTCCAAGAGCCATGAAATTGTACGTGCTGAATGCAGGTTTTAAATACCGCCAGCACCAGTTTCATCGGAGGATGAAGGTGTCCTCTTCCTGTCACACCTTGCCTTCATACTGAAAATGAAGTTTGTAGTCATGCTGCAGGCTTGCCAAGGTGCTTCTACATGGACCCTCTGCAATAACATCAAAAACTGTCAGGCCTAAGCGATGCCCAAGTCGCAGTGATTGCATTACTACTTCTTGATCACATAATATTGCTCGCTTCAGAGTCTCGCTTACACACCCCCCCCCCTGGGGAAAGGGGAGGGGTAGAGGGAGGGAGATGTACACAACCTTATGCCTACAACTAATGGAGGATGCTTCTGTTTGTCCATTGATTTAGACAGTGTATTAACTATTCAGGCATTTTGTCAGTTTTGGATCATATTCAATAAAGTCACATAATCACTAAATTCTTTGTCCATGTTTCTGAGAACATGTTCTCAAAATCAGAGTCTGTAGACCATTTACAATCAGTTTCCCATTAATAAGGAAGCGTATAGCTAACACTGATTGGCCTCAGGCCTACTTCATTTATTTTGGTTTTTTTTTTTTTTTGGGGGGGGGGGGGGGAGGATTCTAATACTAGGTTGTTCTGTCGAAGTTATTATTTTGGCATTCTCTACTTGTAAAATAACATGTTAGTCAAGGCATTTTCACAGAAGGACTCAGCAAGAACTTCTCCACAATTACAAGGGTGAGGCATATAGGGCAGCATGAATATAGACCTAAACATCACTGTAGGCAATCAAGCATTGAGTCGACCATTTCATCTGGATGCTTACTAAGCAAATTTGCTTACCTCCAAACACTGTATGCAGATATTGAAGATCATCAGGTGAGCAAACATCAACCAAAGCATAGATACCGGGTTTCAAAGCTTCATCTACTTCCCTGGCATTCAAGAAAACAATTGCATTTTGTTATAAAAAAATGAAGCAGGATCCACTATCAGGACAAATATGATATGCTCTTCACACTAGAAGGCTCAAATATATAACTGGGAAAATACCGTTTGATTCCCTGCTTTAATGGACCTAGTCCTGAATAAAGCCATATGTAGTCCGATAAAAACATGAAGCACTGCTGACCTAGAACATCTTTCTGCTGTCTAATCTGCAAACAACAATATTCAAAACAACGACGAGAAATTAAAATGATGAAATTACAAGTTCCAAATATGTTTAAACATCTTTACCCAATATCAATGGATATCTAATCATCGCAATTATCACCAAGCAAGCAATAGAAAAATGGAAGGTTTGATAACATCTATAAGGATAACAACTGATACCTAATTGGACAGAAACTCAGAATTTTGGTGCAATCCAATAACCCTAAATGATATCTCGGACATTGCTAATAAGCTGGGAGTGTACCTTCTACGAGGGCTGAGTCCTCATGAGTAAAGACGAGGTGAGATCCTTGAGAGGGCATGGATTGGCAGCAAGGAATGTCTGTCTGCTGCAAGGTGTGTTTGAAGATATTTGTTTCATTTCTTGTCCTGGTGTTTTCCCTTTTCAATGTTCGCAGTCGGAATGTTAAAAATTTAGTATTCTTTTGAATTTTACATTTTTAGATGTTTGTGTCCTAAACTCCTATGAGGAGTGTCTTCAATTTGAGAGGGATTTGAGGATAGGTGATTGTGTATGTCACCTGACCTGTTTTGACAGGTACTTTAGGTGACCATTCAATGCTAATTATCCAAAATAATAATAATTACAACAACAACAAAATTAGAGTTGGAAAATAGGTCGGAGAGGGTCGGGGCAGGTCTGTGTTCGTATCGAATTTAAACAAGTTAAAGTTTGGAAAACCTTGACCTATACCCATTTAATTTTTAAACGGGTTGACCTGTTTAACTCGTTTAAGATAAACAAGTCACCTAATTATCCATTTACCCGTTTAACATTTTCAACTAATACATAATCACCTAGCATTAAAAATAACTTTACATGCCACATTAAGTAATTACTACCTAAAGCTTTCCCGATTTATCATAATTCACATTTTCATATTTATTTTTGATTTTTGTGTTCTTAATTATCAAATAAAAGGGTAAACAGGTAAATAATAAATGGGTAAATGGGTTTATCTGTTATATCTATTTAACTAAATAGGTTAAATATATATTTTTCATATCGAGAATCTTGACCTGAACCTACTCTATTTAATTAAACGGGTTGAAAGTGTCAACCCATTTGATTAAATAAGTTGAAAATCTAGATCCAAACCCATTTAATTTCGTGTTGGTTTCAGGTCGGTGATTGTATCAAGTTAGCTTTGTCCAACTCTAAATAAAGTAAGGGAAAGAAAACATGATAGCTAAGAACCTAGGGAATAGCAGTATTATTTTAATATATACCTCTTCATAGACTCTTCTCAGATAACTGGCGCATTTTACTCCCTCTTCCACTCGCCAACTGAAACAACCCTTTCTATCTGCTGAATTGCCATCCACAATCTCGAGGCAATGGAGGAGTGATTGAAGTGAAACTTGAAGAAGAGCAATGCACCGTACACACTCACTAAAAAGATATGTCATAGTCAGCACAAAGTCACGACTTAAAGAAAATTAAGATGTTGCAATCAGAAGGCATACAGAAATCAATCCTGTTTTATCTAAAGCACAAAAAATACAATTGTTTGGTAGAATATGAACTAAAGAAACCTGAAACAAAGAAATATACATCAAACCAGAGAAGAGATCTATGATCAAACAAAAGCAAAATCAGGGACAATATAATCACTTGAGACCAAAAGATGAAAAACTAATACCTCTTGTGATGCTTGACGACTGTCCACAATAACCTGCAAGATGCAGCATATAAGTTGATTGAGAATTGCCTGTCAACTTGGAAGCAACTTTCAAGGTCCTCATACTCTCTGCTGTCCATGGACCTCAACGAACATGAACTGGAAGATTTCTTGGCTCCAGGATCACGAAAACCTCGGAAAAGTGTTGCCACTATGTGCATGGACTGGCCAACATAATTAGAACCCACGTAAAATAAAGCAGGTTTTGCAACAACTCTGGTCAAAACCTCAACACACATGAGGACAACTGAACCAGAATCAGGATTCTTATTCACTGCAAGAATGTTTGGGTTCCTGTAGAATAATTTAGGACCTTGCAAGTGTACAATGATGTTGAATAATGCAGCAATTAGGTTGTTTATGCAGCTTTTAACCAGATCCAATCGTTTTTTCCCTACAAAGAAGTCAGAGAGAGTCATACAACAAGTATGATTAGTTCCCTATAAGCTGTCGCAGTAATTGAGAGATTGCAGGAAATTTTGTCATTATTGAGCAATGACATCAAGCAATTCCAAAGAAAAGCTTCATTGTCACTGACAAAGTAATACAAAGAGGCATAGCAGAAAGTGTACAAAATTTGCCAAACTATAGAACATGTCAATACCATCCATTCATGTGCTTTTAATTTTTCGCCCAAAATCAAGAAACAACAGAACTTGGACACACTTTTTCGTGTTCCTCAACAAAACAAACTAAACCCGGTTTGACATCATTTTAACTTGCATAACAGAATATGATGATCAAAGTTACTCCTTGGAGGCCAAAAAAGGACGACCTGGAAGCTAATGTACAAATAACAACAAAGATTTCATACTCTTGACTGAGTCTCAAGATATCATCATCAGAGCATTCAATACAAAAGGGGGAAGAATCCATGATTGACCCAACTATACTCGAAGAATTGACTCTATAACGAAAGAATGAACATCGACAATTGCAACAAACAGGATGAAATCAGCCTCATAGTTGTCTCTCGGTTGCAGTAAGGTAGGTTTGATTGTGGTTTTTTTGTATGTCGTGTTTGTATGCAGGTAATACATGCATTTGGGAAGAGACATTGTTCACCTACCTCTATTTGTTAACATATAGTACCTTCTGCTATGATGTACTTATGTCTACAGTTACTGCCACCTAATTTATGAGTACTTCTTAGTTCAATTCTCAGCTGCTTATCCTTAGTTTTGCTCCATAAAATGTTTTCACAAAATCCTTCTTCTATAAAATGTTTTCACAAAATCTTATTTTGTGGGTCTCTTGGAATCAGCCTCTGTACGGGCAGGTATGCCGGTTGAGGTAAGGTTGCCCACATCTGGATCTCCCCAGACCCCGCGAAAGCGGGATCCACACCGGGAGTTGGTGTTGTTGCAACAAACAGGATGGACACGACCTTCTTGATGAAAAAGAATAGGTCAAAATATCTATCATAACTTATAAGGCACTTAACATGCCTTGTCGGACATGCTAGATGTCTTGTTTTCAGCGATGATACCTTTAACAAATTCCAGAACTGAGTCCAAGCAATCAACACCAGCTGCAACTATTGAAGAAACCAAACCTCCTTCAGCACTTTCCCTTTTCACCTCATAGATTGCTGAACAGCATTCTTGAACACCAACCAGTGCTCTCTCTATAGCTTGTACAGCACATAATAAGTGTTCCTCTGAGGAGTCTTGAGTCAAAACCTTGAAAGACATCCTCAGCCTTGTCTTCAGCTCATCTATTCCGTATAGAGGATTAAAGGCTTGTTTTCGACTTAACACCTTTGTACTAGACTTGACGTCATGTGAAGCTAAAGAAGCTTCTTTACCCTGTAAAGAAATACATCTTCCAATAGCCTTTAAGTGTAGCTCTACCAGTTTGGTGTAGATCACCCCTGCTGCATCAGGACCAGTTGGCAGCAATTGGCTCCCTAATGTTTCAAGAAATTTAAGAGTACCATCTAACCAGACAACAGATGATGGTTTTGGAGTGTCGCCCATGCATGCAAATTTCTCCAGTAAGACTTCAGCACATCCCATAAGAATTTGAATTAGATCAGATGGCAACGGAGAACAACCCATATGAATGCTTAACTTCATAATGGCCGAAGAAGCAATAAACAATTCTCGCAGAAAAAAAGCAGCCTCAAGATTCTGACCATATAAGCAGCTCTGCAATAAATTAACTCTCAAGCAGTTGTGATTGAATGAGCCAAATTCAGTCAGGACACTGATGGCACCATCTGCTGCTTGCAACCTCCTATTGCTGCAATCCGTATCATACTGAACATCAGATGGACCCAATGGCAAGGTCTTGGGCCCTGAATTCTTATCCTGATTCTCATATTTAGTGCCGCTACTATAATTATGTCCCTCGCTAAGGGATGGTTCAGTCACCATATCGTTACTGTCACGATACAATCTCCGTCCCTCTTGACCATCACATTGGCTTTTGAGTGGCTGATCATTGTGAACGAATGTTCGGGAGAAATTACCTATGAACCCCAAAAATGTATCTATAAAACTGTTTATTCCAGAAAGAGTCCTATGCTTCCTCTTTATTAATTTTGCCTTTAAATCAGTTGTACTTGCATGGATATCATTCAAAGTCGACTCCAATCCCCATAGAAATCCTTGAATGCAGGAAATGACAGAGGACAATTTGTTCAGATCAGCTAGTCGTTCGCTGACCTCCACGCTTTCACTACCAAAGGACTCCCTCAAGGACACAAGGAAGCTTTTTGTCTGCTCCTCAAATGTCTCAGCTATACATGTCACACTTTCACAGGCTTCATTGTCTTTGGATTTTCTCATGCAAGCACATTCATGAGAAAGATTTCCAACACAAACCGGACAAGAAACTTTAGCACTCGAAGGTCTCATAATGGAGTGAATTGCCAAGCCAAATTGATACTTACATAGTGTAAAAAACACATATGATGTGTGATCCATCAGTGAGAAAATCATATTATTCACTTGGCCATCGTTGTTTTCTGATGATAAGGTGTTCCTCCATGCAACTACCAAGTTCACAGATTTCAACAGCCATAGAGTAGATGATGAACTCCCAGAGAACAGTGGAAGGTTTAAGGACTTTCCTGCCTTAGATTTCACCTCACAAAATCCCATCAGCATATATTTCAATGCTCTGCGGCATGAAACCAACAGTCCAAGAACCTCATGATGTCCATGTAAACATAGTGTTCCATGGGGGTCCAATAATCTATCAATTAAAAGCCTGAAACAATGAACATCAAATTTCAGCTTCAAGAACTCGGCAGCAAGTTTATGATAGCTGAAAATTTTTACGCAGATGGAACAAGAAGCATCCAATACGGGGAAAAAAAAAAAAAGAGAATATATAGAAATTACAGCATTTCAATAACAAAAAACAGCCATGTGTGGGCTCCCTCAGTGCTGAGGTCTAAGGTGGTGAAGACATAAGCAACTTACCTGCTTCCCAACCGATTTAAAATCTACATCACAGGCTAATAGTTTACTTTTACAAAAAACAAAACAAAACAAAACAACAGCATTCTTTGGTTCTTGTGAGATCATGACAACTGAAATTAACATATCAAGTACTCAATCACAAAGTTCGGATCCAATACATATTAAAACAGAAGCTTTCGGAAGTGTGCCTCCAGCACATAAATACTCTAAGCTTCTTAGACCACAAAAAACAATGAGCCACAAATATTCCACATGGCATATATTTGATTAATCCACCAAACGTAAAGCAAACAATATATGTCCGCATGTTGAGATTGGGAAGAATAAATCTAAGTTCGTAATCAATCTACCCAGAACATATGGTGACCATATGTTTAACATAGAATCATATTTCTTGTCTGTCTTTGGACAGACACACACACACATACACACACACACAGGGGCATGAGCGTGTACAAGTGTAAGTCCGTGAATGAGCACGTGCACTTACACACAACAACAAAGAAAAAAAAAGTGCCAATAGACAGCAAGGGAGGAAGCAGTGCAAGGGGGGAAAAGTGCCACTGTCAGAACCTTTCAAAGTTGATCAAACACATTGCACAGTGAGAGAAAGACTTCAAGCTTAATGACGTTTCCATTTGGCATAAAAGATCCAGTAAACTCCGACAAGCAGCAACATGCTGACTGATTTGTGAAAATGATGATTGTTTCTCACAGCATTCACCCCTCCGTTCACTGTAAGTACAATAAGAAGTAGCAGGCTTGTCTCTAGCAGCCATTGATGAATTATGGAGCACATTTAAAGCACTCGTCCAATCAGATGAATTCAATTCTGCATCAATGTTTGGTGTGTCTTTGAATAACAGGGACAGACATTCCTTCAAACTATCACAAAGCCTAGATGTCATATACCTGCACACAAACTAGTGAAACAGATCCCATGACCATCATGTATAGTGCCACAAAATAGGGAAACTAGGCACCTATTAACTACAATGTATCTAAGAGGAAAGATGCCAAAAGATTAGAGCATTGAGCACAAACAAAAAACTATCTTGCCATTATCATCAAGGCCTTAATCACTTGGTTGAAAAAATACTCATAAAAGCAACATGGAAAAACAGACACTCACAAGAGAGGCTGTGAATCCAAGCCACATTAATATTGTCCTGTGGGATTCCAAAAGAATGGAATCTCAAGGCATATAATACCCATCCAAGATCCCTCCCCTCACAACCCCCCCCCCCAAAAAAAAAATCAATCAAGACAGGACATTTTCAAATGCTGCATTATTGGGCTTAAGTTCTGATCGTCCAGGCTATTCAGTTTCCATTGAAGGGTTCATTTTGATGGGATCTTTTGGCTTTAAATCACACTACACTCCATCTCAGCTTGCTAGCACTTTTGAGTAATTTTTTTTATTAAGGCACACATGCATCTATGAAGTGTTGCTAGTTGAAGGAATCATATCGCGAAGCAGCCAACACAAACTGACAGAGACTTTTCCCATCACATCCACACGTTACGCTCATGCTGTGTCACTAATGGCCATCTACTCTGTACAGTCAAGCACGATAATGTCTCAAAATTAAGCAAAACTTATTTTTCAGGGCCTCTTCTACCCCTACCCCAATAATAAGCTACTACCTCGCATGGCCCTCCTCATAGATACACCAAGATTAGAAGATCTAATTTTGTGAAAATTATATTGCCTCGGGCATGTATCTCTCCTTAACTGTTCTATGATTGTCACTCCTCTGTTCCTGAAAGTCTTATGGATAAACCCATCAGTTATGACTATGCATGAGAGACCTAAAAAGCTTATTGAATATACACAGCGTAGAACAGCTTTCAAGCATGCAAAGGTCCTTCATAATAAAAAGGAAAAACGGTAGACATGCAACATTTACTCAATTAACACAATTAAGGTAACAAAGATTAGTTTAATATAAGGCATTTAGTATTGCAAATCTCAAAAGCAGACTGCAGCACTAGATCTCAAATACCAAATAACATGCATTAATAAGGAAAAAATAAAGTCACATATAACAATAAGTTCAGAACCAATATCAAAGCCATGAGAGTGGCACTTTATAATGGCTTAAGAGATCTTACTCTTTGATTGTACAAATTGGTGTCACATAGGAGTTCTAGTGATATTTGATGCTTACTGACTTTCATTGCCTCGCCTGGATAACTCTTTGGGTGCTCTCCAAGCTCACTACAGTTAGTATACGGCAGTGAGTTAAAGATTAAAAGTGACAGGAACAACTTCAATTTCTCCTTAGTAGCATGATTGCACCATATATCAATATTTTGGCATACAATCCACCAAAGTGCCGTAGGCAGTGTCTTCTCATTCACTGTACAAATGCCCAGATCCCACGGAACAAACTCCACGTGCCGAGGGGATAAACTCCTTGCGGTTCGCTTGCAGAGCTCAGAAGGAAGTTGTTTCTCATGTACTAATGAAAGGTATTCCATGAGGAACCCAGTAAGATCAGCAGCTTCTTGCTTCAAACTGGACAAAGCATTCAATAATTTGCTGTGGATCACATTCTTCCTTCTCTGCACAATATAATCTAAAGACTGTACTTGCCTTTTCACATCGACAAGCCTTTGGAAAGTCATGATATGCATCACATAAATCAGACACGAGTGATCCAGTAGACCTTCATGCAGAAAATTATCCTTGATAAACTTTATGACACTCATAAGAGAAGCTGAAGGTTGACCAATCCATGAAAAGTAACCTTCATCCTCAAAGTCAGTCCTTTCCAGGCAATCCTGACCTGAATAGGCTGTATAAAAGTCCCCCATCACTCCTGACATTTTCGTTGAAGAATCCGGAGGCATGAGAGCAACTGCTTGGCGATATACACTTCGGCAGACCACGTACAAACGAAAGAAGAATAAGACGACCAAGAGAAATTTATCCTGCAAATCATTTTGAAATTCCGCCTTGTTTTTCAATGTTATCCCAATGGCAGAGAACAGAAACTCATCTGCACCAAGATGTTCAGGGGCAATCAAATGGCTCATATTAGGATGTAGGACCATTATCAGCTCCTTTATAGAGACTCCTACAAAGTAACTATTCCCAGTGGTGACTGAAAGAGATTCCAGAACTATAGAATAAATTTCAGACAAGACCAGACCAACAATTTCTGCTTGTGCACTAAATCTACAGGAGTTGACATCGATAAATTCATCGGCCACTGAGCATCCTAATTTCATCCACATCAAGGAGTCAGAAACATCATCTGCTACAGCTTGAATGCATCCACTGACCTGTCCTTCAGGTATAGATTTGATCGCGTTGCAAATGGCCAGCCTAAACTTCTGGGAGCATAATAGCAAATGACCAGATTTGGCAAACTTATCCTGATGAAGGATTGACTTGGAAGTCAAGACTACAGAATTGTTTTCTTCATCATCTCCTTGATAGAATGATAGATGCCTGAGTCCTTTGCATAGAGTAAAAACAGCATGATCTACCTACACGCAAAAAAATATAACATGAGCCCAGGGACATAGATGGAATACAAATGTGCATAGATTTCTTTTGCTTTTCAATTATTATCACAGAATAATTGGAAACAACGTGTGCAAAACAATACATTAAATCTTTACAGAGGCAGGCCAAGATACATTTGACATAGAATTGCACAATGAAGTATGTTCACCCTTTTTAAGCAAACAGTATGCAGAAGGAGTAGATACGAATCTAGATGCCAGGATCAATACATGATCTTTTTGGAAGTCTCCTCTAACTTTGGTCTAATGTAAACAGTAAAAGTATTATTTCATATTCTTTCACAAGGGTTGGAGAAGGATTAGATTGATGCTGAAAGCCACACGTAAATACAGATAGATCTACATTTTAAAGAACCTTCTACCGGTGAAAATGGCAAACAATAAGCAGCATTCAGACTTTGTTCGCACATACAGTAAAGTAACTTGCATTTTGCCATATAACTATTTGAAAGAGGATAAAGCTGATATGCTAATAATATGAAACCTCACCCATGATCAATGTAACATGATGGTCCTATATACCATTGTATGCAGTTAATAAGGCAGATTGATGGGATTTTTTTTTTGATAAGGAAGGCAGATGGATGGGATTAAGAATCTTCCAGCCCTTTTTTTTTTTTTTTTTGATAAGGAAGAATCTTCCAGCACTTATATTAAGATTTCCTACAAATATACAATCATTCAAATATAGGATTTTCATTAAAAAGAAAATATTTTTTTAAAATAAAGACAAAGGCTTGTAGATCTTTTACTCCACTCATGTACAAAGCTCAAAATTAAGAAAGATGAAGCTTGTACAACTTTACACCTAGTGTCTATCAAGAAAGGAACTTTTGCATGTTGGGTCTACATTGTTTCAGAACCAAATTTTATCTATGATAATTGCTCAGGATTTTATCTGATTACCAGCGAAGTTAATTAACCACTTACTTACGCTAATGCCTTTTTTTTGTATGAGTGGGTAATAAACAGTTAATCATGCAAGGATTCAAAACGCAGTTTTTGCCCCGGCAAGGCAAAATCGTTCTAATGCACCAATCACGTAACATATTACTATGGGGCAGCAATGCGGTTCGCTCAATTTAAAAACCTTTTTGATGCAGCTATTTCATCGCGGAACTGCAACATTTTGAATCCATGCCAGTGTCCAAGTAATTGTAGCATCTAGAGGAAGTCATCATATTACTATGGGTCGACGATTTGGTTGTGGGATGACTTCTTATAAAGTAAAGAGTTTCATGGCAGGGAAATAGTCCCAACTTGATCAGAATCAGATCAATATGACATCCAAACTACAAAAATGGAAAATGTAATCTCAAGATTCCATTATATGTTAGGGTCAATGCAAAAACCTAATGAAACAGCTGTAAAAGGATTTACACTGACCTGGCGAAGCTCACTGTATAGATTAAGCACCCGGCATCCCAGGTCAATTGTCTCTGAAAACAATGTGACATCCTCTGAAAAATGCGCCATCGCTAAAAAGGTGAAAATCACAACCCATGTGCCAACCAACTCATCACCAATGACTTCATACTCAATTTCCAAGAAGTTCTGAACTACAAGAATGAACTCTTTGGCTATTGAATTTAATATTCCAACCTGTACAGACTTATCCCTACCAAAAGTTGACTGCCAGAGTTGACTAAGTTTGGCATAACAGGACAAAAAAAGGCCATAAATTATCTTGAAAAAGTTAAGACAAGCACCTCCATAATCGCCATGCGTTCTTAAATAGACCCTTTCGTGCATCATAACAGAGAGTACCTTATTCACAGACTTCAGAGCACAAAATACATCCAGCAAAGAGCTTTCGGCTTGAAGATCACAGTGCAGATGTTTTTTCAGATCAAGTAACAAAGGTTCCAAAATGACCACAAAGAAATCGAAAACTGACTTTCTCACTTCTGAGCTAGGAGTAATCATGTGATCACTCCTCTCTGAGGTCAAATTACCAATCTTTGTGGGCTGCTTTGTAGACCGACTTTCCATGACATTAGACTTTTCTGCATCGAGCAAGCCCCTCTTGTACTTTCTAACACAATTAATGAACAACTGGAACATATGTCCAATGCCAGCCACAGATGGCACCTTTCTTTCAGAAACAAGGTTCTCCATTTTGTCAAAAACGTGCCTGTGATAACTTTTGATTATGGTTCTTCCGCCTTCCAACTTACAATCAGTTGAAGCACTGTATTTTTCTGTGCTGTGTATGCTAAGATATTCATCAAGGTGAACTGAATGAAACAATCCATAAGACAGAATCTCCTCAACCGACTTATTCATGCTCTGCCCCACCACAGGACTATCCTTGACCTTATCATGCAATATACCAAGCAAGTGCAGTAATGGATCCAGAAGTTTATCAACAAAATCACGAAAGCCATTTTTGCGAACTGGGTGCACTCTCAAGAACTTGGCGAACGGCTCAAACACCAAACATGAAAACTGTGAGATTAAGTTTCTTGCATCATTATCTTGAAGATTGTCCCCATAAATCTTGACTATGAGTTCAAGGACAGAGCTGATAACCACTGCCCACAAGTCCAGATTTTCATCCGACAACCGCCTGTGGAAAGAAAATATCAATTTTATGCAGTCGCTTACAGAATTGTAAAATTGCAACTCTGCAGTGGAAAAAATGGGTTCTTTAACATCTACATGCACAGAGTTGATGGACTTCAATGCACTTCTGGCAACACATGAAATCACCCTCAGCAGATCTCGTTGTAGGCTCAATGAAACATGCAATCTTGATGACTCCTCCATGCAAAATTTGAATATCTCCCAGCATCTATAATCCAAGTACAACTGTGATTCTACAGACTCCTCTCCTGCTCGAATCTTCTTTTCAGCTGCAATTAATAAATCTTGAATCCACTTACTACTATACAATAATAGTCTTGATATACTCAAGATATTGAAGTCCTGTTCTGGATCATTGTCTTCTTTCTTGACTCTTGAATTCACAAAATCAAAAACTAACTCCACCTTCCTGCATTGAAAATTATTCAGTTGGATATTAGGAAAATAAAATTTAACAGTAAAAGGTACCTCGCTTCATCCCTAAATCCCCCCCTAGAAAGTCCATGGAAGAAGTCCAAATACACAAAGCTTCATACATATATTATGCTAGAAGCTAAAGAATCTATCCTCAAATTACATTCATAGGAAGTTAATCAATGAATATTTACACTCCTTGGTTTTAGAAAAAATTAAGTGCAAGCTCCCTAACCACCCTAGACATGGATATTTTCAATATTGTGATCCATATATGTGATGTATTCCATAACATCCTACAAGAAAAGCTCCTTAGAGGGGGGGGGGGTTTCCCCCCCTCCTTTCAACAACAAACGCAGCACAAAATCACTGTGCATCATATAAGCTAAAAATTAGCAACCTTCCCCACTAAACAATTTTGCCACAGGAATCTACTGTGAATCCTATGACCCAGTGAATCGAGGCCATAAACCTTGTATTCACTGACCTAGGAAAAACAGAAAGGGGGCATTTGTAATTTTGTAAAAACATACACTATCAACTTAGTGAATACTCTGTCATAAATACTAAGCTCAAGCTCATTAGCAATTGTTATGCAATTTTTTTCCCCCTTACTAGTGGCAATGTATCAGCGTTGTTGGACATTCTGTTCAGTCTATTCTAGGTCAAAGCTAGAAACTTTACAGCTTTTCAACTCTATTGAACCTACACAGATACAACTGCTGTGAATTTGAACCTATACATACAACAACATCAACATCTGAACCCTGAACTTATGACAATTCAAACCCTTCAAATCTTAACGCCTATAAGGCCATAACACATTTCATTCTCCACTAGCTGGCCTCAAACAAAGAAGCATATTCAATAAATTCACGATTCCAATTCACAAATTCAAAAGCCGAACAAGCAAGAGATAAAACAGCAATACTAACTTGAGGACATTAAACTCTTTTGAATTAATATACAACAAGATGTTCAACTCAGTGACAATGAACCTACATAGCTACCGCTACTGTGAATTTGAACCTATATATGCAACAAGATCAACACTTGAACCTGGAAATTCTGAGAATTCAATCCTTCGAATCCAAAAACCAATAACCCATTTCATTCTCCACTAACTTAACTCAAATAAATAGGCATGATTCAATAAACTCCCCATACCATAGCATAAATTTGAATCTACACACACAAGCATCAACATCTGAACCACGAAATTATGATAATTTAACCCTTAGAACGCTAAAACCCATTATACAATTCATTCTCCACTAACTTACCTCAAACAAACAAGCATGATTCAATAAACGCTCCACACCAATTCATAAATTCAACAGCAGAATGAGCAAGAGATAAAAGCAGTACTAACTTGAGGGCATTAAGCTCTTTGTTTTCGATTGCTAAAACAATATCCAAGTTCCGCCATTGACGGGTGCTCTCTTTACTTTCTAAGCTCGTCTCTTCCTCGACCTCCATTGTTGTCCAAGTTTCTCTGTCCTCGACAACACATCCTACATTTTCTCTTTCGTATTTCTGGCGGGCTAATTTCGAAGGGTTAAGGGTTTCATCAGAATTGGATGTTTTCCTCTTCTTGCACTTCTTCGAAGATTTCTCTTTCTTTGCTACCGTACCCGCCATGGCTGAGGGCTGCAAGCAAGGTTGGCATAGAACTCGGTGTAGACAATTTAGACTTGAGGCAATACACCGGGTCGAATTGGGTCAGCGTCAACTAGTTTATACAGTGGGTCGGGCCGAGCTATGCCTACCATTTAACAAAGTGGGCCAGGACAGGCCTTTATACAAATAAAGATGTCAAGTCAGCCAACCCATTAACAACTCACTTTTGACCTGTTTTAAACGAAACAAACGTGCACATAAAAACTTTATATAATAATTATGGTTAAAGTTAAAATATTGGTAATAAACTTAACTCATTGTAGTATATAAATTGGATTCACTAGTTGGTTGAGAAAGTATCGGGTTATCAACCGAATAGCACTTGATCGGATGGTCAAGTATTGCCCTTCCTATGCTTTCCACTTAGGTTCGACTAATGAAAAATGCATATGTTGTATTTTGTGTGCAGTTGTGCGGTTAGACTTGGTTCCTAGGCTTGTTACCTGAACTTTGGTATCCAAAATTGATCCCCCTCCCCGACCTATTGTGGCTCACTGGTGATCCTCTGAAATAGGGGTCTAATGGATCGGACATGTTTACTCATATAAAAAAAGTATTTTGTTACTAAGCGAATCGTTAATAGGTCGATCTAACTTGTTAATATACTTCAATGAACCGTTCTGCTATTAACCCAACTCATTGTAAATTCGAACCTTTATTAGTCATATTTTAAAAGGACCGATCCACTTTACTCGATGAGTATCCAAGTATTTGCCCAACCCTATTCTTATATGAGCAACCAAAAAATTATGAAAAGATAGGCACCCGAGATGATTTGTTTAGAGTAGCCAATTTACATTTCAATTGTTCTTTGGTGACAATAATTATCTTATCGTTATAATGAGATCACAAATATAAGAATGTTTAGTAATCATCTACTAGTGACGTAATAATTGAACATGATAATGCTAATAAACTCAATAAATTGAAGGTACAAGCTTATTTTTCTCCACAATTTATAATATACTAGTATATATCCCCTGCTTCACACGGACATGTGTAATATTTCATTTGAGATTTTAATTATTAGCTAGTTAGTTTTGATTAATATGAATATTTGAGATGTAATTATAGATTATCAATTATATGTATTGTAATGGTTTATTGTTTTTTGTATAGTTATTTTGTGGTTGTACATTTTTAATACCTTCTTAGAGCTTAATTGTTTTAAATTTGTTATTTTATACATTTGTACGCTTTGAGTTAAATAATTTAGTTAGATTTTCATTGTCCACTTTTTTGTTTATAAAACATTTATTGTGAATAATTTGTTTATATAGAAGATATTGTTGTTATTATTTTTATTTTATCTGGTATTATTATTGTTGTTATTGTTATTATCTATTTAATAAGACATATAGGTATTTAAAATCTTATAGATTAATGTTAAGAATTTGTAACATCACGGTAGTTAGCAAGATCCAAATGTATTAAAGTTAATATTACACCTCATTAAAATATTTTAAACTTTCATGTGTTTGCTATAAAGAAAATAATTTCAACTAGTTAGTGAAGGTATTAGTCAATGCACACAAAATATTTTTTTTTTAAAAGAGTTCGAGAATGAGATTAAAAAGGAGACAGGGGACCAATATCTAACTATTACAAATAGTAGCACATATTGGGTATTTTGTGGATCATATGAATATGTATTTTAATTCTAATAGTATTATTCCATGAACGATTGTATTGTTTCTGTGTTTATGTTATAGTATTAAATTTTGACTATTTGGACTATGCGTCTATTAAATTTTGGGATGGATAAATATAATAATATAGGTCAGTAAAATAATAATTAATTAATTCTCGCCTATGATCAATTACGTAGAAGTACTAAAAATAATCAATTAGTTTAAATATTTTTTCTTTTATTTATTCAAACAATAATTATTTTATTACAATATATTAAACTTCAATGTATTTGTTAGATTAAAAAAAAAAATCATACGTTGGAAATTTGTAACATCTCTTCAATTAGCAAGCATCAGTTCAGGAACATTAAAATGTATTAGAATTTAATTAAAATTTATGGATATATTTCAATGGTCATAGTATACTTAACTTTAATTAAAATTAATGGAGTTATTTCAAATATCACAGTATACTTAATTTTGTTTCGCATTCCATGGCTTTATAAGATCATCTTGACATCGACATATTGTGATTTATTACATTAAGTATACAACTCCAAAGGAAAAAGGGAAAAAAAAAAAGAAAGTACTTGACTAATGATATTGTGCCAAATGCCATCCACCTAAGAATACATTTAGTTTTATATTATATATATAATATATGATATATCATGTTAAGGAAACCATTACTACACCTTTTCATAATTTCTAAGTATTCCCTTAAATCTAATATTCTTCTCCCTGAAAAATACCCTAAAGATATAGTCTCAAAAAACACTTGTCGTTGTTTGTTACCCAATTCGGACTCATTACTTACCTAATTTTTAGAGTATATAGCATTGAAAATAAGCATGTCAAAATTTTGGAGCATTGGATAACTTTTTTTATAAATTCGAAATATTAACGATCTCAATCCCAAAATTTACAATTTATTATGTACAATCGGGTGGATAACTCAATTGTCTACGTGGGCCCACCACCAGCTGCAAATTATCTTGACGGTGCTCTTAGTTCAATATTAATTATAATCAACATTAATAATAGGAATGCTGGATAGTGATGTGGCAGTGATGTTTTACTCGAACAGGTGAGGTCATGGGTTCAATTTGTGGCAAAAGCAAGGCCTATTTTTTTAATTGTTATTCTTTTCGTCCTAAAAGTTTTTTAAGCATCTTTCAAAAAAATTCTAATTTTTTTTAAATTCTTTCATTGAAATATTAAGGCATACACTTGTATTTACATTATGGATCTACATTCACTATTTTTGTATAAAAATCCTAATTTTAAGATAAATATTAATTGAAATTTTATATATTTATTATCCGTATTTTTACTCACTATAAGCATTTAGATTTATTATAAAAATAAACAAAAATAAGAAAAAAATTTCACTAAAAATTTTTATATGTATGGATACAGCATTAGTGAGGAATACTACATATGTTAGTGAGCTATATAATATATTTAATAAGCAATATAACATTAGTAAGAAATATTTGTATTATCTTTTATTATGATATAAGTGTATTCATATTATACATACTTAGTCAGTATAATACAAATATAATCCAACTTACTAAAAGTATGTCATATCTCACTAAATATAAGTCATAGCTCATTAAACGAGGAATATATCATACCTTAGAATATGAACAAACAAGTATATGTGCTAACTAGAATTGTGTACTATATTGTTTGTTCACTCATTTTTTATTATGAATGATTACTATTTCATGCTAAGTCATATTGGTCACAAAATACATTTTATCGCTCACCAAATATCTATCATAACTCACTAAATAAATAGGATAGCTCACTAAAAAGAATAGTATAGATAGCCAGCAAATAATATTATCAAGTTCCTGGGTTATGTTACAGTTCAATCATTTTTTACTATGACATAAGAGTGTTTGTATTATATTTTGTGAGTATAATAGAAATGTAGTGCATTAATTAAATATAGTCCAACTCATTAAATATATGTCATAACTCACTAAATATATGACATAGCTCACTAAATATACGTCATAACTCACTAAAAAAATATAGACAACTAGAATATATTTTAGTGAGTTTCAAATGCACAATAACAATTTTTTTAGTACAATAGCACATTTTAATAAGTTATATAGTATTTTTACTAAGTGAAATCTATGGTACATAAGATGCATTAGTTTGATCTATCTGCTCACTAAAAGTATGTATTAGCTCACTAAAATTGTGTCTCAACTCACTAAGTATTGTAGTGAGCTATACATTTTTAGTGAGTTGGAATTCGATTGTACAATTACTTTTGTACAACCGGTTATATGATATAATAACTCAGTAAATAAATATCATAACTCACTAAAAAAATATAGACAACGATAATATAGTTTAGTGCATTTCAGATTCACAAAAACTTTTTTTTAGTATAATAGCACATTTAATAAGCTATATAGTATTTTTACTAAGTGAAACTTGGGTACATAAGATACATTAGTTTCGATATGTCTGTTCACTAAAAGTATGTATTAGCTCAATAAAACTGTGTCTCGGCTCACTAAAATATTTTAGTGAGCTATATATTATTTTTAGTGAGCGAAATTGAATGCACAGCAGCATATTTTAGTGAGTTATAGGGTATTCTTAGTGAGCCGAAATCCAACGATTTTCTTTGTTTTTTTTACGTGACTCGCAGATGGGCAATTTATGGGTCTGGTTGTACAATTATATTTATACAACGGGATGGACCATATACCAACTGCCCAAAATTCAGATACCCAAATCCATTTATGTTTTGATCGGTTTTATTTCAAGTGAACTCTCTTGAATAATCAATTTGCTACCAATTGAAAAGACACGAACAAGAATCACACACCATAAGGTCCAAAAGAGAAAAGGAACACATGCATCTTGTTGTGTTCATTAATAGTTATAATTTTAAACCAACCCCAACCCCCCTTTTCCAAAGATAACAAAATTATATATACACTTGTAATTAATTTGGTTGGGGATTTTTGGAGTTGCTCGACCACTTGACAATATTGCCATCTCAAAAAAAAAAATAATAATAATAATAATAATAACACATCGTCATCGCATACTGGAGGAGTGTATGTGTGAGAAAGAGAAAGATGTTTTGATTATGGATCTTCTCATCAATCAGCTTTGATCAATTGTTAGTTATAACCGTTATTTTTCAATGCCGGTGATTAATTAGTCTTGATCAATCATCAATTGATTGCGGATGGGAAATATTGAACTCCATTCTAACGAGATGAGTTCCTTCTTCTACTTCTATGGATGAAGTACGGCCAATAAGATCATTCTAAGGTTAGTTTTCTCTAATCTTCGATTCATATATCATATATATGTCTTTCTTTCTTTTTAAGAACTCAATCATAGGGAGGTTATTTGGTATGTTCAATGTCAATTTCGGTATGGGTTTATTGTATGGAACTTGGAGTTTTCTTACCTTTCTCATATTTTCATGGAACCTGGTTTGTTGACAAAGTGACAAAGTTATACCCTAAGAAAGTGACATGAGCTAGTTTATCATGTTGAGTGCTCAGGTTGAGTGGAACTCAAGGAAAGGTTTGGGATATATGTATGTGACGGCTTACTAGAACGTCCGAGTTTGTTTAATGGCAACTTCTTAATTTTTATACGAAATAGTCTTATGTTATCTTTGTAGAAGTTCATATGTATATTTGATAGGAAATTAATTGGCATGCATGACCCAATTTTATTAGACGCATGCATCTGGGGGAAAAAAAAGGGGGGGTCATGAAATGGTCTCATACAAGACTATAGTTCATGTGAAAAAAAAGGTCATGTCTCCTGTTTCAGAATGCTGTATTTTAGAAAGCTTATAATACTATACTTTGGGCTAGATTACATTTAGGCCAAGGGCAAGCTGTCGCACCTTTTCATAGTTCTTTGCTCTCGACGATTAGGATTGTTCTGATGCTTTTACTTGTATTCTTGTTGAGTATACGACCCTAGTATTCTAAGTTGATGCATATGAAACCAAACAGTTGTACTTAAATTCAACTGGCAAAAACATAGATCGTGTGTTTCCAACATGAGTTGGGAGTATTATTTTCACCCAACAGGGCATTTTATATGCATTTGAATTTTTGTACATTTCATATACATGTAAATGGCTTCATCAAACTGATTTTAGACTAATATGGCCTTCGTTTTTTTGGGAGGGGGGGTGGGGATGTGAGGTTTTTTATTGGCCTTTGCAAACAGTCTTTCTACTTACCAGGGATGAAACTGCATACATTTACACTTTTTTAATTCAAACTTGTTCTATATTTATTGCTGTTATTCTCAATGTGTGTCAATATAAACAAAATCTATTTTCTTCACAACTCAAGTGCATTTGATGACTCCTAATGCAGCATTCCAGATGCTAAATTTGTTGCCAAATTAAACTATCAGGCCTCTCGATGGACGTTTCTTGTAATGAGAATACGAGTCAACCCAATGGGTCATATGCATTAGATGAAACCGAAGAATGTGGTTTGGCAAAGATATTAGACCGGAGGTGGCCCCTAACCTTGTTGGAGAACAGACAAAGATCACTTGATGAAAAGTCTCTCAGCGAGTTTGCACAGGGTGTACCTTCTCGTTTATCCAGAAATCCTGATAGCATTTCTCGTCTAGCATATAATCTAGAAAATAGTTTCCCCCCTGATCGCCGGTCTGGTCTTAGCAGTCCACGTTCTGGACCAAGTACCCCGAGCTCATGTGTTAGTCACCCCATGGCTGGTGAAGCTTGGGAAGCATTGAGGCGTTCGTTAGTTTATTTTCGTGGTCAACCAGTTGGGACTATTGCAGCATTGGATAATTCTGAGGAAAAACTCAATTATGATCAGGCATGTATATCTTATTCATGTGGTGTTTTAGCTATTGCTTTTATCATATTAATTGTTTTCACTTCTATAGGTCTTCGTGAGGGATTTTGTTCCCAGTGCATTGGCTTTTTTGATGAATGGGGAACCTGAGATTGTGAAGAATTTTCTTCTAAAAACTCTCCGTCTTCAATCATGGGAGAAAAAGATTGATCGATTTCAGCTAGGAGAAGGAGTGATGCCAGCTAGCTTTAAAGTCTTCCATGATCCAATAAGGAACCATGAGACTTTAATAGCAGATTTTGGGGAGAGTGCAATAGGAAGAGTTGCTCCAATTGACTCGGGATTTTGGTGGATAATCTTACTTCGGGCTTACACAAAATGTACTGGAGACTCTTCCTTGGCTGAAATGCCAGAATGCCAAAAGGGTATGCGCCTCATCCTCAGCATGTGTCTTTCCGAGGGATTTGATACTTTTCCTACCCTTCTCTGTTCTGACGGATGCTGTATGATTGATCGTCGAATGGTAAGTCCTTTCTCGTAAAGCATCTCCCTGATGATCTGAATCACTCATTTTTCTTGCTATGTATGTGAGTGTCAGAAGCTTCTCACATTAAGATCTTTTCATATCTGCATTATTTGCTATGGTATTACCGATTGATTGTCCAATGCCTTAAGATTTTGTTACCCATAACAGATTTCTCAAGATTGCTTGTATTTTTGATTGTTTATACTAAATAGGGTGTTTATGGGTATCCACTCGAAATCCAAGCCCTCTTCTTCATGGCTTTAAGGTCTGCTTTACTTTTGCTAAAGCAAGACAATGAGGGGAAAGATTTCACTGAACGGATAGCCAAACGACTCCATGCGTTGAGCTATCACATGAGAACATATTACTGGTTAGACTTGAAGCACCTTAATGACATATACCGGTACAAAACAGAAGAATACTCTCATACTGCAGTAAACAAGTTCAATGTAATGCCTGATTCCCTTCCAGATTGGATCTTTGATTTCATGCCATATCGCGGTGGCTACTTCATTGGGAATGTCAGCCCCGCGAAAATGGACATCCGTTGGTTTTGCATGGGCAATTGCATTGCTGTCATCTCATCTTTGGCCACCTCGGAGCAGTCGACTGCAATCATGGATCTTATAGAAGCAAGGTGGAAAGAATTGGTTGGAGAGATGCCGCTGAAAGTCTGTTATCCTGCCATTGAAAGCCATGAATGGCGCATTGAAACTGGATGTGACCCGAAAAACACTCGTTGGAGCTACCATAATGGAGGATCTTGGCCTGGTATGCCTTCTTTTTCTAAATAACTTCTAGCTAGCACTCTAACATGCTTATTTCATCTCCTCATGATATTGATATAAATTATCATATACTGCAACCCTACTATCTTCATGACTTTTATGCACATATTTTAGTCCTATTTGAATAAAGAGTTATGACAAGTTCATGCCTATCATCTCAACATATAGTTCTAATGGGAAGTCACTGGTCATGTAATTTATCTTAATGAGAATGGGTATAACTCCTTCCATCTTTATTGACTAACATACGAAGTGTTAACAGTAGTGTAAACCTTTCGTTATTTGCAGTGCTAGTATGGATTTTAACAGCGGCATGCATCAAAACTGGGCGACCCCAGATGGCAAGGCGTGCTTTAGAACTGATCGAGTCCCGGTTGTTGAAAGATAGTTGGCCGGAGTACTATGACGGAAAGCTCGGGAGGTACATCGGAAAACAAGCTCGAAAGTTTCAAACTTGGTCCATTGCTGGCTATTTGGTGGCAAAGATGATGTTGGAGGACCCTTCACATTTGGGTATGATTGCACTTGAAGAAGATAAACAGATGAAGCCTGTCCTTAAAAGATCAGCATCGTGGGCTGTTTGATGCACAAAATGTTTGTTCTTGTGTTGTTGAGGTTATTCTTTAGTTCATAAACATGCACATGAGGCCACTCAATTTGCTTCCAATTTTCTTTCTAAATTCTCTTATCTTGCTCGGAGGTACACTTGTTCCCCTCTTTAAAGGGTGAGCAAGGATGTATGCTTGCCAATCAAATATTGTTACTATTTGTCTAGGTGGTTATTTAGTTTTTTAAACTTTTATCAAGTGAGAACACATCATATATTTTAGAGAAAAATATAGGATGTACATATGCAAACGGTGCAATGAACAAAGATTATGATCGCACATAATACTCTAAAAAATTGAGCTAGTTACCCCCTTAATAAGATGGTAAGCAGCACCTAATAAAAAATTGAATATTTGGCTAATGAGGTAGAATTGCCAAGTTATGAAGTATAGAAACCTTGTTGATTACCATAGAATTTTTGTGCAACACTTAATAATACTTAGGTATTGAAGTTACTCAAAATAATTTGGACACCATTTGTGCTCAACGCACTTCATTAGTAAACATCAAATCAAATCAACATAATTTATTCTTAGACTTTAACAGATAGTAATGATTTTATGTTATGAAATTTTGGCACAAGGAATGTTTGTGTGTGTGTGTATATATATATGTGTGTGTGTGTGTGTACGAACGCTCGCGCGCGTGTGTGTATGTCTCACTTACAATTTCTAATGCGCATAAATCTCACCTACCTAATATATATTGATTATGTTATCAAATATCAAAACTAATGTATTAGTGTTGTTAAATTTCATTAGCTTTTTTTCTTTGATGGAATAGTTAAACCTCATTATTTTTTTTTTGAAGCAATCAACTTCATTAGTTGAAATGCAAATAATATTGGTTATTTTTTATAAAAATAATAATGAATTTATTAATTGAAAGTCATACGACATCTATAATATAACTTGAATTCAAACAAGTATATCACTAAACTAACAAGATAAATCTCCCACACTTATGCAATTATGAACGTTCATCTTTCACATACTGGTTATTTTTTAAATACAAAAATATAATAAATTGCTTAATTTTTTATAATATAAACTATAAGTTATAATGAGAAAATAGACAACAAAGAATATAAAAAAAGGAAAGAAAGAAAGAAAGAAAGAAACAAAGTCTTCTAATTCTCAACGATTTGGCCAATTAGAGTGTGAACCCACCACCACCCTCATCTTCCTCCCAGAAAACTGTGAAAATTCGCCGTCGATAGATCTTCATCTTCCAGCATTATCACACCAAGAGAGAGAAAATCCTCAAGCTTAATCCTAGAGTGAGATAGAGACACGGAAATTCCTGAATTGTAGGGAGAAAACAGAGATAGAAGAGAGAGATGAGGCCGCAGAGGAAGCCGATCCAATCGGTGAATTTGTGGCTGAAGAGACAGCCGCCGAAGGTGAAGGCGTTCTTGGCGGTGGTGTCAGGAATGGCGGCGTTGGTGGTGTTGAGGGCCGTTGTTCATGACCACGACAACCTCTTCGTCGCCGCCGAGGCTGTTCATGCGATTGGGATTGCTGTGCTCATCTACAAGCTCGCCAAGGAGAAAACTTGCGCCGGTAGTCTCCCGTTTTGGTTCTAATTTGGATTTCGATGTTACTGAATTGGCCCTAATTTTTGAAGAATTTTTGGGTTTTGTTGATCTAGATGACAAAATGAGTTAAAGTGCAGAACTTTATAGCTAGGTTTGTCTTTGCGCTATTAAAGAACAGAACTTTCGAACTCTTTTCTTCTATCTGGGTTGGATTTGGGAGGGTTTCTCCTTCAATTTCATAATCCTTTTTTTTTTTTTTTAAAATCTTGGGGGATGCGATGGTAGGAATCGGCATAGGAATAGGTATTTGTTGGTTGACAGGTTGGGTTACTTCAACTCAAGGTGGATTCTTTTTTGTTTGTCTTGAAGAATTCTGGTTCTGCTACACCCCTGAGTAGCTGTTTTCATTGCAAAAGCTCTTCCATTGTTGATTGCGTGTTTGCCTGTTGTTTTAGAAGCTAAACTTCGTAGATAGGTCTATGTTCGCGCTGCTAAATAAAAAATAAAAAATCCAACCTTTTCTTCTCTCTCTCTCTCTCTCTCGCGCGCGCGCGCGCGCGCGCTGGCTTTTCTCATGGGATGATAGAGACATGGAGTGGTGTGTTGACCAGTTGGTTTTGACCCCCTTCTTTTATTTTTGGGTTTTTTGGGGAAGGGGGTGTTGCTGTTTATGGTGGAGGATGTTTTGGGGACTTTGCGAGTTCATATGTGCATTTCATTTCAACCAGATTCTGTTGTTTTCTGCTTTGATTGCTGAAAGTTTAAAGTTTTTTGAGAAGAGAGCAAATTCAAGTTTCCTGCTATCTAGTTGATCGGCTAATGGTTGATGTGTGAAGATATGATAAGATCAGATTGGTATCTCAATTATCAAGATGGGTCCTTTTCTGTTTGTCTTGAAAGTGTTGTCTATTTGGTTGGAAACTGAAAATTTAATGACAATGGAGATAGTTAATGATGTAGGCGTTGTGCTAAGCTATGTGCTTGTGGTCTTTTGCTGTTTAATTAGAGGGAATTGGACTGTAATTCTGTAAGGAAGAGGAGTATTGGATGAAATTCCAGCTTTCTTTGTAAAGAAATCACATCAAATTTCCGGTGCAACGAGGAACATTCTCAGCAGAATTCATTAGTCAAATATTTCAGAAGAACCATGAAAGTAAAAAAGCACCGTAAATAATGTCATCCCTAGTGCCGATTTTGTTGATGAATTGAGTTAGTTTCATTTGTTTTAGAGAAAAGAAAATCTTTGCAATTGTGAATTTGATGTGAAAGCATGCTATAAATGCTTTCCCCCTAACTGAGGGGAGTAAAAACACTTTTGGAGTGATTTGGGTGTCAAAACCTATCAATTTGTTTCGCGATTGGATCTGTTGTGATTCAACTTCAAAGTTTAACACTCTACTCCCTTGGGCAATATGGGGATAGAGTCTTCCCGTTCTTGAGTTTTTGCCTCAGGAGAAGTTGAACAAATGGACATGTAGCGTACTCAAGTCTTACTGATATAGATTGGTGCTAGATATCATCTTGATTTCATTCTTTTTATGTTTGGCCTCTTTTCAAAGTGTGTCTGCTTACAGGGATAAGATCGCTTTTTTCAGGATCTCCCTGGCCCCTGCTGCCAAGGTGGACCCATGCTAGGGGTGGTGCTTTTCTCAAAGTGCCAAATTCTATTTCTAATGTGTTGCTCATACTAATCCCTTTATATTCGACTGTTCCCTCTCTATATGCTGGCGTAAGGGAGTCCTCAATGAACTTTTCCACTTTCTATGACTTGCAGGACTCTCGTTAAAGACGCAGGAGCTGACTGCTATCTTTTTAGCAGTGAGGCTGTACTGCAGTTTCGTCATGGAATACGATATACACACTATTCTTGATTCAGCTACCTTAGCTTGTACACTGTGGGTGGTTTATATGATTCGATTCAACTTGAGGTCAACCTATATGGAAGACAAGGACAATTTTGCTATCTATCTTGTGGTGAGTGAAGCTAATTTTATGTCAGTGGTGCAATACCTGCTTTACGAGAAGTGATGCATATTGTAGAAAGCTATTTCCTTGCTTTTTATGTGTCCGTAATATTGCTATTATCATCATGTTGTAATTATTTTTATTTTATTACCACCATACTGCTGCAGCAATAGGTGAATAGAGGTCATAATTCTAATTGCTTCTATTAAATATATACATGTCATAGTGTGCTCTATAGTAATTGCATAGCATAACTGCATAAGGATGGTCCATTCTATACATTTGACCTTATTGCTTGTTTCTCCCCTGGAGCTTTAACTCGACAATACACTTTTTGATTTTTTTTTGGGGGTCTCTTGGAATGTGTCTCTTCACTTGCATGGGTGCTTGAAGGAGTTGTACATCTAGATTTCCCCAGCCCTTGTGAAAGTAAGACCCACACTGGGTTGAGGAGGACGAGTGGTTGTTGTAAAGAAAGCAGTTAGGACTAGACTACACATGGAAATTAGGGGTCCTACTGTCTCTCCAAAAAAAGCAAAAAAAAAAAAAAAAAACGAAAACCAAAAAATTTCATTCATTGGACACTACCTTGAGTCGCAATGTTAAACTCAGTGCTTGAACTACCTCTATTGTTCCTCTTCTTTACTTTGTTTTTTCCTCTCGTTTCCCTATGTTATAGATAATGGTGCTTCGGAGTGGAGGTGGTATTGGCTTGGGGTTTGGTATGGATAAGTGATTCCATGGTCGAGTGGAGAATGGAGGGGATATCCAAGTCGTTGAAAAATGGGGGAAGAGAATTGTGGGGGCATGGGGATCCCCCCCGCCCCTGCGGAGGGATCCAAGTGGGTTATGATCGTATGAGGATTGGCGCTTAGGCACTTCTGGGGGTATGTGTTTTGTGGATAATCTTTTTGCCCCTTGCTATTTCTATGATGGTGTGTCTGAGATACGCTGTTTGTTCTGCTCTATTGATCTCCTTCTGGTCTAAGGATACTATCTTGTTACTTCTTGCATATGGCGGTGCATGGATGCCGTCTCAAGGTCTTAAATTGATGGACTGTGAAGAATATCAAACACAGCATTTAGTTGCTTTTAGGGATTTTTATATAATCTTGGTCTTTCTGGTTAACTTTGGTTAGTTATGGTTGTACTCTAGTTATAATATAGCTCAATTGTAGTTAGTTTCTGTAATCGGTTCTCTAAGCTTCAGATATAACAGATACTAGGGAGTTAGGGACATAGCAATTTCAGTTACTTTTTGATCTATTCATTGGAAGTGAGCTGCTTCTTACTGACGCAAAGCTGCTATTGAATCTATACTAGTCTATGGTGAACCATGCCACTTGCTCTGAGTTGTTTTTGTATAGATGGCAGAATTTGGCATCATTAATAATTGCTGGTATATGGATTGTGCATGTTTGTTTTGCTTGACATTTGCTCAATATCTGAGCTTGCCAATGTTCACTGGATAGAGCCATAATTGTATCTGGAACATGCTTTCTTTTAGGTGGCGGATTGGAGTTCTTGAGCCTTACACTAGGTTCTTTTTCTTGATTTTTGTTATTGTTGTTTTCATATGTTTTTCTTTCGAGCAAGCTAACCCTGCTAGAGGGCCTATCTCTCGTGGGGAAATCTTAGTTGGGGAGGGCATGGAAAAGTCTGAGAGCAGTAAGCGAGGCGAAACTCTCCCATCCATGTATTGGGATTCAGATCCCACAACTGTTTGATGGAAGTTTGGGCTTATCCCACCGGACCATCTCTTGCGGTTTGTTTGCCCCACAATCAACCTTTACATGGTTATTTCATTAATTTCCTTGGCAACATACCTCCATCTTTCTTCCCTTGACTTGCGTTTCAAAGTTTGTAAGGTTTACGCAATACATATTCCCCCCCCCCCGGGCGATAATTTGGCAAATTGTTTTCTTGTAGTCTCATTATGCTGTGCTGTAATCACTGTCTTTCTGCCCTGATAATTTGCAGTTGCTACCATGCGCTGTTTTGGCATTCCTTGTTCATCCATCAACTTCGCACAATATCTTCAACAGAATTTTGTGGGCATTCTGTGTATATTTGGAAGCTGTCTCAGTGCTCCCACAGCTGCGAGTTATGCAAAATACAAAGGTGCAGTGCTTTTTGGAAGAATTTTCTGAAATTTGTTTTTGCTTAGACATTCTTCTTTCGTGACTCTTTCATTCAATGTCCAGATTGTTGAACCATTTACGGCACATTATGTGTTTGCGCTTGGAATTGCAAGGTTCTTGAGCTGTGCGCACTGGGTCCTTCAGGTTTGTTTGTTTGTTTGTTGTTGTTGTGTTTTTTTTTTTTTTTTTAAGTGGCCCTTCAGGTTTGTGCAGGGATATTGGATTGACCCCCCTGACCCTGTCAAATGAAAAAGAAAGTTGAGAGAAAGCTATGTAGAACAAAGTAAAAAAAAAAAAAAAAAGAAAAGCAAAGAGAAGAGATACTGACCATAAGAAAAGACTAGTGAAAAAATAGCAAATTATGCTTCCTCATACCTCATTGTTGCAGGACTTCTGCAGAGTGAGAGTGCAGAAAAAAGAGAGTCAATGTTACTTGTGAAATATATGTTATGGTCATGAAGAGATATTGTGGTTGCAATTTACAAATGGTTCTAGTAATTTTTCAATCTGTCGACTAGCCAATCATCCTTCTTTGGACTTGAAATTTGTTGGGTCCAAAGATCACCTACTAGCTACCCTGCATAAGTTTTTAACTTTGTTTTAAATAGATTGGAATCTTCCATTTGGGGTCTAACTTGAAGAAATTTCTTGAGTACTTTGTTTATCTTGGCTCTTAGGTTAGTATCAATTTGAATGGAGGGCCTGAATGGTTTACTATCTCAAATCTTCTTCTGTAGATAAAGGAATCAATGAGGCACAGAAGGTGCACAGGATACCCTTCTACTTATGCGCACCAAGGGCTCACCTAAAAAAATTGAGGCAACAAAGTTCTTTTCTTTTTTTTTTTTTGGGGGGGGGGGTAAAGACTATCATGCATGGTTCTTCGAATTTTAACCAACTGTTCGAGAAATTAATGATGACTACGTGCTCCTTCTCATCCTATAAAGGGTTTCGGAGTATTTCAAGTGCAATCAAGATGTTATGAGTATTTAAATCATATTTTAAAACTTGTAATGATGGTGCCATGCTAATGAAGCCGTTATAATCAACGAAACTGTTTGGAAATATATTTAGGGTGTCTTAAGCGGGTATGGAGGTTTAGTGGCTCAAGTCTATGGGCATCTATAGGTCTCTTGGAATCAGCCTCTTTGAGGGCAGAGATGCCTGAAGAGATAAGGCTGTCTACATTTAGATTTCCCTAGACCTGTGAGAGGGGATCTATACTAGAGAGTTGTTGTTTTTGTTGTTGTCTATTGGCATCTTTAAAATGAAGGCTATTGTACATAGATTTTTGGAATGTTCAGATTTTGAAAAATGTCCAAAAATTTGTCATGTTGATTGTGTTCTCATATTGATCCGTCGAAATGTTCTACAACACACACACACACACACACACACACGCACACACATGCATGTATGTATGTATGTATGTATGTATGTGTATATGGGGTCTCTATTTGAACAGATTAGAGGGTATTGATATTGTTTAGAGCGATATCCATATTGTCCTTGAAGGGTTAGGAGGTAGAGTGGGCGCAACCTCTCAGGATGTTTCTATGAGCGCTATTATGCACCATTTTTGGCATTTTTCAAAATTTTGCTGTAGATGTCAAATGGTGATTATGTGCATGTGCCTTCCTCCAGGATATATATCTATAGTAGTTTTTTAGGTCCACAATTGATCATTTATAATGTCTTTTATGCCACCTAATGCTCGTTTTTGTGGCTTTATTAAATCACACTTGCCAATTAAGCCATCAAAATTAATTTAGGGGATATTGAGACGTGTTAATAGGTCTTGTAGAAGCAGGAGGCTTTTGCAACCCCAAAATGAAGGCTATTATACTTGTTTTCCAGAATTTCCTTGAAAAAATGTGTACGTTATCAAATGTTGACTATATAGCTGCACATACCATTCAAAGTTGTTTAGGCTATTCAGAACCATTATGGACCGTATAGAATGTATCATATACCTGTGATACTGGCTTTTGGTGTTTTGATTCTTGGTTTGAAATCTGTGAATAGTACTGATGAAGGTAGAGTTTCTTTGGACCCCCCCCCCAAAAAAATGAAGGCTATTAGCCTATTACCTATGGTTTCTACATTTTTGAAGAAAAGTGCTCATAGAAAGTTTTGCTTCTATTGACTGCTCAAATGTTCTATGATTTCTTAGGTGCATTCTAAGTAGTTAACGGCAGTACTGTATGCCATTGTAATCACCATTTATTTGGCTTTGTAATGACGTTTTAATGTCTACAAGGTGCTATAAAAAGGCGATTAGGGTGTATTCAGAATACATGTGAGGTATTGATCTTGGAGTAGTTAGAACCTCTAGAGTCTAGACATATGTGGTTTTTGCTTTTTAGGAAAAAATAAGTTCTAAAAATTGCTAAATTGTGACTATATATTGTTATGACCCCTTAAAATGTTTTGGAGTGTTTTAGGACTGCATTAAACATGGTAAACTACATCATATACATCCATAATGGCCATGTTTTGCATTTCTGAATTATGTTTTGATGTCGACAACATCGTGCCCATGAACCAATAAAATTTTTTGGTGTCATTTGGGGAGAGATTTTCAGCATTTCAGGAAGCTTAGCAGGTTGGGTCGCTAGAGCTTGTTGGGATCGCCAGGACACAACACATTGTTTTTACTTCTACGACTTCAAATAAAATTGCTTAACGGAGATATTTGGAAGGGCCTAGTTGATTTCTGCGGTAGAGTGAACAGAGTCTTTTCACAACATCCAAATGAAAGGCTATTCTTCATGGTTTTTGGGGTTTTTGGAAAAATGTCCTGGAAATTTTCAAATGGTAACTATGTGCCCCTACTAACCTTTTAAATTGTTCTATGATATTTTTTTTAATGTCCGTTTTGGTTAGCTTAGTGAGTAATGTAAGCCATCATTGTGCCCATTTTTTGTTGTATTTTTGGAACTAAGTTTCAAATCTACGAGGTGTTGCTAATCATGCTATTACATTGATTTATGCTGTCTAGAGGATATTTAGAACATCTTCGTGGAAAAATAAAGCTATCACGCACAGTTTTTGGGGATCTTTATGGCAAAATAACCAGATAAGATGCTGGTTGGTTTGTATACTTCTACTGAACCCCATAATGTTCTATGAATTTAAAGTTCATTCTGGATTATTTATAGGCCATTGTATGCCATCAAATTTCAGTTTTTGTGCTATAATAGAGTCATGCTTCAAAATCAGTGAGTTAGTGACCAATGAGACCTTTGGGCTATAGAAATTATTTCTGTGGATATCTCAAAGCTCTTGAGAGCTGGAATGATTTTTCCTCCCAAAACCTCAAAATAAAGGCTATTATACGCATCTTTGGGATTTCGCAAAGATATCTGGGAATTTCGTGGATGACGACTATATGGTCTTATGATGATCCATAATGTCGGAAAGGATTTTATGAATATGCTAGATTGTTTGAGGTGTATTTTATACAATCATAACAGTTGTTTTTTGGCATTTTGGAATCTCATTTTGAAATACATATGTTATCTTAATGACATCACTAGCTTAGGTTGTTCAAAGAGATATTTAGAGTATCATAAGAGGTTTAGGGAAATTGCTTATAGTGTTCTGGAGGATTTATGACTGTCCTAGATTGTTTAGAGTGTACTGCATACAACCATAATATCTTTTGGCATTTTGGAATCACCCTTTGAAACCTATAAGATGGGTTCATGATGTCATTATGCTTGCTTAAATCATAGAGATATTTTAGAATCTCCTACAGTTTTTTTTTGTTTTTTTGGGTGGCAGTTGGGGTTTTTTTTTTTGGGGGGGGGGGTTGGTGCGGCTTCTGATGACCCCAAAATGAAGGCTATTGTACAGACATTTCAGCATTCTTAGAAAAATGTTCAAAAAGCTATCAAACGGTGACTTTCTGGTCCTACTACCTGATCTAAATGTTCTATATTATCTTAGGCCCGTTAAAGGGCGACTCCGTAATGGCTGATTGCTGGTTTTGTAATGTTATGAAATCACACCTTAAGATGTCAGCCATTTTGGTGATTAAAAGTGATTAGGGAGATATTTGGAACATCCTGAGAGGTTTTTGATATAGAGTGCAAGAGCCTACTCGGACCCCTAGATAAAGTCCATCATAGACGAATTCAGGGAGCTTTGGAAAAATGTGTGGGAATATGTCGAGTGTATTCTCCTCTATATTCCTATCCCCGCCAAGTGTTTTTAGAATTTCTTTAGAATCATCCTAAATTGTGTTGGGGTGGTGATTGGTGAATGTGTGCTCCTTATCCCCCCCCCCCCCAACCAAATGTTTTAGTCAGATGGCCGTGGATATGGTTGGTCAGCTCATGCTCCCAAACATATAAGATAGTGCTGATGAATTTTTTATGATGAATGAAATAGCTTCCAGGGTTATTGAGAATCTCTTGGGAGGCTTTGGAGGTATTGTGGGCAGAGGCTCTTTTGACCCTGAAATGAAGGCCACGACACAATTTTTGTGATCTTGTAAGAATGCTTGAGTAGGTTTCAAATGGTGACTACGGGCTCCTGTCTTCTAAAATGTTTTGGGATTGCTTTGAACAGTTAAACGTGTAGTATATACTGCCCTTCTTTTTATTTTGGGTGTCCTGTAATCACGGTTGAGAATTTTACTTGGTGGTGTGAATGAAGTCATGGCTTTGCGCTCATTTGAACTTGCTGATGAGTATATCTGTAAGTTTTTAGGTTGTCCAGGCGGTGAAGTGGGTAGAGATACTTTGAACCCCAAAATGTGGGCTATTACACAGTTGCCATGGTTTTCAGGAAGATATCGTTGTTGTCAGATGGTGATGTCCGCGTTTTGATATCTCAAAAATCAAAATCTTTTGCTGTATTGTAGTACCATTAAAACAATTGAGGGTGTATTATAACCATGATAATTCCTCCTCTTTTTGGGCATTTTAGGACCATGCTTTCAAAACTGGTTGGATGCCCTAAATGGTGCCTATGAAACGATTGCACGTAGGCACTGAAATTGTTAAGTGGATATTCAGAATGTCTTATTTTGGACTTGGAGGCTATACCTTTTCAGAACCCCTAAGGTGTAGGCTGTTATATCTCGTCTTCAAATTTCTTGCAAAACGTCCCAGTAATTATTAAAATTGTTATTGCATGTTCCTACTGACCCCTCAAAATGGTAATTATCGCTTGGAAAGCCTTCTGAATCTGCTTGAAAGTCAGTCCAGCTTTGGGTGACAGTCATATTTTGGTTTTTAAATGCATTTGAACTTTCTGCCTTTTCTGTTGTGCTGATCATGGCTTAGCGCTGGGACTGCTGTATTCCTCTCTACATTTTGTGCCACAGCCATCTATAATTAGCTAGATTGCCACATGAGCCGCCATGTTTCTCCTGCGCCTTAAGCTGCCATGTTTCTCATGTGCCTCTTGCTTGAGGATTCTGTATCTGATCCGGTTTGACTGGAAAAGCTTAGAGATTTATCTGCTAATTGAAGGTTCGCCGACCATATTGAAATGGCGTTAAGTCTTTACCCCTTCTTTCCTCTTTCCTATGACAGCAAATGGGATTGAAGATTGTATTGCAAATGTTTGCTGTTCTTGGGAATGTTGGAATGAGATCTATGAAGGAATTGACTGTGGAGAGGAATGAAGTGTGATTGTGGGTCTATTTCTTTTGTTTCTTTTCCTAGTTCTAAGCCTGAATACTATCCATTGCCCGTCCAGCCAGGGCGTTTATGTCTCTGGGACTTCCTTTAATGTGTCCAGGAGTTGCAAAAATGCAGTCAAAATTACCGTATTTGTGAATAAAATTATGGGTTTGGAATTGGAGTATAGAATACAGATTATGTAAACTTGGACTTAGCTATTCATGTTTTGGTCCTATAACCATAGAAAAATTGATCTGTGAGGAAATGTCACTAGACCCCATGATGTCCCTAGACCCCACGATGTCCTTTGGTCTCAGGAGCAAGACTCTCGTAATAGATTACCTGCTGATGCTTTCTCTCCTCTGCTCTGTCCCTCTTTTTAAATTTATGATTTAGACTTTTGACTGTCTAACTGCACATTTGTTCCCCCTAGTCCTATTAGATATTGTTAACTGGATGTTACCACCAGCCTGGTGGGGTAGGGGATGAATTCAGCGGGATGACCTGGAAACATTCGGCCTTTCTACTCCAATTAATTCAAGCCAATGATTGTAGAGCTACAAATGACTAGGTAGAGTGGGGACTGTATGCATAACCAATAACACCCCCCCGGGAAAAAAATCCATGTTCCCAAAGTCCACTCTGTAAGTGCTATAGTAAAGCCTCTCTGATGTACCGTTGGTTCAAATTGAGTCCAGAAAAAATGTATGAAAGATGTTGACAAAGTCCCCAGATCTGGGCTATGAAGTGAGACAATGTATGTCATTGACCTGCCTCAAGAGCAGCATATGACCTGGGTCTAGGTTGACCTGACAGTTCAATGAGTAGGTGTTCTCCACATGTAATTCTGAAGTGTGATGGTTACTTTAATGGGTCATTTTTGATGCCATTCCTAATCGAATATCTAATGACATTGACAATGCCTAACACTCTCCCGTGCTTTGGTTCTGATTTCGGTAATTCCTGTTCATAAGCATGCAATTTAACTTGTCAAGAAAGTGCAGCTTATGCATATATTTTGATAAAAATGCATTTATGTGATTGTGATCACTTAGCTGTAATTTTCAGTGTGACTCACTTCTTTCTTCAACAGGTGGTGGATAGTCGTGGACACCTTCTTACAGCCTTGGGCTATGGATTATGGCCATCCTTTGTCCTGATTTCGGAGATTGTCCAAACTTTCATCTTGGCAGACTTCTGTTATTACTATGTCAAAAGGTTGCCATACTTGTCCCTTGCTTATTATTTCCCCCTCTCTCTTGACTTACTTGAATGGACTTAGTTGGACGTCGCATTTGGACTATTGATTGGGTGGAGACCTCACTCACTGGGGAGGGAGGGTAGTGAGGGGAGCGGGGAAATCAAGTGAGAAGAGGGATAGACGTTGAATATGTGACCTCAAATACTCAAGATGGGTAAACTCAACACTGAGCTCCCGCTGCAGTAAAGATGCATATATCTGGATCTCCCTGGAATTCACGCGACCAAGATCCACTAGAATTTTTTGTTGTTACTACTTACTACTATTGACAAACTGGTAATGAATGCAATTTGACATGTTTTTTCCTGTTCTTTTGGCTCGTGCAGCATCTTCGGAGGACAACTGGTACTGCGTCTTCCCTCAGGAGTTGTATAAACTAGGTACGATGCAAGCTGCGCAACAATCGAAGGGTTTGGTTTCAAACTTATATTTAGATGTTGAAAGTGTTGAGAGTGGGGCTACTGGTACAACCAGTTGAGTTGGGGGTTGTGTAACAGTCAGGGCTGCAAGAGGAATGTTGAATCACCTTTTAACTTTAGATCCTCTATTTATCTGGGAAAATATTTATTGAAGTTACAGCATCAAACACTGAGTTTTGCGAGGACTCTCCCCTCCTCCACCCCCCGGCCGCCCCATTTCACTCCCTCTTTCCCCTGGATTCTGTACATTACACAAGCCTTTTATCATTTTTTCCGATTATTATTATTTAGCCGAAGCGCATTTTCTAGATAGCTGCGGGTAATGCATGTCTACTGAAATATTCAAGTTTGGTTATGCTCATAGGGATATTATTTGCGACCATGTGCATAACCGTTCGAGTATGAGTATTACATCGGTAGGTCTACACTTGTGAGACCAAGTAGTTATTAGGAAGTCATTTTTCCTCGATTCGCCTATCAGGTTGCATCTTCGGCATCAGATTGGAATTCAACATATTTGGTGGTAGACTGCAATCTTACAATCGCCAATACGAAATGGAGAATTGTTGTGACAAATTATTTATCTTTGTGGTAAAATTATTTCATCATTAGTGGGAGTTTTTCCTCCCCTGCCCCCCAGATTAAAGTTTCAACGATTACGTGGAAAATTTGTAAGTTGTAGGTTTTGTAGGAGACAGTTTTATTTAAGATATATTGTGAGATGATTAGTTTTACGACAACTTTTAAAAATGATAGGGTGAGTAATAATTCATTTAGGGATGACTTTAAAAAGAGTCAGTGTTAGATATAGCCTTCTCAGATTACACAATGAAATAATTTTATGAGGACATATTTATTCTAATATTCTAATATTCTAAAATTCAAAGTAACAATTGCTATAGATAAACAACATAAATTAATGAAATCGGCTAAAAGTTTTATTTACTTAAAGAAACCGTTACACAACTTTAGAAACTTTAGGGCTCACTCTTCATCTGGCAGTTAACCTAAATGTGCAACAAATCATGTAGAATTAGTCCTTATGATCAAATAGTAATGTTTCTAGCAAGAATACCCTCAAATGTAATGCCAGGCCCAAAAGCCAATATCAACCCCCATTCATTTTCACACATCTTTTCCGGCTCCTTCTTCATTTTCTTGCTTTCTTCTATCATGTACTCCATTACATAGACAATTGTGTTGCTGCTAGCATTGCCATAATCCTCCAGAGCCCGTCGGCTAGCCCCTAGCTTCTCGGGCCATAGATTGAGCCTTTTTTCGACCCGATTTAGGATTGCTGGCCCACCTGGGTGAACGGCCCAAAAGATTTTGTTGTAGTCCTCTTTGGATAGGCCCACTTGGCCCATCAACTTAGCACAGAACTCCTCAATGTTGTCTTCAATTATCTGAGGAAGTGCCCTGTCTAGCTTGAAGCTTATGCCTTCTTCAGTGAGCCTCCCGTCTATGATCTTCTCGGTATCAGGCAGGAAATGTTGGATAGCTGTGTGGAGCTCAAAGAGGGGTGTCTCGATATAAAGGTTCGGGTCAGACCCGATTAGCATTGCCCCAGCACCGTCCCCGAATAATGCCACCCCAACTAGATCATAGGGCCTATCAGCACTAGGGGGCTTAAACCCAATAATGGTAGTTTCTGAGGTGGCTAGTAGGACCCGGCTACCCGGGTTATTTTCAGCTATATCCTTGGCAACCCGGAGGCCTGCCACGCCCCCCGAACAGCCCGCAAAGTAGAGCATGACCCGGTGGGTCTCAGGCCTGAGCCCGAGCCCCTTGGCCAGGTAGAGGTCCCCACCGGGTAATCGGGCCTCGCTGGAGGAGACATAGACTAGGTGGGTTATGTCTGAAATGGGCCTACCCCAGTTTCTAATGCAGTCTTGGGCGGCCTCAATAGCCATTTGGGTCACTGCATTGTTGCAAATATCCAGCCTTTGCTTCACTGTGGGCTGCCCTTCCACTGCTAACTCAGGGTACTTCTCAAGTATCTCTTCTGACATCACTACATACCTTGTTTTCACTGTTGTTGTCTTGCCTGCAAAATAGTTAACCATCTAAAATAAGAAGCATACTAAACTTTAACTTAATTAGTACCCTTCTCTTGTTCAGATTTCTTATTGTGTATCATTTGGAATATCAAAAATTTCACAACACCAGCACCTTTTAATGGTCCCATTCAAGCGGAGTTTGAATAGATCCAGATGTAAGCGACTAATCCCTATAAGTAGATATCTTGATTCTAACAAACTCACAAATTTTAAGATACGAAATTTTAAAAATGGAATCTAGATACGTCTGTATAAATCTATAGAAAATTTAGATTTGTTATCTAGCAAGAGCAAGGAATTCGAAAAAAACCCCATTTCACGTAAAATAAACCATGTTGAACAGATCTAAACTTATTCCTGTAAGTAAGAGAGTGAGAGAGTATGTACAGAGCCTGAGTAGCTTCTTTTTGAGTTCAGGATCATCGCAATTGGTGTTCTTGAAGTAGCCATCAACCAAAAACTCCTGCATTATAAGCTGGTGAGGGAAACCCTTACCAAGAGCCAAAATTGTGGCTTTTCCTGGGCTTGGTTTCTTCATCATCCCATCAATTCTGAACTCTTCACTCCCCATATTAACTAATCAATCACAAATTATGAGGTTAGTTGTTTAAAGAAAGCACTTAGGCGCTGATTACTCCAGACAGATTACCTGTATATATATGTGCTTGTATATACTAAGCCCTGGGTGTTGAAAAGAATACCATAACTAAACAAATAAATAAGGTTCTTGCAGGCCTGTTTATTGTGAGGGATAAGGTAGAGGTGCTTTTAGGTTTCCATTCTTGAAAAGATGGGTATAGTCTAATTGCAAGTAGTTAAGCAGCATAAATTTTGTGCTTCTACTATTCTTTTTTTCTTTGAATAACTGATTTTGGTGAAAGAATTAGGTGCTTATATCTTTGAATTCTTGAAGTTGCGCAACTTCTTTGGACTAGGTGTCTGTTCTTTTCGTTGGGAAATATAGTTTGATAAATGGATGAAGTTGGTTGAGATTAGTACAAATGGATAGAAGTAGGTTGAAGTAGGTATTTTTTTGTTGAAGTGAGTTGAATTTTTTTGAATATAACGGGGTAGAAGTTGATTAAAATAGTGAAAAGTGGGTTGAAATTGGTTGAAATGAGTATTTTTTTATTGAAGTTGGTGAAACGGGTTGAAGTTGGTTAAGGTTAATAAATTGGGATTTACCAACGAAAAGAACAAGAACTAAAACTTTCTTCTCATCAATCAGCATGCCCCGATTACTTCCGACATTCCCCCCCCCCCAAAAAAACCAAAACGAAAACCCCTCATCCTAATAGGAAAGGCTTTCCGCATACATCAACACACATTGTTTTAAGTAGTTTGGCATTTGTTTGTGTAAAGCAAAATATCGTATTTGAGGCTTGTAAAAGAAAATCTATAATGCGAGAGCTATACCGTTTTATGAGCCACTAGTTCTGGTAAACAAATGCCTAAAGACCAACACATAGAGTCTTCCGCGCAATCGCACATGAAGTCAGATTTGAATAAAGGGGGGAAAAAGGAAATAAAAAAAGAGCACGACGATGTATCACCCTTGAAAATTTATTTAGCAATGATTTCCCGTCTACGAATACAAGTCACGGATAGGCCAAAACAAGTCATAGATGGATGTAAATCTCACATTCCATTACACATTTCAGAACTCAGATTACAATTGCAGAAATATAATGAAACGACCACAAACCAGCAACTAGCTCAAGAACTCTAACCCGCTACGCAAGCATACAAGTAGTAGTAGTTGCGAAACACAGCTGCAAGCAACTCAGGATCTTTACTACTTGGTATTTAAGAGAACCGAGGAGGCTGTGTACAAATGAGTGTTGAACATGTAATCTTTGCTGTGGAAACAAGCCAAGCCATGAACAAGCTTGTTTGAGTTGTGCACCGGCTCAATCGACAATTTCCATCAGAGCTTAACCCAGAAACAAGAAGTTTTGAATGCACTTCTCATTTTTCTCTGAAGGGATTGCAAAGAATAGAAACAATGGGGAAGTTTAAAGATCTGACAGGCACTTCCCATTGATGAAATCGACGACTTTGGCAACAGATTCATCAAGAGCAGCTGTAACTGCTTGCAAATTCTGCAAGAATTCCTCAGCACTGGGTTTATCACCATCCACAATATCTGTCACGGCTTTAACAAATATAACTGGCACCTTTAGGAGGTCGGCCACATAGGCAACTGCAGCACCCTGAAAATGATGCAAGAATTTAACCGATAAGAATTTTGTCCCTTACATGGAATTGTTTCCTTTTTGTTTTAAAGAGAACCCCCCCCCCCCCCCCCTTCCCCCAAAAAAAAAACAAAAAGAAAAAGGAAGAAAAAAGCGAAGGCAACTTCTACATAATTTGGTCAAAATTTATTTCCCTTAATATCATCCCCTACCCCCTGCTTTGTCACATTTGGAAAATGGATTTCACCAATATGGATTCCCCCCCAACCCCCAACAGAGGACACGGGAAAATCTGAATGTACAAACCCTGCCCCCCACAAGGGGAGAGGCTAACTGCAAGAGACCCATCCTAACCCAAACAACACCAAGAGGCGAGAGCACCATTTTCTCTTCCCAAACAATCATCTCCTAATCCCACCCTTGAAGACCCCTTATCCTTCCCCCCTTCAAAATTCCATCAGTATGATTTACTCAGCATAATCCGTATGGGAACCTTCTTTTTTTTGGGGGGGGGGGGGATGACGGGAGGTTAAGAAAACACGATGAGAACATGCCCCAACACAAGCACCATACACTCTCCGCAACATTTAGGTCAGCATCTTCACCATGCAACGGTGCCATTATATCAAATAATGACTGCTTCCACAACAGCAAATTGTGGAATAATAACGGGGAAACAACACAACTTTTGAAACTTGATATTGCTATTCTACTATCTGGCATTGTTTGACATAAGGGCTCTCAAAGTGCACCAGGTAGTTCATTTTATGCAAAATTCTAAAATCTCACACACAATTACCTCCATGTCCTTTAAAGTAGCATCATTTGCTATGATTGACGCTTCATCGTGGGGAGACATGTCCAGAGAATCACCAGTTGACAATTTTCCAGTCTGACAACAAGATGAAGCAAAGAATTTGGTCAACTTATGAACTTGTAAGCTTCAAAATAGGCATAAAATAATGCTAAAGCAGCAACAAATAAGTCAGAAAAGTGAAGCTTTCCCTATGCATTAAGCAGCCATGAAATTTTAGTAAAATTACTCTAATAGGATACTAGGCCCATGAATGCATGTCATATAAGAGTCACCATAGGAACTTCAAGGTAGAATACCCACTAGCATTCTATGAGAAAAGTGAAACATAGCCCAATGAGAGAAGCTCTAGCTCTCTCCATGTTTATGCAGTCATGTCATATTACAGATATATATATCCACAAAAGCTCAGCTGACAATAAGATGCAAAGTTGCATGACGTGTCTCAGTATACCCCAATGTGGCAGTACTTACTTGACCGTAGATACGGGGTCCGATACAGATATGCGTCCAAGTGTCATACTCGGCTATGTTCAAGAAAATTTGCAGATTTTCAATGTAATTTAAAATGTCAAGTGCCGTACGCTGGTCAGCATTTCAAAGGTCTGACATGTGTATGGTAAGGTAAAATAAAGCGTCTGAGAAAAGGGTGTAGCAGAACCCTAGAAATTTCAAAGCAGTACACATTATACTACATTTAGCATAGTGCAGAATCCAACTTGGTCCCTGCTCTCCAACAGGTCTTAGACAACTCAATAACACGCAATATAGGTCCCACCTGGACAGCGTATAGGAAGATCTAGATGCACATCGCAAAGAAATAGGAAGATTTCATTTAGAACTGATCAGGTATTATTGTGAATCCATCATATCTTTCTTATTGGAGAATTATTGCCAGAAACCAACACTTACTTTCAGATTCAAATCCCTAACTAGGTTGGGCGCTGAGAAGGCTTTCCGCAGACCAACTCCGTATAAATCAAACACCTGGCATAAGAACAGAAATTCAGATTTTTTTTGGGGGTGAGTGGTAACAGAAATGAAATCATGTAAAATAGAACAACCAATTGAGCAGCACAAGAAACTTAAGAACTCCGTAACATTGAAATGGAGGGCACAAGCGGTCTATTTTAGGTTCCACTAGACCAGCCAGATAGCTTCATAAGATATGACATTCGTATCAAGGAAGCCGTGAAATTCATCAGTCATCACATAATTGTCCTATGCTTCTTTTTCCTGGTAAGTAGTAGGTGAATTTACACTATCCAATCCTGGGTCCAACTCATAGTTATCAGGGATAGATCGCTACTTATAGCACAAACTCTAATATACTTCAGAACACTGTTCCTAGAACACAAGTAGTAAGTACTATGACTAGACCTGGCAAAAATTGATCCAACCCGAACCTGCCCGAAAATTTTAGATTTTGAACACGATTTTCTCGACCCGAATCTGAAATAAACCGATCCCCCAAAACCCGCAAATTAACGGGCCAAACCCGACCCCGCCCGCTTGACCTGAACATTATATCTTTTTTTTTTAATTATCTTTCATTTATCCTCTTGACAATAATGGTTATTCATTAAATCAAATCATCTAAAGAGACATTATATATTATTGCATCCCTTGATAAATTAAACAGTAGTACTATTGCTTTTCCAACTCCATTATCATATAATAACATCATACGCAACTTATAATTTTTACAACTTAAAAGAATGGATATGAAACGGTGTGAATTAACGATCCACTCTTAAGAAAGTCAAACAAAATAAGCCAAATACTAAAAATTCGTAACTCATACCATTATACTTTTAGTGAAATGAATGTGTCTAATATTATTTTAGATAAATTACTTTGTCAAAATCTAAATTTTTGATGTTATAATTAAAATACAATATCTTGTACTTCTGTAATTCCCTTTTCTTTGGTTTCCATTCTAATATACCTTTAACTACAATGCTAGTAATAGAAAATGGGCCGACTATATTCGTATTACGGTCGACTCTTAATAACGTATACCTAATTGGGTAATGGTGGGTTGGTTAACAAAGATATCCAATCATTTAAAAAGTTATTAGCGAGCCGAGCAGCTCCAACCCGTTAAATTGCTCTAGACAGCTGGCCCATTAATGACCTGACCCATTATTGACATTACTTTAATGTACTGGATGATCCGTCCAACCTAAAGGTGACCCAACTCTCATACATAACATTCACGTATCGTATGAAAAGTTTGAATATTTTAAATATTCTTTTAAAAAATTACCATTGCCATGTTTTTTCATTAAATAATGATGATTTTCTGCACTAAATAAGCCCAATTATTAATTTTGAAAAAAGAAAAACAATTAACAGAAGGGCGCTCTAAACCCATCAGGTCGACCCGAAACCCGCAAAACCGAAATACAACCTTCCGTATTTTACCCTAACCTGAATACACCTGACCCGAATTTAACCCGCCCGTCCGAACTGACAGGTTTAACTATGAAATAAGACTCTCTGCTTACAGTGGTAATGTTGCTTGCAATGGACTAGCATAGCCACTCTAGGGAGGAGCCTTGTCAGTAGCACTAAGTTGGTCATTTGGTCAGGTTTGATCAATATTACATTGTCATGATTCCATGATTGCATATAACTAATAGATGAGGGAGGTTTATGAAGAGTCACCATAACACTATACGTGTATACTTCTGACAATGCTTTTAGTTCCATTTCGGATTTAACATTCACCCATTCAGAGCACTTATAAAGAGCCGAATGCCATATCTTCACTTTCTACATCACATATAAGAATTCAATCTTAAGGATGGCTGCAATGGTACTTTGATGTTCATATTTGCATGTGCTAGATCCTTTTACTACCAATCGCAATGTCCACAGAGACATGAGAGTACTCCGTATGGCAGATTGGTAGCATAGTTTCATAAGGGTGTTATGAATACATACATACTGATAATAGCGACAAGCTATAGGCTTAACAATGGTGCTTATATCCTAGGCTTTGCAACAATTTCTGCAGATGCCTGGGAAGTGTGCTGTCTATCTTTTTGCTGGGGGCATATAATACATTTTTGCCCTTAATATTCAGATTCTTAATTTGCTGATTATGAAGGATAAAAATTCCCATTAGTACAAGTGTTTTGAATATGAAACATGCACATCTCAAAGACAGATTAACATTTAATGATTTAACACTAATCCAAGGCAGAAAACAAAAATTATGGCGACACATAGGATCTTCAATCCAGATCCGCCCATGGTGCTACTCTGGAAGTAGCAGCATTGGTAATAATTAAGGGCAGACATCATTTAAACGGGTTTCTCATCACACCAATCCCAGTATCAAAAAGTCTACTCCAGACCTTTTAATTCATCTGATTCCCTGCTAACCTACTGTTCAAACTATCAACTTCGTGCCTAGCTTTGCCAAAACAACTGCATTGCAGAACAAAAGCACCAGTGTGCTTTCTATAGTCGTTATATATCATAACTCAAGAGACCAAAGTGGTCTGGGGCCCAGGGGGTTGAACACAAATACAACATCCGATTTCACAGCATGGAAGCCCTGAAAATGACAATGGTTTCTGCATCCACAAGAAATCATACACAATGACACTGTGTGAACCTGAACACAAGACAGTGACTACTCCACCAAGGAGATTAGCGAAATGGCAAAATCTCCGAGGCAGATCAAGCAATGAAACTCTTGACGCAGGCTAATCCTTCCTTCCCTTAATTGCTGATATCCCAGACATATTGAAGTAAACTATTATTTCTTCTGCTTGTAACTGAAATCATTATGCACTCTCCGTCTTATGTTCATCCTTGTTAAAGGTGAGTTTGTAAATCAGATCATCACAAATGAAAATGCATGCAGTAGGGGGGGTCCCAATCCAAAAAATTATCTTCTCACTTTGATGGAAATGCTACTGAGCTCAGAAAGGAAAACAGAAATAACTACCCAATCATCAATACAGTCTTGTTTGATAATTTCAGCTTTGGCAGAATAACTACATGATTCAACAGCAACAAGTCCCAACAAAATGGCCAAAAAACTTCCTCTGACAGGCTTATGCTTGCATCAATAAAAGCATATAAAAAATTGCATGCACGAGCAAACCAGCAAACCAAGATGCAAAGAGGCTACATTATTAAATGAATTATATGAAAATCTACAGCATGACAGCCAATACTTACAGGTATAGGGATTCTTCGATCATGAAATGCAACCTGTGTTGCCAGAAATACATCTCCAATGGATGCCCCTTTTGCCTGAAGTTCAAAGTATTAAGGAAGTACCCCACATAACCAAAGAAAAGATGCAAGCCCAAGTGAGGAGTTTCTCGAAAAGGGACAAGAAAATTACTCAGCAAATACTTATACAAAGACAATGGTGGGATTCAAAGTTGTGGGTCATTATTGTTTGTTGTTCAGGAAATGGCATCCAGACTAAATAAGGGATCAGTGATTCAGTGTTGGCCAAACAATTTATTGCCCTTTTATCTATGGGAAAGGAAGTTGGCGAGATAACCCGTCTCTAATGCAGATAGAGGAACAACCTAGTGTAAAAAGGTACGAAAGAGAGGGAGGGGAACTAAAGTGGATACTCGCCTTCTAGCGAGATTTAAACCTCACAACTCCTCAATGAAAGAAGCGTTAAATCCTATACCAATGCTTTGGCAGATATTTAATTTTGTTTTCTCTCTGAGGGAGGGGACATGGCTCCGTCTTTGCAAACTGAAATTATTCCTAGAAAGTCCCATAACCAGGGAACTATAACAGCCCAATACATGATCATTGAACATGCAAGGGGTAAAGATGGGACTTCCTCCATAAGGAGCACCTCTTCTGATATATGTAAAGACCTTCACACCAAACAAAGGACAGCTATACAGAGGTTACTCTGAAAAATTAGGAAGCAATTTTCTCTTAAGAGGCCCAGCCATTACAATCCATCAATGGTTGTGGAAACAATAATTAAGAGCCAAAAGTAAGGGCAAATGGACATGGAAGTCACAAATTACCTTAAAGCCACCAGAAGTTCCTGCAAATTAAGAGCCAAAAAGAAGGGCAAATGGACATGAAAGTCTCAAATTACCTTAAAGCCACCAGCAGTTCCTGCATTGATGATAAGGTCTGGCTGCAATGCCTGAATAGATGCATACGTCACAAGGGACGCAGTGACTGTGCCAACGCAGTCAACACCTACACTCACGAAGCAGCAGACCTTTAGCAAATGCTACTTATCAAGATGGCAGGAACAGCATGAATGACAAACCTCTTCAAAACAGAAAAGGAACCAATGTAGTACCATTACATAAATGAATAAGTAAGAGACTTTCACCATGGACAAGAACACTATATGAAAGGTTAGATTAACCAATGAAAACCAAGTCAGCAATTTCAGCAAGATTTTAGTTATCTACATTTGTCTTGTCAAGTTGCACAATGCCACTAGAAAATGTGGACGGTTCACGTACTTTGTTTCTCCCATTTGCTTCAATCTTACACACAAACCATGGATTCAAAATGTGACCATTCCGCGATGGTAGAAGTCGGCCAAACCACATTTTTGCCGTGATGTGGAACGCGATTGCTGCATTAGAGCGATTTTTCCGTAACCTAACTGAGACCACAGCTTTAAGCCTCAACACAAACTATCCCTACCCTAAAAAGCAGAGCCAAAAAAACAGCAACAACGGTGGACTTAGGAGACAGGTTTGTCAAATGTTTTTGGTACTTAACAATAAGATAACTACGGTACTCATCAAATATAATTCATCTTGTTCCCACATTGCAGAGATGTTCAAATAAATTTTACTATTTTAGTCAAAAAGAAAAAAGAAGGGGGGAGCAACTTAGCACTAGGAAAAGCACCATGTAATGTTGGTATTCTGCAATAAACTGCCTGATAAAAAAAACATTAGAAACCTACAATTCCCAGTGTAACGGAAGGCGAAGTTGCAATTACAATAAATAATTGATGCTTTGGAAGATCAAAGATGTAATTAGTAACATGACTAACAATGTCATCATAGCATTGAAAGACTTGAATAAACAATAGTACAGCAGAACAATCCATGGCTCTCAATAAATCCTAGAGCATTCCGAAAATGGCCAATCCGGGCATGGTGTTTGATCTTCCCTTTAAATCTTAACTGCTCCCAGCTCCCCCAACAGGGCCAACACACGTGCGCAGACACAGACAAATTACTGGTTTGGGTGATTTAAGACGTATATGACCATAAAGTAGAAGAATGTAATTCACGCACAAGGTAGAAAATGCGAACTGAAGTGGATTTGACGGCTCAAATACAGCAGGAGAGGAGGGATCCAACACGCTACTACTACAGAAAGAAAAGGCAACCCCAAAAAGAAAGAATCAAAGCAGCTTAAACATGGAAAAATGCTCACCTAATGCTGAATCCTTTCCAGGTTGAATGATATTGATTTGTAAATTCTTGTAAAAACCATGATATCGCACCCAAGGAACTCCTTTTGGAAACCTACGAGTGTTTCATAGCTTTATCAGGGAGAAGCCTTTTTTTTGGGGGGGGGGGGGGTGAGCGGGGACAATGCAAAAGAACACGGATCTAAAAGCAGCAAAGACTACCTCAGCATAAAGGGCAGAAATACAACATAAATGAAGCCAAATAACCCTTGAAAATGATCAAAAGTTACTCGGAGAATAAATTGACGTACCATATATTAAAGGTGCCCGTCAGTCTACCTCAGCAAACATATGACTTAAAAGCTTTCTGCTTTACTCCTAAGTCCAACACCCATTCCTCTACCCCTACCACAGCCCATCCAAAAAAACCCTCATTCACCATTTTGGGATGTTTCCATTTTCTGGTCCACCAAGCTACTCCTTATTGGAGGGACATATCAAGTTTTCATGTTTGTCTCAAGAAAAAGAGATCCCCCCCCCCCCAAAAAAAAAAAAAAAACACTACAAGGACACGAAACATCAATTGCATAGAATGATAAATGATCTCGAGCAGCAACTAGCCATTTGGCAGAGCATGGTCTCACTTTCAACCACAAAGGATACTGAAGTAGTATGCCACGAAACATAAGCCTAAAGAGGAAAAAAGAGAAGAACGAAACCAAATGGGAGTACAGCAACTAAAGTCCATAACCTGGAGGGGGAAACAAAAAAGAAGAAATTTCGCCCTTTTTTTTCTCAGCTCTTGCACTAACTAGTAGATAGGTAAAAGCTAGCCCAAAATCACTGTATTTGAGAGGAAAAATAAAATGTACAATCATAAGTAGCATTGAACACCAACAAAACACAGAAAACAAGTCTCCTTACTGAAATAATAGCTCAAAATATCAACAACAAATTTAAGTATACAACCACAATTATCTATCAGCACAAACAAACACCTAAGACAACTCAAATTATACACATGATAGCTCAATTTAACAGTAACATAAGAAAACATACGAGCACAACCATCAATCAACACAAAAAGAACACCAGAAACAGATTAAACTATACGGATTATAATTCAAACTCGCAGCAACAAAATGAACAGACACAAAATTGATAGATAGATAAAAGGAAGGAGAAATTTACACGGAATCAACATCCTGGGTTAGCTGAAACCTGTTGACTAGAGGCAGAGCTTCCGTATGCATAGCTGCAATTCACCATAATCAACAATCAAGAAATCAATGGCACAGGAAGTATGAGTTGAATAGAGAGAGAAAGAGAAAGGAGAGGGGGGAGAGAGAGAGAGGGGGGGGAAGGTACCGACGAAGATGACGATGGTGGAGATAGGCTTGTTGTTGTGAGCTTCAGAAACCATGGATGATGACTCTTCAACAGCCTTCGACTGATCATCAGAAGGCGCCATTGGAGGAGCTCTCGCTCTCGCTGACTCCCGATTGTAAGAAACGGAAAGAGAGAGAGAGAGAGAGAGAGAGAACCCGGCGGCGTTGATACGCAATCCTTTGACAGCGCCAGTATGACTGTGGCCCCCACCGACCAGTCTGATTATCATAATGGGCCGAAAGCGATCAGCCCACATGGCCCAGGCCTTCTTTTCTTCATCCTCACCCCGAGTGACCCAGGCCTTCTTCCTTTTGCTTTTGCCTTTTTTTTAAAAAAAATTTTTCAATCTATACTCTCTCCTATACAGCCAATTGTGATTGGTTCATCATTGTTTGCATCCAGATTTGGAAAGGGAATCATTACAACAACAAAAACAGCTCCTCTTCGTATGGGTTTTGCATTCGCAGTGTTCGAGAAGATTCAGACAAAGACAATATTATCCCTACAGACATCTCTACCAATGAAAAGACTGAGTTCAGGAGACTCATGACAAAAGTATTCTGTAAAAATATTTTATAAAAGAAATTAAAGGTAAGCGAAAGAGAATGACCTAAGAAATATTACTAAACTAGGTAACAGTTACTATGCAAAACATAAATATAACATAGTAAAAGAAAGTAGTACACCTCATCATTAATTATCATAATGATATTTCATTCATTTTTTTTTGAATTAAAATTACATTTCGAGAATTCTCTCAAATCTTCATGTATAAGCTTAAGTAAAACAATTCACCTCCTTTAGTTTATGTAAACTCATAGCCTTAAAATTAATTTTTCTAAGTCATGCATGGATTAAATCAAATAGGTGATATTAGGAGTTGTAAACTATTCTCATATCCGATTGCCTTCATTCATGATTTATTTCATTATGGCTTTTGAAACAAACAACCCAGATAGCTCTTAACTTAGAACTACTCCTTCCTTTAAGACGGAATGTATATATATGCATATATATACACACACACACACACACACACACACATATATATAAACCAATCATTGGCAAACAACTAGGATAAGACACTACTCATCCTCAGTGACGAAACTAGGATAACCACCCAAAAGCATGTAAAGATACCTGAGATTCATTTGTATTAGATCACCGAATGAGTTGTCTATGACAATTCTTCCCAAAGACTGACGGCATATGAATGTTACTTCTAGGAGTTAATTTCATGTCTTCTTTATATATATAAGTAGTGGAGGGGGGTGAATACTATACAATATAACTTGATGATAAATTATATAACATACCATAAATGTTAAGTACACACATTCTCTAAGTAACATGTGAAACAATTTGTATGCATTATATTCCACGTTGTTTTTATAGAATTTGTGAAATGTTGTTAATTTATATCTCGATCTAATCAAAATGCTAGATATTGTCTCGATTATTCTCTTTTTTTACCGAATTAACAGTCAATTTTGGAGGTCCAAAGGGAAGAAGCCTCTTGTACTATGCTGAAGCCACCATCACGGGGATTGCGTAGATGCTTGCATGCATGAATATTAAATGCCATGCAAAAAATGATTACTACGTGAGCAATGCAAATCCCGCCATCGAAGGGATTGTTCAGATCATGGAAGTTAACCACTTAGAAGATATTATACCAGAGAGTTGTATATAATTGCCATCCAATTATTTTAAGCTTAAATTATTTTAATTGAAACCCAAATAACTTAATGGTCGATCTTCCTCCAAATTGCATAAAACAAGTATATAATTCCCAGAAATTTGAATGACCAGAACCCCCCCCCCCCAAAAAAAAAAATAGAACTCAAGTCATCTTGATCAAAAAAATTTTATCCTCCTCTAAACGAAACAAAAAATTTCAATATCACATCGAACAATTAACTAAATTTTAAAAAAATCTAAACTTACACATAAGTTTTCAGTGTCCCCCCCCCAAAATTCTTAGATATAAGAATGTGTACAAAATGTGAGGTATATAAAATAAGCAAAATGATAACTGTGTTGATACTATACACGTCTTAACTCTCTTGTTTTAGCTTAAAATCGCATTATCATGTATTAAATTAAAAAAAAAAGGTATAATTGAATAGTGGAACGATAGATGTTACAACTTGAAACTTGTGTGAAATCAATTTTCTAGCTGCAATTTTCTACGATCTTAAAATTTTTCATGTAATATGTTCTCGCCGATAGGGTTAATCAAGTTAAGGCGTCATTCGTACTCGTTGGTGTATCTGATGAATACCAAAGCTTCACAAGTCATAATTAATTGTAATTATTAAAAAAAGAATAATTTTCAATGGTCATTCATCTTTTAAGTTACCCTTCTTCAAAATATATAAGATTAAAAAAAATCATTCTATCTGGACTACTCCTCCTGATTTGGAAAATAAAAATCTTGCACGCAAAGAATTTTCCACATATATGGACGATCGTTGAAGAAATTCCAACCATTAATTGTGAGAATTCTTTCAATAATTACTTCTTTTGCAAGGAGCATTAATTGTAAGATTGAGGGAGGCTATATATATGGGATATTTTGGTGTAGGATGCGGCATGCACTTAATGCATTGTGCTGTATTGTTTGGTGGCTTAGCTTGCAGTTTTGAAGCAAGAATCATGGAAATTTGTGTATAGATCTAATTTTTATTTATAGAGATATAAATTTTATTCGAACTATTTAGAGAAAATATATTTATGCACCAACAAAAGTATGTTAAAAGTACACTAATCGACCTAATGTGATTGTTTGTTTTAATTTTTATCCTTTAACTCTCCTATTTTTGTGGTGATGTTTTTAATTATCTAACTACACCTCATCATAGTGGTGCAAATTTGGTGTTCATTTTTTTGGAGTATTTAGGATGATTTCGAGTAAGCAGAAGGTGGCTGATAACTAAAAAGTTGAATTCGATACATAAAGAAGGGGTTTTCGAAACCTTAGATTTTCGCCCAAAAACACCTCTTACTGAAGCTCTTTAATCTTCCCTTCCTTACCAAAATCGATACTATTTCGAGAACTTATACCCAAAGGAAAAAAATGTTGCATGCTATAGTACCTCAAGTTGTAACTTTAATTTGAGAGTTTCAAGCATATTATCAAATATTCGGGCTCAAATTCTGCATGTATATGCTAATATTTATGTCTTTTTTATGCCAAATAAAATAGTACGTAGTTATTCAATATGAATTATTGATATATTTATTTATTTTTATATTTGGAGAATGAAATGGATGATAAGTATCTCACAGAAATCCATGATAACAGTTATCAGAAGATCAAAAAACTATTAGTTTAATTATTAATTAATCAACTAAACTATATATATGTGCGCATCATTATAAGCAACCTCTCTATTGCCTAAACCCTAAGAAAGTGGAGCATATTAATTGTTGTGGATGTAGAAATGCCCCTATAAATACAGTTGTAGATCACAAAGGAAGAGGAAATTAAAGCAAAGGAAGCTACAAGTGTTTAATAATTAATTGTTCAATTATGGCTGAAAGTATTGTTCTTATGAAGGATAATAAAATTAATGAAGACCAGAGTGGCCTTGAAGGAGGAGCAACCATTCATAAAATTCTTCCTTTTTTCACTCCTTTGCAAAAGTAATTTATTCCCTTCCATTTTTTAATTAATTAATTTGTGCCATTATTCCATAATCTCTATTTCTCTCTCTCTCTCTCTCTCTTTTTTTTTTTTTTTATAATTGGGATTTGATTGTATAAAATACCAATCAATTATCTGATTTTTTTCATAGAGAGCTTCTTTTGCAGGCATAATCAAGGATTGAGTGAGCAAAGGCAGGGTGGGATGTCCTCTAAGTTCCACCATTGGCTAGGGTTTGAAGAACTTTTCTCACCCGAGGTTCGTCCTTTTCCTTTTTTTTTTTTTCTTTTTGGGTTTCCTCCTTTAACGGAACATACAATTTGGTCAATTGTGGTTCATTTACGGGTGGTGTTAATTAAGAGATATCATATAAATCTTCTCTTTTTTGAGAGGGAGCGACAGACTGTGACTTGATCAATCGGTGCCAAATATTCTTGGCTCATTGACGTTTAAAATTATTTTTTATTCCAAAGTTTCAATTCAAGTCTTAAAACTCCATATCGTTGGAGAACGCGAGTTGGAGTTAATAGATTATTTTGCTCGAGTGTACAATTTTGTTTGGACTTTATCTACTTCTTTCTTATGTTGATAACTTGATATGACCATGTATCTCAGGTTTGGCGAGCATCATTGGCTGAGCTCTTTGGCACAGGACTCTTGGTATTCATGATAGATACCATTGTTATCTCCTCCTTAGAGACAGACACCAAGACACCAAACATTGTGATCTCTTGCTTTGTGGCTCTCCTTATTGCCATCCTCCTCCTAGCCACCGGCCCTGTCTCCGGTGGCCACATTAACCCCGCGATCACGCTCTCGGCCACCTTGGTGGGCCTCATCTCGGTCTCTCGGGCCATAGTCTACATTATAGCCCAATGCATTGGCGCCGTAGTCGGGGCCTTGGCCCTTAAGGCTATAGTTAGTAGCTCCATTGCAAACACCTTCTCCCTAGGGGGTTGCACGCCAACTGTGGTCACCCCCGGGCCAGACGGGCCAATGACCGTCGGGCTCGGGATGGGACAGGCCCTATGGCTCGAGATTTTGTGTAGTTTCTTCTTCCTTTTTCCGGTGTGGATGGCCTTCGATCACCGCCAACTAAAGGCCCTAGGCCCAGTGGTTGTGTGCTCAATCATCGGTATAGTTGTTGGGCTCATTGTGTTCATATCCACAACTGTTACTTCAAAGAAAGGCTATGCTGGGGTTGGGATTAACCCAGCAAGGTGTATTGGGCCTGCTATTGTAAGAGGTGGGCATCTATGGACGGGCCATTGGGTATTTTGGGTCGGGCCTATTATTGCCAGTGTTGTGTTCTATCTTTATACCGTGATTATTCCCAGTGAGCATTTCAAACCTAGGGTTATTAAGGAGTGAACTACGCTAAGCATGTGAGTCTGTAGCGTGAACCAAATGGAAATGGTGGCTTAATGGGGTGTATGTCCGTTTTTCATGAAGAAATGAACTCTTTTATTGTATAAATTGCAAAGAAAAAAAAGGGGTGAAAATGTATTTTGAATTTATTGGCTCTGTCTGAATTCAAATCGCAAGATCTGAGATTGCATTATCGTATTAGATAAAATGAAGGGTAAATTTCACAATTGGCGCTCGGGTTTTGGATGAAATGCTCAGACCTTATCAATTGTAACTTGTAAGCATCTAATCAGAACAACATTGGAAGGGTGGGAGTTTCCGTTATTTCCAAGGGTTCTCTTATCTGGTTATCCTATTTTCTCTTTATAAACGGACCCTATATTCTTAAGTACGTATGTACAAAAAAGACAGTCTAATGAGATTCGACCTGCCTTCCAACAAAATCGTGTAGACTGGGCAAAGCGATCATAAACATTGAAATTGCATATGCGATAAATTTTCTACATCTAAGTACAACAGTTTGAGCAAAACCCAGCTTACACATATGTATATATCCAAGCACAACAAAACTGTAACGATACAACAACACTACATGACAACATTAGCTCAGATTACTTTCCCCATATATAAGAGATTAGGCAAACAAACATCACATTACATCCCCTTTATTGTTCAAATGCCATTGCTATATTATGGAGATTAGGATGAGCTTGGAGCATGCAAAAATGACGAAGGATCGGCGAGGGGCTCATGCACAACTGAGTTAGTTGAGACTGATATCGGGTTACCCTGCAGTTGTAACATAATGCCCCCTAAGATCTCCAACAACAGCTTCTTGAATTCTTCTTCTTTCACAAGTTTCCCATCATCCGCACCTACCAACTTAAACGCGTCATCTATAACCTTGTCCATCTGCTCGAAACATTGATATTTCGGTCACATAATTAATTATCTAAGGGCTAACAGCTAATATAATCGACAACAATTAACGACAAATTGTCGAAGAAGACATAAGCTTGTTTCTCTTAAGAGTTTGCATCATATATCTAACTATCTATACCTCATCAACAGCACCATAGGGAGGCAAACCAGCATTTGGGGCCAGAGTGTCCAAGGCAACACGAAGATAATCCTTGGAGATTCTCCCATGCTTATCTCTCGGTATATCTTGCAAGGCGGAGTTCAGCACCTAATCAAACCACAAAACATGGTTGATCTATTATGTTTTACACATAATCACCCTCAACTACGTAGAAGTAATAAGGCAAATTATAAATAACACAAACCTGAGGGTTAATCATTCTACAAAAACATGCATGATTTAGATAGATTTGATGCACAACAGTCTTACCTGTACTATTACGTAAGGTTACTTTCAGGATGCCTTCAAAAGGTAAAAATTAGTTTATGGGTCAAAAAAAGAGAAAAAAGGGTTTGATATAAGACTAAACATCTATGTTACTCTAACTCATTTAATTCACCGTACCGTCCCTTGTCGGATCCTCGACAGTCGGATAAGGGTACGCCACCTGACTGTTCAAAGAATAATGAAAATATGCAAATTTTCTTGCATACTGAATTTGACACTTTTGACATGTGTCCGTATTATACACACCCGTAACCGGATCCAAGTAACATAGCTGAAGATAGGGTAGAAAGAATTGCTATAGCCTAGTACAACAAAAAATCTACATAGACGGGATATCTTGCAGATATATACCTTATCTGTTCCAACCTTGTCAGATAAAAGAGTCTTGATAGCACTTCCATCATAGGTGTTCTCAGTGTGTGCAACAATTACAGGCTTCTCTTTAAGGCGTTCAGCTATGTTCTCAAGCACTTTCTTTAACTCCACCAGGAATGTCTCTTGGGAAACCCCTACTTGATCCTTATTCTCCCCCATGCATGCCTCCAAAGCTGGCTCCACTATATTGCTCATAACCTACATACATATTCACGGAGTCATAAGTCATACCCATAAGATTCTCGTCTTTTTTCCCTTGTTTAAGGATCATACATATCATATTACCACAAAAATGGTGTAAAATATTGTCGGTCGGGATACCTGTAGAGATAATGTTGCCTACATCTAGATCTCCACAGACACCGCGAAACCAGAATCTACACTGGAAAGTGGTGGTGGTGGTGTTTCATTGCCCGATCAAATAGGCAATCAATAGTAGTATTCACTATCGTCTAGAGCCAAGGAATCGATGTGCTCCATAAGGCAAACTTACCCTGCCCAATGTAGAGACCCTACATAATACTGATCGATTCGATTGAGCCACTTTCTAAGAAGGGTTTTGAAAAGGCCTTAAAGAAGAAAGTTTTGTTTTGTGTGTGGGGGGGGGGGTAAGAAGAGATTGGATTAGATTAGATACCCAGGAATCAGCAGTAGGGGGCAAACCCTGATCAACACCAAGTTTCTGAAGAGCCTTAACAATGCAATCATGGAGATTTCCTTGATCAGGTGACTCAATCTCAGACCAAACAGACAAGACTTCGGTCTCAAAACACGGGCTATTGATGAACTCCATGAGCTCTTCGCCATCGATTCGAAGGATGACAATGGGGTCCCTCTTTAGCCCAGCAGCCATGCCTAGGAGGATGTCTGACAGAACCTCTTTGAACTCAGTCTTGCTCACTTTATCCTCTTTGCCATGAGTGAACTCATTCAGAACCTACAAACAAACAAAAAGAACAAGTTTTCGACGTATAATTAGTATTTCTGCATTTATGCTCTTTGTTTCATTACTATTATAATTTAGATTATTATTGGAAGTTGAAATTAAGGCTATTTCAACCATGTCACCTTGTTGGACATACCACCTCCACCTCCTAGTGGAGATCCAGATGTAAGTAACCTTATCTCTACATACATTCATACCCGTAGAGAGACTGATTTTCTACAATCCAATCCTTGGTTTTTGCTATATATCTCTTATCTATGACTAAAAGACAACCTCAGGAGATTAAAAAAATAGATGGATCACATCAATGCCCTCTTGTAAATGGCGACCACTTCAAAAAAATAAGAAAATAAAAAAAAATCAAATGATAAATCTTAGGTTTTCCACCACTTTTTTTTTTTTTGTGGCACAACAACATCTGCTAATTTTGTTTGGGCAAAAAATCAAGACTTCAAACCGACTAACCAATCCTATTGGTGTAATTGGTTTATCATTATTCACACTTCGTCCAAAAATGCTTGATTTATCATTTGTGGTTGGGGTCCTTGTCCATATATATATATATATATATTATATATATATATATATATATATATATATATATATATATATATACACGCATATTCCAATCCTTAATAAGCCCAAGGGTTAAGAGAAACATACATATTAGTATTCAAAAACTAAAGACAAAAGATAAATAGACTCCACACCAAAATAACAAACGCACCTAATTCGATTTATACCACCACTAGTCCATCTTTTTTTTCTAATAATTATTGACAACAAGTGTATTATACACTAATTTGTCATGTCCATATTTGTTTGTCTAGACTCTCAAATTGATTAATTTTAGCTCTTCTTATAAACTTGTTACCCACTAAACTAGGTCACCTATTCAATAAGGCATGACTCATTTGCAAAGGTCAACCACTCCACTTAGCACTTTTTGACCTAAGCAACATAACCTAGAAAGTTTAATGTAAAAAGAAATAAAAATTAATTTGAAGTCAAAAATCATTACATAAGCCATTGATAACGAGGATAAATTTATTCATTTCATCATACACTGGTATACCTGACAAACGTGTTATTCATTTAATATAAACATAAATTTAGTTCTGATTCACATTATATATTAAGCATGATAATTTCGAAAGTTAAGTCAGATAATTGATGTCCACTCAGTGATACTTCGTCTTTACGATTTTGTACTGAATTGATTTTGAATCTCTGTCAAAAATAAGTTTTCTATTTAAAATTCTCAATTAAATCTAATCTCATATACATGGTTTGGACTAGAAAATTTTATACGAATTAGTTTTATTTCGTGTAGATGATTACATATTTTCCTAGGAGTGACACAATTCTTGTGCTCTCCCTACCATTCTAGGGCCACACCTTTTTCTCCCCACCTAAACCAGTATCCCCAAATTTTGGGAACCATAGTGGTGGAAAAGTGAGGTAGGCATCATTTAAAAAAAAAAAAAAAAATGTTGGTCCAGAGGCATGGTGATTATATTAAACTAAATAACTAATTAAGATCAAATCAAGGGTAGTTAGTAAATGTTTGGTGGGTCGGTCCATCACTGATTAAAATAGGTTGTTTTACTGACTAATATTCTAATCTTTTTCTAATTAAAACAAAGAGAAGATTCCTAATCCTCACATCTTCGACTTCGCTGGATATTTCTTATGAAGTTAAAAAATGTCTACAAGGTTTAAAAAAAAAAAAAAAACATGGATTTCCAGAAAGATTGAGACTCGTGCTTAATTATACTGGACGTCTCTAGAGCAACCTATAAGTACAATATATATATATATATATATATATATATATATATATATATATATATATATATATAGATTTTTATAAAAAATAATTGTTAAAATACACCAATTTAAAATCAAACTGGTTTAAACTTTATTAAAAAAATCTTATATGAATAAGAAATTAATCCTAGCACCCATTCAATGTGACATTAAGCCTCTCATAAAAAAAAGTGACATTAAGAAAAATAACTCGACTGATGTATACTTTATAAGTAATTTTCAGAAAAAATGACAAAAGTACTTTAAACTCATCAAGGGAGTGAAGGTGGAATTCCAAGAGCAAAATTGAATTTACTAACCACTAGTAAAGAAAAATTCAAAGATAGAGAGGCAAATAGAGATAAGAATCAATGCGACTACAAAGAAAAGAACAACTCGGCCGAGTCAACAAGAATTATCAACAAATGACCTAAGAAAGAATAGGATAATCAACATAGGTTGGTTCAAGTGGTTTGACACTTATTTTTCTTTAGTAAAGTCTCATGTTCGAGTCTTGTAAATGAAGAAATATATGATGGAAAAGCTCTATCCCTTATTATGAGTCAACAGTAGTTCGATTTCAGTAAAAATAGAGTATGCAAAATCAAAAAATAAAAAAACAAAAAAAGAAAGAACAGGATAAGAAGGCTAATACAAAAATTAGTTTACGCAAGCAAAGTCCTCAAAACCAGTATGACCCACAAATTCAAAACTCATTTTTATCCGTAAAAAGGACAGTCCGGTGCACAAGCATCCCGCTTTCATGCAGGGTTCGAAGAAGGGCCGCACCCCAAAGGGTGAATTGTAGGCAGCCTAACCTAACTTTGTCAGTGACTGATTCCACAACTTGAACCCATGATCTTTTAGTCACATGGAGATAACTTTACTCTTGATCCAAGGTTCCCCTTAAAATCCAAAAACCCAAAAAGTTTGAGAAATCCGTACTTCCTCTACAATCCCATTATTAAAAATCCAAAAAGAAATGAATACCTAAATAACATCCAACAACAACAATAACAGCAACACTTAAATATAGGCTCTACTTTCATAAAATTTGAGAAAATTTAGATATAGATAGATTTATCCCTGCGAGCATACCATAACATAATAAAATGCAAGAGACATGGATATCAGTTAGCTCAGCTGACAAAGTCTTTGAAAGTTATTATCAGATAGCTGAGTTCGGATTCCGCCCACATCGACCTTTGTAAAGCAAGGAGAGAAGGGGGTTGAGACCTTACCTCAGAGTAGATAAGGTCAGAGTCAGGAGAAGTGCCCTGAGCAGGGAGGCCAAGAGCAGCACCAATATCAGCAACAGCAGGTTGGAGTTCATTCACAGATAACTTGCCATCATGATCACGGTCAAGCTCATGGAACTTGTGATCCACAAAGCTATTGAACACCTTCTCATTCTCAACCAACTCCATTATATCTGAACCGTCCAATACTTGCTCTTGATGATGATGATGATGATGATGATGACGACGACCTTCATCCCCCATTATCCCCTGCTTTTTGTTCCCCACTTCCATTCCTTTTTTTTTCTTTTTGTGAAAATTGAAAGAATACCCAGAAAAATTTATGGGAATTCACCAATTGGGTAGTGATTTATTTTGAAGGAATTAAATGAAAAGCTTGGTTTTGAGTGCGGGTCTTGTGAATTGTGATTCGAATCTCTGTTTTTCTTTTCTTTTCTTTTTTTGGCTCTGTTTATTCAGCCATTGCTCGTGCTGCGACCAGCCTTTATATAAAAATGGGGGTATCAGAGAGAGAGAAAGAGAGAGGAATGGTGTTTGGACACGAAAGCATCTAAGCAGTTGACACGTAGGCCTTTTTGGTTGAAGCGTACTCTGGCTAGAGCTGTAATTAGAGGACTTTGGGCCCATGGGTTCTCATTTGGGGATGAGTTGGTGGTGGAGTGTATGACTCATGGTAATGGACGGCGAATCCATCTCCTGTTCTTTTTGTTTCCTGTTTTTTTTTTTTTTTGGTTAGTTATTTCAACTCATCTATTTAGGGTTCTCTTTTTTTTTTTCTTTTTTTTAAAGTATGGGTAAAAGTTTAAGCATCGTGCGCCTCTGCCAGTGAGGTTTGTAAGGGAGAGAGTGAGGCAAGACATGTCTTGATAGACTTAAACTCAATAGGTCTGATTGTACATCTCACATAAATGAACTAATATAAAGGTCACTCTGTACATACCAAAGATCGAAGTTCTGACCTTCAGGATGAAAGTCGTACTTGATGTTATTGAGTTGTTGCCTACTCGGTGAGGTTCTTTTCCCTGATGCAATGCAACGCAACGAGCCACAGTTTGTTTTTCACTTGAATTGTTTGAAACCGCCTCATTCAACTAAACAAAAAATGGTATAAGAATTGCTATTATCTAATAGATATGCTTCCGATGATAACAACAAATTATCTCTATTTCAATTACATAACCAGTTTAAGCTTAGTTATGTAAGTATGTTTTGCTATAATTTAGAAATTGTTACCAAAAATTTAAATCTGAATTCCATCAAAATCAGCCTTTGTACTTCATTTAAAAAATAATCTTACCCAAAAGCCGAACCGAATGATCTGGACTCACACTCAACCCGACATCTAAATTAGGCTCATCCAAAAGTGGGCCCGAAACCTGAATTGACCCGAATCGAACCACACCCGACCCAAAATTTTCTGATAAAGTTGCTTATTTTTGCATGACAAGCTTATTGAACTAAAAATCAATTGACCCGAAGTCGATGCGAACCAAAGTTCACCCGACCCAAACCGAACTGGCCTAAAATGTCGCTTAACCCGAAACATAACCCGACCCGTACATAAACGAAACGCCCCGTTTGCCAAGTCTACACCTATGAGACTGTTACTTGACGTACTTCATACGGTAAAAAGGTGGCAAAGGTGAGGAAAATTAGGGATTAGGGTGATAAAGCCCCCACATAACACTGGAAGAATAAAACTTAGGTGGGCATTGCAAAAAATGCAAGGTGACACTTGGGACTTTTCCCATGTATTCCCTCCTGCTTTTCTTTTCTGCTTCTAAACTACTGGGGGTTCTATTCCTTCCACATAGGGGAAAAAGATTTGGACATCCCCTTTCATAAATGCAAAGATAAATGAACCCAATTTTTAGATTCTCATTGATTAGCTTTTATTTTACCAAATTTCTCCAGAAAAGCCTTGGGGGACCTGGACCTAGACACACCTGCTTAAGCTTGGCAAGGATTAATGGCTCTCTTTGGCAAACAGCTTTTTGAAGAGCTTTTTGGCCAAAAAGAGCTTTTTTGACCAAAATTAGCTTTTTGACCAAGTGAAAAAGCTAATTTGGGTGTTTGGTGAAAGAGTTTTTTAAAAGAATTTTTTGGGTCTAAAAAGCTAATTTGAAAAGGCTAATTCCATTAGCTTTTTGGAAGAGCTTTTTGAAGAATTAGCTTTTTGTCTCACAACTTTATCAGAAACAGCTAATTTTACCAAACAGTTTTTCAACAAACAGCTAATTCAAACAGCTAATACAAACAGCTAACTCAATAAGGTAACAGCTAATACAAACAGCTAACAGCTAACAGCTGTTTGCCAAACAGGGCCAATATGTTTTAACTTTGTGATTTTGCTTTCATAGTTGATTGTTTGCTTGTATGAAAGGCATCCTAACTTGTGGTCTTCATGCCACCAAAAGCAAGTCCTCAATCCTCATTCAATTCACCACATGCACTTAACTAGGATTATCAATTTTTGATTTGAATGACTCGACAAGATATTACGATTTTGTATAAAATTTTTAACCAGATATGACCAAATTCAAGTAATCAGTAAAGTTTAATACTATTAACCCAATGTGACCAAATTCAAGTAATCACTATTCAATAAGATTTGACTTAAATTCTAAGGACTCTCTTTTGCGGGCTATATGACAGGTCCCCCCCCCCCCCCAAGGAAGGAAAACAAAAAGGCTTAAACCGCCCCCATAGACCTGAGAACATTTGACCCAATAAATAGCACGATATGAATTCAACCCGAAGTTACTAAGAGAAGTCCGAACCCGACCCAAACCGATTACAACCTGAACTCGATACAATTTGATCATTTAACATGAAAATATGTTATTTTTCAATTTCAGAAAAATCTAGGCCATTTTCAAGACGGACATAAAATCGACTCATTTATTAAATAAGTCAACTTAACCCAATCCGTTCCCTAGCTCTACTTGAATGTATATAAAGGGAGGGGGTTCCATGGAGCAATTTAGTATCAAAAACATGGTTTTTTTTTTTTTGGGGGGGGGGGTACCAGTCTCTTCGATACCTACAATCGAAATTATGGTATAATTCCCAGCCCCATGGTTCAATTAAAAGGCCAGACATTAGACAAAGAATCATCTCAAAAACAGCGGCTTTTCTAATAAAGGGGGCCACTGTTTGCATTACTCAATACACTAGAAGTAGCATCACTAGCTGAGATCAAGAATAGAAACTTGAATAAGACTGCATTCCCATTCACTTAAAACCAAAAAAATGAAGCAAAATACCCGTTCTCTTCCAAAACTCAAAAGTGACTCAAACTGCCGGAGGTTACCACTACCCTGTCGGACTGCACTACTTTAAAAATGGGTCACAACAATTCGAGATACGGTCAGAGGCGAGACACGAGCAAATTCAAAAGAGCAGCTCATCTAGCTCTTCGCTTCCATTCAGGCTGAAGTTCTCAACTTCCCATGCTGGTCGAGGTTCCTCGGCGATATCGTTTTTGATTGCTCGATGAATAATTTTCACCAAGAAATACTACAGCAAGACAAAACAGAAAAGTCAAGTCACCAAGGGCACATGTAAGCAAGATTCGAACTCATATCGCTTTGATGTCAACCATCAAAAAGTTTGCCAGCAATCAGTGAAAACCCTCTGAGTCACTAGACATATATAGCGGTGTTCGGTTGAAAAGGTGTTTGGACCCAAAAAGCTATTACTCAAAAGGCTATTTCCATTAGCCTTTTGAGAATAGTTGTTTGTGAAAATGATATAACTACTCAAGAGTTTGAAAATATTACACCATATACCATTAACTTTTTATAGTGATATTTGATGTTGTATATTATTTAAATTTAATCTATCCAAGATTAAATCATTTGAATATATAAAATTCAATTCATAATAATAAAATATGTAGTAAATAATAAAATAATATTTTAAGACATAATTATCGTGTAGATAGATATACACAAGTTGAAAAGAAAAAAAAAGATTAATAAGAATACAAATTACAACTAGTAACAAATTAAGGTTTTATCAATAAAGTTAATTTGTACATATGACATCAATTTAATTCTTTTTGGAAAGAAAATAAGATAACTAGTAAATGAAAAAATTATTTTTAATTAAAAAGTAATTTAGAGATAAGGGCACAAATGAAATTTTACTGAATATCTTTTTGAAGAACAGCTAATTTTACTGAACACTTCTTTTACAAACAGCTAATTCAAACAGCTAATACAAACAGCTGTTTGCCAAATATAACCATAACCTCTAAGCCATATCATCAACAACAGAAATAGCAAAGCAAGCATCTTAAGAACAATATGCAAATACCCTGTTGATGGTAATTGAGCAAGTAGGTGTTGAAACACCCCCCCCCCCCCCAAAAAAAAAAGAAGCCGGCCCTCAAACCTGCTGGGCTGAGCCATGGTGGCATCAGATTGTTCACAAACATCTTGCTTTCCACAACCTGCATCAAACAAGTTCCCTCCCTCCACTGCCAACACCTTCTATCATGTTCTTACTCACAGAAATTGTGAGTTAAGTCCATAAAAGCATGACATCAACAATTCAACATAGAGTTGCCAAAAGAAAGATCCCTTCTCTATGTGATGCATGAACTGTTTTCCCTCTCCCAAAATTACCAGCTAGGTCTCCACATTTATCTTCATTTCCAATCTTGATGAACATCAAGCTCTTAGAATTCAGAATTCATTACATAGCACACATTTTTGACCTTCGATTGAGACATACAAGAACATTGATTAATTGTTTTAGAGACAGGTAGTTCACCTCTTCACGAACTCAACCCTTAAGCTTGTACATGGAGTTGGCTACTATATGCAAACTGACTATTTCATCCTGCCACATGGGCAAACATAATGCCTCTAGCTAAGTCATAAAGGGTCAACGGTGGTGCGTAATCATGGTGGAACCTGTGCAAGTACTGTTTTCCCAGACAGCAATGTAAAGTAAAAAGCCACATGCAAAGGTCAAATTACAAATTGCCTCCAAAGGCAGTTATTCCAAAAGCAAAATATCCCAAATCTTCCTAAAGGCTTCTAAATAGGTTAGCTACTTAGATCAAGTCACTTCTTCACAATTCAGATTAAGCCAAAAACAAAATTGTAAGCACTTCAAGGGAAAATGAGACCAAATAAACAGTACTGCTAGACTTACTTGAATTGCTAATATCACAGGGATCCACATCTTCCCTCTTTCATTTGGATTAGGTCCCTCGATTAGTTTCTTGTCAACCAGAATGCTCTCGCTTCCATTTAAAGCAATATCGACAATGGTCTGCACCAGATTTGGAATCCATGCAACCCCATTTGGAAGAACCTATCATGACGAAGGCAACCATCATTGCAGGTACCCAGATTCCAAAGAATGCTGCAACATAAGGTTGGAAAGAAAGGAGAATGATAGCACAAGAAGGAACAGCAAGAACAAACCTTCTCATCACTTTCGTTTTTGTTGCACCTCCCACTGTTCTCAACCAAAACAACAGGCATGGGTGATGCCTACGATTACTCAACAGAAAGAAAATTCATCAGAGGACAACACAGCCTAAACACAACGTACTAATGTTAGAAATGTGAAAAACCGGAATTCAAAAAATATCCCCCATCATCTGAAGAAGCCCCAAGATAGACAAAGATTCGCTGCCACAATTGCAATAGTCTAGATTTTAACCTGTATGGAATGTCGTTTCTTTCATTTTATTCTAATAAGACAGTTTCCATTTTGTACAGAAATAAATCAAACCACAATTTCAAGAAATCAAATATTTCCATAATGTCTGAGACACTGGAAATTTGTCGGTAACAATTGTTGACCCTGAAAAGGTGCCAAAATCTTTTCAGAAAGCCACAAAACAGAAGAATTCTGTCACAGTTTGTGTCAGACAGCAGCGCCCATCACAGGGGGATATCCATATAATAATCTTAGAAAAATATAACACCAAAGAGCCAACAAGATTTTCTGCTTATGAACTGCCAGCTACCATAGTCTTGATTGTTTTTTTAACACTGCCATAAGCTATGGGTTTCTAGACAGCTTTCAGCCATCATATTGGCAGTAAAAATTTTGAGACCATGATATAAAACACCAAACAGCTCCCTATGGAAAAGCATGAATTTCAGAAGATCAAGACAGACAGCAGAGATGCATGAATTACAGGAAAACTCAATGAAAAGTGGGAAAGGATGTCATACAAGGGGATCCCTCCACATTAATGGGCCACCCAGGTAAAAAACTTTGAGAAGAGCCTCAGATCTTTTTGCAAAGAATTCTTCATAACTCAATCCATCTGGGGGAGAGAGCTGGGCATGAGTAAGCACTATAGCAGCTCGATTCCATATTCCTTTCCCAAAACTCTCTGTTATAGCTCTGATAATCTGCCTGTCTAAGTTATCCACTCTATAAGTGTCCAATCGATCCACGTATAGCAAAACGTCTATCGTCCTATTCAACAGGAATCTGCCCCAACAAATTTACAGTAGAAAGTTAACAACAAATTTCACCTTAGTGGGGAAGGGGAGCGGGCAACAAAAGGCAAATGAAGAATAAAAAACAAAAGATCACAATCACAATGATGCAGCCCATAATTAGATATTGTATTCATCATAAGATTAATAGGCATTGTCCTATTCTGAATGAAGCATGCTACTCCAAACCACTCGTGGAAAAAGAGACAAGGAAGTAAATGAAACTGCCTTAAGATTCATTCACACCAAAGACATCCGGTCAAAACATCGTATAGCCTTCTTTAAAGGGTTCAACACACCCCCCCCCCCCCAAAAAAAAACCAAAAAAAAATTCTTTAACCTATATTCATTCCAGCAGAGCCTGTGTGCATTGGCCTGATAGCTTTAAACAAGCAAAGAAGCAGTGGAGCTGGTATCACCTGAGCCTATCAAAAAGAAGCACATAGTCACAATGATCAATGAATTAACAAGAGAGATTACTGAAGGTTCATGAAATTGGCTACCTTTTGCGTTAGATGGTGGTTAAAAGCTAAAACAGTGGAGCGGAAAATAAGTCCGCTCAAAATAACTATATCATTAACTTTTGGAAAAAGAAAAGGGAGGCATCAGAACAGAAAAAGAAAAGAAGTATCCTGCACTGCGGAAGCCCCTATTGGATGCCAATAAAGAGATCTTAACCCCCCTTTTTCCCACCATAAACACATGTCAGCGGCCTTTTTCTCGGGTCGTGGGAAGCAGAGCAAGGACGGAATGCTGCAGAGTAGATAACAAGGCCTAAAGCCCACTATGGGTATAAGACTCCCATACATCCAAAAATGGCAATGAAAGCACAATAGCAAATTTGTTTGCACAACAACACTGATTACATCTAACAAAACAAACACAGTTACCAAATACAGAGAATCATTTAATCACCGTAACATACTTCAAAACAGGATGATAAGTCACATATAATCTCAGTCACTTCTAACCTCTTAATGATCTCAAGAGCCTGGTCATTGACATAACCTCCTTCAACAAGACCTGGTGTGTCAATAATATTCAATGTAAATCCGGCTCTGGAACGAGAAACCATCACAGGCCTTGATCCTTCAGACTGCGGTTAATATGCACAAAAGAGCATCTGATCACATTAGAAGAGGCAAAAAGCAATATGCTATTGCAGTAACCCATCTACCATTGACCCCATTAATCTACTCAAAATACAAGATGCCCCCCTTTTAACAGCTTATTTCTAGGTCATAAACGGCCACCTCATAAATTTGTCACAGAACCGTCTGTTTCCCATTTGCTTTCAACCTAATACATAAATTTTGGCCACCCAAGTTGATCTACTCAGCATAACTATGGAAACGTTGTCATCTGCTTGCAAGAGACTTGCAGCCTTCTTCAAGAGCAAAAATTCGCTACTCGTTTAGAAACTAATTAACAATTTATTGCCTATTTGTGGGTTCCTAAATCCTAACTTGATTAATAATGTTAAGAGGGTCATATGCCAAGTGCTATAAGGAAGAAGTGCACTTATAACCATCATAAAAGACCCTCCTCTTATTAAAAGGTCTCGAGTCTGTATTCCCAAAGCACTGACAGGTAAAAACCAATCTTTATGTATATAAAAATTTCGTCCATCTCAACGGATAACAAAAGGCCCTTCATGTGCTATATTGCCAGGTTCCACTCAGATAACCCACATCCTTCAACCACCAAAGGGGAAGGTCTAATGGAAAACGACATTTTGACCCATCTATCCATCTAGAAGGTGCAAATTTCAGTCGCAGTAGGACCACTTGGAAGGGAAGGACTTCCACTCCTCCCTCTTCCATCCAATGATGTTTTAAACTAGACTGTTTTAAACTAGACTGTCCCCATGAGTAAACGATGTTTTAAACTAGACTTTCCCCATGAGTAATCAGCCCCCTAAATGGGCCATCTTAACAACAAAATACATGCATAAGTATGAAACAAGGAAAATGCAAGCATACCTGAAAGGCACTAACAGCTACTGCTCTCTCACCAATAACTGAGTTCACAATGGAAGATTTACCAACACCACCCTTTCCCATTACAAGGATGGTCAAAGAGCTCACATTCTACATCCAATAATAGATAAATAAATTTCAGTGAAGTACATTTCACACGCCCCCCCCCCCCCAAAAAAAAAAAAAACAACAATGTTTGTATAGATAATAATCATCTCCAATGGAGAAAAGAATGAGACCTCTTTTGTCAATTTTCCCAACAACTCCAGCAACTTGTTCTGAGTTGCAGCAGGAAAATGCTGAATTCCAGTCCACTCACGAATTAATTGTGTCGCCATCCTTACCTCTAACCTGCTCAAAGCAATACAACCGTTACTAGAACGGTAAACAGAAGGCCTTTCTCAAAAATATTATTTTTTTAAAAAAACAAATTGCACAGTAACCGCGGAATAATCTAATCCCTCTCTGGAGTATATATTCTTAGACAACACTAGAAATCTCAATGAAACTCCCAAACTGCAAATAGAACCTGCAACCTCTAAGTGCCAAAACAATCTTGGAAACCAGCTAGAAATCTGGCTCAAACACAGTGCCGGCTTGAAAATCATTCAACACCCATCAAAAGTTACAAACATGTGATAATTAGATAAATTCTTAGACTATACTATCATTTCAATGAAACTCCCAAACTACAAGTAGACACTGCCACTCGTAAGTGCCAAACAATCTCAGAAACCGAGTGGAAATTGGGCTCAAATACAATGCCCACGTGAAATTCATTGAAAACCCACCAAAAGTTTTAAGCATTTAACCAGATAGGTCCCATCTTTCAATCTATATAACCACGAAAGGATAGTCTAAAAGCCGTCTGAGTTCAGAAGTACGAATTCATGGACTATACTAGAATTTAAATGAGATACCCAAAATACAAACAAAAGCTGGCACTCCTGAATCCTGAGTCCCAAAACAATAGAAACCGAGAGGAAATCGGCCTCAAACACAGAGCCCGCTTGAAATTCAATCAAAACCCATCAGAGCTTAAATCAATTGAACACAAAGGTCTCACATTTTACCAATATAACAACGAAGGGATAACTGGGCACTGATTCAAACAGGTTCCGCAGAAACCCTAAAAGACCCAGGATAGAATGTCTCTTAAACAACAAAGAAAAACCCTTGATTGGGAAATAACAGAGGGTGGTGGAGAGAGAAAACTTACCAGGGATGATGTAGATGAGATTAATGGCGACGGAGGAGAGAACGATAAGGGCTTAAGCTAAACCCTTTTCCTGCGCGGTGCCTTATCAACTACTGCAACCCTTCTCCCTCTCTTTCTCGTGTCGGTCTCTTCCTACCCCCAACTTGCTCTGCAAAGTGGACCCAAATATCAAATGTGTTTTTTCTTACCAGAAATATCGACATATTTTGAGTCGGCATTTGAAACCCCCGCAGTTTTTTTTTTTTTTTTTAAATTAGGGTTTCATCCAATCATATGGTATATATTAGGGTTCAATTTAAATTTTTTGTAAGTGAAATTAGATGATAAGATATTTATTTTCATGAAAATTTAAATTTGAGAATACACTTCGATGAAAGTAAAAAAATGAAAATTGACAGTACATACTTATATTTATATGAGTTGTTTTTAAGGAAAATTAGTAAATTAATTTGTATACAATATAATTGTACACATCTCTTAACACTCATAATGGAAAAAAAAAAGGATCATATACTTTAAAACCTAATTTTGATTTTATCAAGTAAAATAACACTACGTGAAGTGCGTGCAGTACTATTCTTATTCTTGTTATCTTATAATAGACTTATGTTATGTAAAAATGTACTGAAAGTCATTGAAATCTTAAGTAAGCCATATATGATGTATCTATTTGCAAAATGTGATTCAACAAAAAATGGCTCATACAACAGTACACGTGTGTTAAATTTTATTACTTGGAAGCCTTTATTAGTAAAAGTACTAATTTGCTCCACATTGGAAAAGAAAAAGAAAAAGAAAAGGAAAAGATTAAGCAACCACAATGTGGTGTTATGATTCAATTACCATGCAAAGTAAAGATAACTCTTGCATCATTAAGTAATTTTCAACAGTTTTGACTTTTGATTTACATTGATGAGATGTCAAAATAATTGGCATACAATTACGAATTTCATCACATGAGGTTACCATCACAATGTATGAAACTCTTATGAGCAATGCATTCGAAAAGTAAGTATGGTTCTTATGCATTGCAACATGTAAACAATATCTATTTCATATATCTTTCTCCCAAGTGTATGCTTCACTAATAATTTTTTATACATATATTTCTTCATCTGCCTGCCAAAAGTCAAACTAATAACAGAAAAATATTCAAACTACCTTTTTTTTTTATTATTCTAAATATGGTACATATCCAATACAGTACTATTAGACTAGATAAATCTGAAAATTAATGTATTTGAAGTCTTGAATTTGAGCTATAATATAACAAAATATGGTTCGGTGAATCTATTACATTTCATTCTATCACATTTTTTTGATAGAATTTTATCACATACTATTGTTTTTTCTTTTTCGAAAGAGAGCTACATATGAAAGTACAATATAATTATTAATTTTAAAAAACAATTATTATTGTCATTGTTAATAGTACTACTAATATATTCAGTGTTATCTCCCTCAAAGTATCAAGCGTAGTATCTCAGAGCCCGCGTCCTCCTTGGGATAACCCAAAACGTCAAACGCCCCGACCTTACATCCGAGCCACAGACGTAGCCCAGAGAGAGACCGCTCTTCCCTCCCGTGGCGGCTTCGAATCAAACCCCAGGGGAAAAAAAAAAAAAAAAAAGAAAAGAAAGCGAAGCAGAAGAAGAAACTCCCAGATTTTGGTTGCCCACAACTTGAAAAAAGTACCCATTTCGCGCTCTTGTTCTCAACGATGGGAAAAGGTAGCAAGGATAAGAGGAGAAAGAAGAACAAGAGAGGGAGTGCTAAAAAGAAGATGACTAACGAGCAATCTTTAGCTTTGAAATCTATTAAAGAATGGGTTTTTTGTTGCAACGATGAGGAGGCAGAAGAGGATGATTTTCTGCCTGAAATGGTGAATTCGGGGAAAGTGGTGTTTGAATTGCATGCTCATTCGTTTTGCAGTGATGGGTATTTGTCCCCTTCTGCTCTTGTTGAAAGAGCTCATCAACATGGGGCAAGTTCCAGTGACCCCCCTTTCTGAAATGTTGCTTTTTTTTTTTCCCTCCTGCTTCATTACTAGCAAAGTATGCATTTTTGATGTGATTTAATTTTTGTAATTTGTGTCTGAATTGGGTATTTCAGGATATGATTGGAACCTGTCCATTGCGAATTTGTGATTGTTTGATTTATGGGTCTTCTTGAATCTTGATTGTTAATCTTTTCATGCAGTGCATTTTTTTTTTTTTCAAAGCAAGTGTTCAACTTTCTTTCAAATTTGCAGAGAATTTATAATTGGGTGGTGATAAATTAGTTCCCCTTTTGGCTTTTAGGTGGATTTCTTCTTCTATGTTAGCAATGCGGCTGTTATAATCCTGTTTGTGCTGCATTTTCTGGTGGACTGTTAATAAGATGTATGATGTGTGATATCTGTTGTTATAAATTTCTTCGGAACAGGTGAAAGTTCTTGCTCTCACTGATCATGATACCATGTCTGGTATCCCTGAGGCCCTCGAGGCAGCCCATAAGCTTGGCATGAAGATTATCCCTGGTGTTGAGATCAGTACAGTTTTCTCCACAAGGCAAGTATTTCTTTTTTCCTTTTGCTGTGGGGATTCACTGATGAATAAAATCCAATTGGTATGACTCAAATGGAGGCAACAACTTCCGTGAATTTCAAACCTTGAAAGTTATAGTGGCAATGCAGACAGTTTACCAGTACATAAAAACAAATCAGCCTGATTTCTTAACGTTTCCTTTGATTTGATTAGTTTACGAGGATAAATTTTGCTAGTTAGATTTCTGTATTGGATGAAGTACAGCACTTGAGAGAGGATTCAATCCTCAATGTTATAAAACTTCATAGATGGGCTTAAGCTTGGGCTTCACGTGTTTATGCTAGGTTGTTCTTTTCTGTTTTGCTACCATACTAAACAGTGCCAGCAGTATTGTTCTGAAATCTGCTAAGTTGGCTGACTTCTCTGGCTTTGAACTAAATCCTACCCTGCCATAGGCAAGACATGTAAGATAGATGTGTAGTTGTTGGTGCCACTGCAGCAATGATAAACACCACTTGTCGCCTTGTCAAATTTATACTACTAATCAGTTGCTTTATGAACTCCATTATGAGCAGATAGCATACATGAGAACTGCAAATGGTGCTAGGATTAGGTGATTTTTTGTGTTAGTGAAAGTTTTCAAGTGCATATATCAAGTAGCATGATGATAGAGTTTTAATTGATGGACAGGGAGAATTCTGCATCAGAGGAAGCAGTTCACATCCTTGCATATTACAGCAGCGGCGGACCGTCAAACTATGAGGAGTTTGATAAGTTTTTGGCTAGCATAAGGGAAGGAAGATACCTTCGTGCAAAAAATATGCTCTCAAAGTTGAAAAGACTCAAAATGCCTCTTAAATGGGAGCATGTTGCTAGAATCGCAGGCAGTGGAGTTGCTCCTGGGAGACTGCATGTGGCTCGTGCATTGGTGGAGGCTGGCCACGTTCAGGATTTGAAACAGGCTTTTGCTTGGTATCTTTATGATGGCGGACCAGCTTACTCAAAGTAAAATTTCTGATCAATATCACTTGTTTGTTCATCCTTCTTATGGTCGGGCATTAAAGTAGGTAAAGAATGATATTTCGTATCTGATTGTTTCCCATGCAGGGGAAGTGAGCCTTGTGCTGAAGATGCCGTGAAAATGGTATGTAAAACTGGGGGAGTATCTGTCTTAGCCCATCCATGGACATTGAAGACTCTTGTTCCAGTAGTCAAGAAGTTGAAGGAGGCGGGGCTTCATGGCATTGAAGTTTATAGAAGTGATGGCAAACTTGCAGGTATATGACCTAGCATTTTTCTGTCTTGATGTCTCTTATAATTGCCAACTTTGTGCTGAACCTCAAACCTCTTTATAACGTATTCAAAATTGGGTTTGTCAGTCTATGGAATTGCTCTTGAAACAATGAAGGGGAGGCCAGGAAGTTTAGAACTTGAAATGGGATCACTCTTATACCTTGGATAATATGACTAGATTTTAAAATTTTAAAAATTGCTTGATTGTCAATGTTTGCTGTGCCATTGTCTATGTCCGCGAGAGTCTTAAATATGATCGTTATTGTCTTGGTCGAGAATGTCTGGTGAAAATGCTAGGATGAAAGATATCCTCATCATTGACATTGTTCGAGAACCAAGTATTTGTGTGGTGACTGCTATTTGGTAACCGCTTGTTTTATTACTTTCCAAGTAATCCAAGCCAAGGCATTAATGACAATTAGATTTCATTTTCAAATGACTACCATCCTTCGCAAAAAATGTTGCTTAGACCTAACAAAATTGATCCATGCTTGATTATCTGATCTGAAGGACCAAAAATTGAATCCATTTTTAGTATGATTGATGCAATCCTTTTAAATTGAACCCGGAATAACTGACCTCATACGGAACCAACTTCAAGTTAACCTGACTGATGTTGATTGTAGGGTACTACCCCAACCAAAGCAGCATGATTCTGACTTAAATTGATTGTTAGTTACCCAAAGCAAGTTCAGTGAGAAGGCTGAACAAGGGCTGTACTGATGTTCATTTGATTTGATATTCACTCTACCAACTCTAAACGTTGTTAACTCAAACCTGTCCTGAACCAGCCTGCTTCCTGACCCATGTAAACTCATCCTGGCATTATCCATGATTGGCCCTGCCTTAACAACCTGTTTTCGGGGGCCTAAATTTGCTGCTCTTTGGAGCTTTACGGCATAAGGTCTCCTGTTTTTCCTATTCTTTTTCTTGCTTTTCTTCTTAAAGGCATTCATCCAGCAAGCAGGCTACATTTTGTTCATATTTGTAATCTTGAAAGACGAAGCTTAAGTTCCTATCATACAGCAGATTCTGAAGCCTTTTTTTAATGATCTTGCTTAAATATGCCTGCCTGGTGTTTGCGAATTAGTTGACATGATAATATAAGCCGAATTCATGCTGCTTAATTTTTCTCCTCTGCAACAGTGTACAGTGACCTGGCAGATGCCCACGGCCTCTTGAAGCTTGGAGGATCAGATTTCCATGGAAAAGGTGGCCATGGGGAGTCCCCACTTGGAAGCGTGAGCCTCCCTGTGTTAGCTGTCCATGATTTCCTCAGTATAGCTCGGCCAATCTGGTGTGACGCCATAAAGAACATTTTGGAGCAATACATTAAGGAGCCTTCTGAGTTGAATGTACAGCATATCTTCCGATTTGGAAAAACTAGGATCTTTGACAACGATAGTTCTGGGATAGACTTGATAAGAAATTCTTTATTGTCATGGCTGACAAAGGAAGAGATGCAGCATGCAGATTTCGAGGCCATAATGTTAAAGCTTTCTGGGATTTTAGTAGATTGAGAGGATCTAGTTTCATTTATTTTTGAAGCATTTCTGAGTAATGGTAATCTTATACTAGTTATATTTATGGTTAGAGGTAGTTTCAGGGAGAAACGCTGAGCGTCCAATATTCATTGCCCAGTTTTGGCCCTCCTGGGCAGGCATTGGCATTGTAGTATCAGAAATTGTAGAAGCAAAGGGAGATTTACAGCTGCTCTATTTGTTGTCTGGTGGGTTATGACTTGTTAGTCATTGTCAGAAAGTGTAGTATTTTGCTGTAACAATCAGAACCCCGTTAGTAACAATACCAACCAGTAGATTATAAGTTATAACAATGAGACACTTAATGTAGATTAAGCTTTTACAGAATTTGAGGATGTACGGATGTTGGTGGTCTTACTTTTACAATCAAAGATGCCTATTCAATGTAACTTACAAAACAAAGGGGATCTGTTAAAATTTTTTTTTTTTTTTTAAATGTTAAGCCTATATGGCGTATTGTAAATGTTCAAAAATTTAACTTAAGCTCAAATGTATGTGCACGTGTGAAGGTGCTATCTCTTTTCCTAATAAAGTCATCAAAATTTAATGCCAAATTCTCCAAAATCATTATCTTCTTGATAGTTCATCTGGTATGGAGATATAGGTATTCCTGATTATATTCTAGAGGGCCCATCATCAATTGTGCTCTTTACTTACTTCAGTCTATATCCCAATAGACTACGCAAGAGGTACCATCATGCCCATAGGTAAATCGTCTAAATACAAGCATATGAAATTCTTAATTATTTGAACTTCTCCAAATATTGAAATGCATTGAGTTGTGGCATAAATCCTTTCGGTATTGAATTCTAATTTGATAGTTGACCGGATATGAGAAGGGAAAGCTCTTTGTGTTCCACAAATTTGGTGTTACTAACCCCGATGTATGATGTCCTTCACATAGTGCTTAAATGATAATCTTGTTGCTGCCTTCAATATGACTACTTTGAAATCCTAATATATCTACTTTAACTGATTAGCTCCATCTCACAATATTATAATTTCTGTAAGTAGAACGCTTACCTCTCCAAGATGACGAGATGATCTGCCCTATCAGTTTTCATGAGAATTTCACAATATAATTAGAGAGAAACGTTTGAGCTTCATACATTTTGCTTCATGCTTAGGAATTTGGAACCGAACCAAACTTTTCCACATGGACATTGAAGACAAATCTGGTACAAGACTCGCCAGGAGAACAAGCGTCAGCTTAGTTTAGCCGTTACATCCCCTGAAAAATACGTCTCGATTGCTGAGGTTTTGTGTTTCCGTGAGAAAATCCTTTCAACACCCGGGAAATCCCGCTACCCCCAAAACCCTTTGACTGCCCAGAAATCTACCCAGCGAATTCGCGTCCATCCTCACTCTCTCCGCCCACCAAAAGCACCCAATCAAACGTAAAAAAGGGGAAATTTTGCGGGAGAAAGAGGGGAAATCGGGTTGAAGAAATTTTTTCCCCCAGCGATTTTTGCCCTAATAACTTCACAATTCATTGCCCTTTTAGCAGAATTGGAGTGGGCGAGTGATCTAGTAGCTGTTAGTGCTCTCTTTGTCAAGTAATGCGTGATGAACGCGCCAATTATCGGTGATTCTCCCCCCCTCTCTCTCTGAGGTTTCTAATTCTCACCTTTGTTTTGGTTTCATTGCTTGTCGATGACTAACCCATCCTTCTTTTTTTTTTTTTGGGGGGGGGGGTGAAGATCCGTTGCAGGGGGATTTCCCGGAGGTGATAGAAGAGTATCTGCAACATGGAATTATGAAATGTGTTGCCTTTAATCGCCGAGGAACCCTTCTTGCTGGTAATTTTTTGAGCTTGTTTTTGTATAATATATGAGTTATGCTGTTGTGGGTGGCCATTTGTTCTAGTGATTATGAGTGTTTATAGTGCTCCATGGCCATGGGACTAAGTTGAATACCAAGAAAAATGCGATCTTGATGATTTCATGTGCATTCGAAGGAGTTTATAGTGCTTCAAGACCATGGGACTGTGCACTGTAATTTATGAGTTTTAACTTAGTTCATGGGAATGACAAAGGTACATTAGGCAATCGCATTGATGCAACTACAACGAGTGTAATGATGCCCCTTGTCAAGTACTGCCTTGGTTGGTCAGACTCATGTAGAGTGTTATACTTGTAGAAAGGTTGTCTGAAAACCCTCTGTTGACAGACATTCACAGGCACCCCCTCTGATGCATATTCCCATATGCATCATTTTTATTTAAGGTCAACTTCCAAGAAGAAAAGTGTCAAACAAGAGCGTGCATGAGAACTCTCATATTTTATCTTATTATGTGAGTTCAAGGACTTTAGACACCATGAAGAAGTCAAGCAAGTGGCGAAAATCTGGATAAAACTCATATTCCTTCCGGAAGAATTGGTGCCGGATTCATCCCCGCGGAAGGTAATTTTTTTTTGTGCGCACTTTTGGCCTAACTAAAGTGGTCCCACAACTTGAGGCTCCACATGGTTTTGAAGCTTAAGATGCCAGCTTTAAAATAAGCCCAATTATGTTTAATTTGGACGTCGTTTGGTTGGGCTAAATATTACTCAAAGAAGACATGTCCTGTTCCAGTCCAGTTCTAATACAGGTGTAATATTCGGGCCATAACTTTTTATCTACTTATCCAAATTGAGCAAATGAGTCCATTCGGGAAAATCGATTTCCAAGGCTTTCCAACAAGCCTAAAATCACCTTACTTGGACGTGTGAGCTGAGAGAAATGCTCAGTTGAAGTGAAGGCTGCTGCATGGAGTTAATGCTGGGCAAATGAAGAGACATAGGTTACATGACATCACCTTGCTGACTTCATGCACGACTTGGAGTGTTCTAGATGGATGTCTTCAGCTGATTGGAAGCCTAGAATATTCTTTGTAACCTCCCCCACCCCTTTATGTTGAGTCTTTTCCATTTTCCAAGCCTTTTCAATTTTCTAGTTTTAATTGTTAGGAGTTTTTAGGTCTTTTGGTTATCTTTGTTTAGCCTATAAATAGGTGGGTTATGTAGTTGCATTTGAATTCAGAGTTGTAAGCTTTCCCAAGTGAAATACAAATACCTTTGAGTGTGATTCTCAAAAGTATTCCAAAATCCCTAGTTCTATATCTTGAATTTTGGCAAGTTCAAGTGGTGTTCTAGGTTCTCTTTTCTTTTCCAATTGGAGTGATTCCTTGGGGAAGACGAGAGGATTTGCCCAAGATCAAGTCCTTGAGTGGCTCCGTGAAGGATTATCTCAAGTGCAAGGTCTTGTTTATCCTTTGTTTTTTTTGTTATTATTTTCATTCCATCTCAATCAACCTTCCATTTTCTCTTTACTTTGGTTCAATTCTTATTTGGGTTTATTTGAGTTTGATTTGGTTCACTTACCACCCTCATATACATCAATTGGTATCAGAGCCAAGGCTTTTAAAGTGACCCACATCACACCCAAATACATTTAAAAAAAAAAAAAAAACCGTGAACATCCAGTGTCCACAGGCCAGAAATTTCGCACGGTGCCCCCGTGCCATACCACACGACCGTGCCATATTCATTTTCCAGAAATCTTCAAGTCGAGACGCAGCACGGTGCCCCGTGCTCCCAAGCACGACCGTGCCACCCTTGTTTTCCTGCATTCTGCAAGACAGCATTCAAGCACGGTTCCCCAGTGCCTAGCTGCACGACCGTGCCCTCCCTCCTCTTCTCCAAAACAGCCATTTTCTAGCCTAAACACATAACCCACAAAGAACCCTTAAGCATTCATCCGTCATGACTTCTCTTGGAAACTTGCGAAAAGAGATTGCTTTGATTGAAAAGGAGATGGTCATCCTTGAAACTCCAAAGTTTCGTGGCCAAAAAGAAGATTTCCGTTACTAGATTTCCAAAGTGGATCAAGTTTTCACTCGCTACAATATTGACGAGTAAGAGAAGTTTAAGGTGGTTATCAAGAAGCTCCGAGGCCATGCGCTTGAATGGTGGGAAAAGTACAAGTATAAGAGGAAGAAGAGAGGGAAAAGTAAAATCACAACGTGGGTTAAGTTAAGAGGTAAATTAATGGATACTTTCGCTCCAACCTCTTACTTACACAAGCATCCATTTGTTTCCTTTGAGAAATTTAACTTCAACAAAGATGAAGAGATCCTTGGAGAAAAAGCTTCAAGCCTAGTTGACCTACCTCTTGTTTTTGGTGACTGTGGTGATGAAGAGACCTTTGAACTTGAGGCCCAAAAATCCGAGTTGAAGCAAGAAGAGATTGTGCAAGAAATTGAGCAATCCTTCACTGAAGAAGGGTGCCAAGAAGATAATGAGGTGAATTTGAGCATAACCCCAAGAATTGAAGAGCATGTTGTTAAAGACCTTGAAGTGATGAAGCCATGTAGGGTTGCTGAAGAGTTTGAACAACTCTTGATTCAAGAAGTACGCCCTACCGAACTCCAAGCACCCGAGTTGGAGGAATGTGGGGTTATTGAAGAAGTTGAGCAACTCTTGACCCAAGAAGAATTCACCTTAACCCCCATTCAACCTTCCCAACCCTTCAAACCACAAAAGGACCGACAAGACTTAACCCTCATTCATCCTTCCCAAACCCTTGCCCCCAAAGAAGATTTCCCACTTCCGCCTCTTCTCCTCACCAGGTATAACCCGTTTTATCATCCTCCCCTCACCCTCTTCTATATCTCTCTAGAGGTGATGCCCTGTGACCTCCTTCCCCAAAAGCTCCCATATTGTGAGCGTGACCCCTTTCTTGGGAGGCTTGCTAACCCTTTGAGTTTGAGGACAAACTCAAAACCACCCGGGGAGTATGATGCATATTCCCATGTGCATCATTTTTATTTAAGGTCAACTTCCAAGAAGAAAAGTGTCAAATAAGAGCGTGCATGGGAACTCTCATATTTTCTCTTATTATGTGAGTTCAAGGACTTTAGACACCGTGAAGAAGTCAAGCAAGTGGCGAAAATCTGGATAAGACTCATATTCCTTGCGGAAGAATTGGTGCCCGATTCATCCCGTCGGAAGATAATTTTTTTGGCCCAACTAAAGTGGTCCAACAACTTGAGACTTCACATGGTTTTGAAGCTTAAGATGCCAGCTTTAAAATAAGCCCAATTTTATTTAATTTGGACGTCATTTGATTGGGCAAAGTAGCACTCAAAGGGAAGTTGTCTTGCTCCAGTCCAGTTCTGATATAGGTGTAATGTTCGGACCATAACTTTTGATCTACTTATCCAAATTGAGCAAATGAGTCCATTCTGGAAAATAGATTTCCAGGGCTTTCTAACAAGCCCAGAATCACCTGATTTGGACGTGTGTGCTGAGAGTTATGCTCAGTTGAAGTGAAGGCTACTGCATGGAGTTAATGCTGGGCAAATGAAGAGACATAGGTTACATGACATCACCTTGCTGACATCATGCACGACTTGGAGTGTTCTAGATGGATGTCTTCAGCTGATTGGAAGCCTAGAATATTCTTTGTAACCTCCCCCACCCTTTATGTTGAGTCTTTTCCATTTTCCAAGCCTTTTCAATTTTCTAGTTTTAATTGCTAGGAGTTTTTAAGTCTTTTGGTTATCTTTGTTTAGGCTATAAATAGGTGGGTTATGTAGTTGCATTTGAATTCAGAGTGGTAAGCTTTCCCAAAGTGAAATACAATTCCCTTTGAGTGTGATTCTCAAAAGTATTCCAAATCCCTAGTTCTATATCTTGAATTTTGGCAAGTTCAAGTGGTGTTCTAGGTTCTTTTTTCTTTTCCAATTGGAGTGATTCCTTGGTGAAGACGAGAGGATTTGCCCAAGATCAAGTCCTTGAGTGGCTCCGCGAAGGATTATCTCAAGTGCAAGGTCTTGTTTATCCTTTGTTCTGTTTTGCTATTATTTTCATTCCACCTCAATCGACCTTCCATTTTCTCTTTACTTTGGTTCAATTCTTATTTGGGTTTATTTGAGTTTGATTTGGTTCACTTACCACCCACATATACATCACCCTCCCCCATAAATAGAGAAAGGAGGGAAGTAACGTACAATGCAGAATGTGATCTTGGCGTTGTGAATTTCTATTTAGGATTATAGTCCCAAGTTGTGAACTTTAGATATCTTGCATCAGAGCCTAAAAGGAATTTTAGATGCAACAAAGTTAAACTTTGCCTTGTCTATCACCTTTTTAAGGCCGAGTCATTGTTGACTCGATAATATATCTAGTGACTTTGCTAGCTGAGAGGCAGGGACAAGTGGGAGAGTTTATTGATCCTTTTCATTCTCCATTTAGGAGTTCTTGGTGTTGGTAATGAGAAGGGGAAACACACACTAAAGAATAAGATTTTTAACGAATGCCAGCATGATAGAAGCATTTAAATAACTTTTATTTTCTTTTCCTTATATAAATCCACCCTTACATTACACCTTTCCCAACTTTTCTTTCACAGCTTGTTCTCACCCTAGTCCCTTGATTTCCTTGGTTCCTTCCAACCCGCCTATCTCTTCCTAGTCTGATATCACCACCATAATTGATTCTACACCCCTCTCATGCTTTCTTCAATTTGTCTTTTATTCCTTTATGGTTTGATGTAGCTGTCAATCTGGGCTCGGTATCTCTACTTTCCTTTTTTGGCCCCTTGTTATCATTAATTGCAAGGTTCATCCTCTATGGCAGTTTTTATCTTCCAGCAGTCCTTGTCAGATATGTTGTCATGGATCTTCTTGTTTACCGACCTCTCTGCTTGGAGGGGGAAAGGGGGAGATGTTTGCATGTGGATCTCCCTGTGTCGTACCTCAATAGGATTTACCCCAAGTGTTTTTGGGGATCTGTTTGCACTTCAGCCTCCATTCTTTGTTGTTAACAATGTTGCCATTGAATTTTAAAAAGACCGTTGGTTCAAGCACAAATAGTTGCTACTTATGTGCTGTATGGACAAAATTGAAACTTGTAGTGCAGCAACAGTACACCGAGGTCAAGATCTGGATATAATTGTTTTGTTTTGAGAGTTTATCCTCAGGAAAATTAGAGGCTGTAAAGCTAGACTGTAAACCTCAATTTTGAAGCTAATTTTACCCAAATTCCAATCTTCTTCCCCTTCAAGGGTTGACCTGCTTTGCTACTTCCTCATAGTATCATATAGTATAGATGGCAAAGCTAGCACAGGATCGCTGGAATTTAGAAATTGGAGACCATGTTGATGGTGGTGTATTGTTGATGGTAGTTATCCCTTTGGTGGTGGTAGTGCGTTGAGTGAGGAACATATTGGCAGGCGGCAATGGGTGGTCGGTGGCAGGTAGATGACCGGTTTCTGATTGGGTTTGTGTTTATGGTGATAAGTATTAATTAGACTTGTCTTATCTGAAATTTGGCTTCTCTATAGGGAATCCTTTTATGTTATTTTTGTTTGCAATTGAAAAGCAAATTAGTAGCCAAGATTTGAGAAAAATTATAATATCAATTACATTACATCCTACCAAAAATGGCTCTGTTAGCTGGTGTTCATGGGCTTGCATTAGAAAGACCTTCCCCTCCCCCCTCCCAATGGGAAACAAAATAAGAAAGAAAATTGCAGATTATTTCCTTGATATTTTTTGGGCAAAAGAGATATAGAGAACATATATTTTCCAGGATAGTTTAATCTTCTGAATTGCATTTCGTGTTCATTAGTGAGGGCGTCCTTGGAATTCTTTTTGATCACTTGTATGGACTATGTTGAACATACTTTTCAAAGACATTTTGTAGGACACTGAGCATTGTAACTAGAGGGTTCTTTACTTTTAATAATTTGACTGCCCAGTGGTTACATAATTGCTGGATGCTCTTTTCTTTTCCAGCTGGATGTTCAGATGGGAGCTGTGTCATCTGGGACTTTGGAACCAGGGGTATTGCTAAAGAGCTCCGAGATAAAGATTGTAGCGCAGCTATAACTAGTGTTTGTTGGTCAAAATATGGTCATCGCATATTAGTTTCATCTGCTGATAGGACTCTAATCCTCTGGGATGTCATGAGTGGAGAGAAGTTAGCCAAAACAACATTGGAGAAGACCCCTTTGCATGCACGCCTACATGCTGGCTCTTCTTCTCCTTCCCTATGTCTGGCATGTCCTGTCTATTCAGCTCCTTTGATTGTGAATTTGAACACTGGAAGTGCCACTGCATTGCCTGCCTCAGTATCAGCGGGGGGAGATGTACTTTCTGTTCCTTCGAAGAACAAAGTGTCAGATGATTCAGCTCCTCAGACACCTGCATGCTTTAACAAGCATGGAGATCTGGTTTATCTGGGAAATTCCAAGGGAGAGATACTCATAATTGACCATCACAATGTCCAAGTGCGTGGAGTCGTTGCTATCACTGGGGGTGCAGTGATTAAGAACATTGTATTTAGTAGGAATGGCCAATATCTTCTTACAAATTCAAGTGATCGCACCATAAGGGTTTATGAGAATAAGCTACCCATGAAAGATGGACTGAAAGCACTTGATGAGATGGACCTGACATTGAATGATGTAAGCGGGGTTGAAAAGCTGAAGGCTGTTGGATCTAGAAGTTTGGTGCTATTCCGTGAGTTTCAAGACTCTGTCACTAGAGTGCACTGGAAGGCTCCTTGTTTTAGTGGAGATGGTGAGTGGGTCGTTGGTGGCTCTGCTAGCAAAGGAGAGCATAAGATATACATCTGGGATAGGGCAGGGCACCTTGTCAAAATTCTTGAAGGTCCGAAGGAAGCCTTGATTGATCTGGCTTGGCATCCAGTTCACCCTATTGTTGTCTCTGTATCTTTGACTGGCTTGGTTTATATATGGGCTAAAGATTACACTGAGAACTGGAGTGCATTTGCACCAGATTTCAAAGAGCTCGAAGAAAATGAAGAGTATGTGGAGCGAGAAGATGAGTTTGATATCAACCCTGAGATTGAAAAGGTTAATAGACCTTTATCATCTGATCTTCTATTGCTGAATTTCCTTGCTGCAGTTTGTTCATTTGCGTTTGACTGCCAGGTTAAAGAATCAGATGTTAACCAAGATGAAGAAATTGATATTATTACTGTAGAGGAGGGTTCAACCTTCAGTGACTCGGACATGTCCCAGGATGAGCTTTGCTTCTTGCCTGCAATCCCTTGTCCTGATGCCTCTGAGCTGGAAGATAATGGAATTGGAAATTCAGTGAAATTGGCGGACAGTAATCACTCTGCCTCTCCTCTCTCGGCAGAAGCTGGGCAAAATGGACAAGCTATGAACCATGATTCAAGCCCAGTAGAAGGTGAATTCTTAACCATGTTTTTCTTCTCTAATGTTAGTGCTTGTGTCTGATGAATAATGTTATTGTCAATCATGAATTCTTTTTTCTTGATACGGAATTGTCGATAATGAATACCTCTTGAGTCATTGCTATAAAATCTTTGGAGATTCATATAAGTGAAAAACTGCCGTGTGTACCATTCATGACTTCTTAGCTTAAAACTACCAGGCCTTAGGGTGTGAGGAGCCTTGCTGAGCATATAAACATAACTGAGTTCTACTGGGTACAGCCTGGGCTTCCAATGGCATAATCATTTGCCTAGTTGGAAAAGAGAATAGTTTGCTTTGTGGCCCGTGGTACATTCGGACATTTTTGGCAAAAAGGAATATTTGGTTCTGCCATGTCTCACAATTTCACATGAAGAAGATTGTGGAACTATTTACCAGAAACTCTTGCGTTGGTTCATAATGGATGATGGAAAAGTAAATTAAGTCCAATTTTTTTTGGGGGGGTCAACAAAACAAAGAAGATTGATTTGTGTACATTTGTTTTTAGTGGCTGAAACACATAGTTAATACTTTCTGAAGGTACGAATAAGATGCATGTCCTAGTTGGAGATTTAAATTCTCTTGTAAAGGCATACATTGTTGCTCAGACTCTGCCACCACTACGTTGGAGCATCAAGTGTTAGATGAGTCGGACTAGCAATGAGTGCCTTCATAGGATATTTGAGGTGTTCATACTGGTGATTGAATTTTATGTTTTTAATGCAAGTTGGAGGTAAAAGCGTTCACACCTATACCAATTTTCAGTCCCCAATGCGAGTCTGTCTTAAGAACTTGGGTGACATAGAAGGCACTTGGTTTGTTCACTGCTATTTGAATTTGGAGTAGATGTACCTAGGTTTAGATGAGTGGATATGTTTTTTTTTTTTTTTCCCTTTTTCTCCTGAAAGAAAGGCTAGATTTTTGTGGAGCACTCATGTAGTCAAATAGCTGCATTGCTTGGTCTGTCGGACTTCATAAGCGAGTTAAAATCGTCCGCATATTTAGCTTGTTGAGATAACAGTCGTCCTGAATAGTAACACACTATAGAAGCTGTCAATTTTTCTGATAAGACTGCCAATTCCACTGGCAGGAATAGATAACTCTGCTGTAGAGGATACAAGCGGAGGGCGCCTAAAAAGACGGCGAAAACCCTCAGAGAAGGTCCTGGAGTTGCAGGCTGAGAAGGTTAAGAAACCGGTAAAGAAGATCAAACCTTCTGGCAAACCATTGAAACCCAAGAATAAATCACCCGTTCACGAAGACAACAGTGCATCAGCAAATGGTGTTGAGATTTCCGAGGATTACTGATGGACTGTAATATGTTCTTTTTCAATGTACATTAGTCTTTCAGAGATCGTCCCCTCAGACAACACAGATTTCACTCCCCCCCCCCCCCTTCCAGCTCGCCCTTGTCTAAGCCTTCATGATCATGTAGATTTATGCATTGAAGGCCGCATTGATCCAGGCTTTATTGAAGGTTATGATTTATGAAGGTGATGCAATTCTGTATTTGATAATTGCTTAGGATATATGTAGGGCAGCAAAGTGAACGTGTTGTAAGAGGAACTGGTGGTTGTATGTGTTGGGGGCTGGTGTTTGGTCTCAACTCTCTTGAATGAATCTGTAGGATATATTCATTTAGTTGCTTTTTATTCTTCCAGTTGTGAAAGGTTTCTTCTAACTTGGTGTCTTCTATTGCATTCATTTGTAGTCGCTGTACTTGAATGGCACACGGACATTTCACCCCAAAAAAACCAAAGAAAAAAGAGTCCCTTGAGACCTATCGTAGTGGCTTCAAACTCAATCACCGTACTTCATTAGTTTGTTCACTTTGTTGTTTGTTCTTAATATGCGATTGAATTTTTGTTCGCCCACAATGATTGAGAGTTGTAATTTGGGAAATGTTGGCACAAATACTTTGATTGGTTTTTTTGATTTAGGTTTAAATTGAGCCAACTTTTAGCCTTAAAGCAAGATCAACATTTAAACAAAAAATGTCTAAGTTCGGACATCCCGTTACAAGATCATTCTCTTTAGATTTGTGTTTTCACCAATTCTTAAATCGATGCCAGGAGTTGATATAGTTGGATGGACTCTTGTGAAAAAAGGCGTCTAAAATTTTTCATTTAATACTTTACCATTGTTGGGGGAAAAAAAGATAGCTTCTAAATTGCCATTAGGTTTAAATTGAGTGAACGTCAAAAGAGATCAACATTTAAGCGGATAACTTGTAGTTTGGCATTGGTTATGAAATAGATTGTTATTGAATAAACTAATGTCTGTTATCAAATGGTCAAATGCATGTACAGTCAGGATACTCTATAGCATGAATTTGAATTTGGATTTGGGCTTGAGATTCATCTGCAACACCAATACAAGAAAAGGAAGCTGAGAAAAGTTCAATCCCAAAAAACATTAGGGCTTCAAATGCATGTAAAATCAGGATAAGCAATCCAATGATTCGAAGGTTGATAAAACAAGATCCATCACTATGCTTGGACTTGCAAGTACTAAAACCTGTAAATGCACCGCCCCAAGAAATTTAAGGGGAGAGTGTGACTCCAGTTTTGAAAGAGCACCTGAATGAAGCATGTGGTGTAAAAAATATAGAGTTTCAATGAATAAGTCCAGCAAGTTAATGTGCAAAATGATCCGGTAAAAGCAGCACTGTAGCTTTAACTGCATTCTTCAAGCATCCAATTTGCTTCTTTCTTTCTGCAATGGATCAGCTGAAGACTAACTGCAATCTGCACATGTCCTCTTTGTCCACAACTAGGCGGGTGAAACCAACAAATGCCTATATAAGACACAAATATGGCATAATTTATGTCTATATGCATGAACACATGGACATCCACCCCCCCCCCCAAAAAAAAAGAAAAAGAAAAGAAAAGAAAAACCCAATTTAAAGTACTATTTTCATGATTCATCCCCATGTTATATGATTGTCCCATGAGTTTTGAAGCACAATCTCGTGAATAGCAAATTACAAAGCAATCATATAATATTACATGGAGGGAATGAAAAAAAACAAAGAACAAAATTCTCAAGAACTTTAATTGACCAGTCAGGTAGAAATGCTCGACAAACCTGCACGGAATGAACCTCAACATGACACTATAAGCAAAATCCAGAAACCCAAATTCAGTGACAGTAAGCAAGAAAGATGAAGCTTGATAATTGACAAGGAACTAGCAAGCTAAATCTTGAATACAAACAGGTGGTTATAAGTATTAACACATGATATTAAGCAGAAGAGAGTTACAGGTAGCAGCGTGACGGAACTGACCATAGAGTTACAGGGGCTGTACAACAGATGCTTACAGACCGAACCTGACAAGATGGAATGAGCCCTGCAATCTATGTTGGGACCTTAAAACTGCATTTAACATATTTTTCCAGAATTTTGACATTCAATGCTGTGTGGCTTCATCATTGGGTGAAGCAGTGTCGTGACAAATCAGCTTCTCCTCCATCACTGGACCATTCTTATCTGCCCGAACCTGTTAATGTAACCAAAAATACAAAATAATAACTTTCTCAATGTTCCATATGTTTTCCTTTGAACTTTTTAAAGCATTAAACGAATCACCCAAAGGTCAAATATTCAGTTTCTTTGCTCATCAACAACGAAAACAGCAGGTAGACTTCCTCCAACCCGACGTTGGTCCCTTCTTGTGATATATTGGCACCTGTCTGTTTACTCCCCAATCTTTGAGGAAGTTTGTACATAGAACTGAAGTTAAGCGCATCTACTAATTCTTTAGTAGGCTTCAGAAGTCCATCAGTTAGGGTAAGACTTCTAAACGTTTAGGCCATTCTCCTGACCCTCTTGGACATTTAAGTATAGTCCCCAGGAATTCTACATTGTCAGGAACTTAAAAAAGTACCTATCCATTGGATTCTGTAAAAGCTGTCCCTTCATTCAAGCATGCAGGAGAGGATGCGTAAAATCAGCAGACTAGATCACCCCTTTGGAAGCTCTTTATCAAACCCACCCACCACAATTTAGCACTTATTCTCTCCTTGGTTTAGACAACTCAATTTTATTCCTGGATTGGTGACTCCCACTCCCCGAAAGGCAGCACTCTTTTGTGGGCGCAGGTGCAGATATCTCAATCACTGTGTCGCAGATCATCACCAATCCAACTCATTCCCCAAGTGTTCCTATAAGCCTCTTTCAACTTAACTAAGTCTTTTTTTTTTGGGGGGGGGGTGGTCCGGGGGTGAATGAAAGAAAGCCCACAAACATTTTGGCATCATCGATGGATCCATGACCTGGCTTTCAATTTATTGGGCTAATGCATGACCCCCCTTTCAGTTTTCCCTGGAGCTCATGGATATTTCATAAGAGTCGCACCATGAATGAATTGTGGTAAGTGAACTTGAGAATTGATGCTCCAAACCTAGGTCATCACTGGAATATGGGGGACTCTCAGCATTTCTAGTCAAGATAGGGTCTCTTCCCTCAAGGCTTGGTTATAGGTGCCTCCAGATCCTGATAGGCTCCTCCATAAGGACAGGGGTCCTGCTACGCTAATTGTAAAGAAGCTCCTCCATAAAGACAGGGGTCTCTTCCCTCAAAAGGCTTTGGTTATAGGCGCCACTATAAACGTTGTTAGTTTATTGAGAGTTAGAGAAGGGGGGAGATGGATGTCGAGAGGATTGAGTATAATATATCATGCCCCGATATTTAGCAGCAAACGATAGTGCTGTAAGTCACAATAGGTGACCGTTACAGGAGTTGTAGCTTAGCCACACAATTAGAGTCGCAGGTGCATTACCGCAAAACCCTATGTTCTCTCCTAGTGAGGTCTGGTGAAACCAAAACCCTTAGAGGTTAATATTGCGGTGAAAGGGGGCGAGGGAACTGCCAAGGCAGCATCCCCCACCCCCCACCCCCCCAAACAAAAGAGAGAGAGAGATAGCAAGGATTAACCATCCTCAAACCCTAGGAGTACATCTCTACTTGAGATAGCCAACTAGAGGACTGGGTAGTTGAGGAGGCTGAGCTGCTAAGTGATAAGGCCATATAATGAAGGGAATTTTTTAGATACTTCATATAGAAGCTGACAAGTAATGACGTAAGAGATACCCTGGACTGACATCCTGTTGTCTGGTGTTGCCTTACTTGTAAGGTGATGAGCCTTACCCTCAGAGCCCTTCCTAGGAAATGCATATGAGTTGATTAGTGCCTCTGCAGGCTTTTGTATTTTTATTAAGGTAGGCGCCCCCCGAGAACTGTTATATAATGCTTGGTAGTGAACAACTATTTTCAGTTTCTGCTAAAACAGGTAGTGATTATAATGAGGTGAAACATAGCACCAAGGGATGAGGACAAATAAGAAGGTTGAATATTGAACCCAAATGTAATGTGGATCATAGGGCTGACAAACCCTACAGCCCAATTGATAATGCTGACTGATGATGTTGGACATGAGTTCAAATTATGATGGCAAGATACACTACTGAAAGCTGACCTCAATTAATGAGGCCAAATACAGCATACTACACTCTCCCACACATAACCTTGATGGTTTCTCACCCATGAAGCCCCATATGCAGTAAAGCTGCAACACCGTGTGCATTCTGACCTCCACTAACCCAATCATTACAACGATTTACATTATGCATTGCTGTTGTCCTTTGAGTATCAAATAAAAAGAGTGAAAAGAAGCATTGCAACAGAAACAGAAGCATACCATGGTGTAAGACTTCGCAGACAAAGCATCAAGAAGAGCAGTTGCTGAAGGATCTGATGGCCTATGGAACAACAAGTGTGCTATCGACCTATCTATGGGATTTGTATCAGTTTCCATATCCATGTATCCAGTTGACCTGCAAAACCACAAGTATAATTTGAGAACAATTCAAAGTATTATAGAGATGCATCCTGTTAATGCTTTTCTTGTGCATGATGGAAACAAAATCACTATATCCTATTGCTAATCTTTCGTGATTTTTTTTTTTTTGGGGGGGGGGGGTTATGTTACTCCAACTCTTCATTTTAACCATTCATATCCGTGTCAAACCCTTGACAGTCAGACAAGGGTGCAACACTTGACGCTTCAAATTACATTGAGAACCTGCAAATTTTGCTCGAAAGTACCTGAATGACACTTCAACAGGTATATGCATCAGACAATTGCACCCAAGTCGAAGTAACACGGTCAAATTTTCTGTTGATTAAAACTTTTTTGTTATTTTTATTACAGAACCCATTTTCTAGTCATTATAATAATCAGCAATCAGAACATCAGCAACCATAACCGGAATATCCAACTGTTTAAGTCCTCAAAGTCTCACAAAGCAATAGTAAAAGGAGCAAAATTTCCTAAAGTTCTACGTTGGCAGTCAACTCCTTGCACTTTTATGCAATTCACATGAAAAAACACAATAGTATGTTTTTGCTTACTTTCTTTCACAGCACACATAGACCACATTCCAGCATGTGAGAAATGAGAGAGATCAGCGCCCACTTACTTATCTGTTCCATCAGACGTCACCGCTCCACTTGCATCTTGGTCGTCTTTGCCACCAATACTCTGGTTGACACACTTATGCCTCTGCTCAGCACTCCTGGCCAGTCGATATAGACTATCCCTTATGCACAATTTCGTCCTTATATCAAGCTGGAAATCATGTTCAGTTCAATCCGTTCCAAATTCATATAACAATTACACGAGGAACTATGGAAAAATATACACACAGCCAATAATTTGAGACAATTTTGAATATTTTTGGGTCAGTTCTAAGACAAATTCATGTAGCAACTTCAAGAACATCTGTCACTAACTACTATATGTAAACAGAAAAAATTGTAAACAATATGCCATGGCTCCCATTTCATATTGTAAGCTAGAAGGGTTGGATTAAATGCTTATAATCTTATGTGAATTGTTTATGAATAAAATTGACCCTGTAAGTCACATTTCATGCCAAATAAAAAGGTGCAGCTCATGACAACCCCTAGGAGTCTATCTCCACTTGGGATAACGTTGTGAATGATATCGCATGACAAATAGGAGTTCACGAGATAACCACTTCATGCACATAAAGTAGGTAATTATAATACCTGCCCCATTACATGTTGCAGTTGTCGAAAACTGCTTGCTTCAATGGAGACTTCATCCAAAACGGAGCTCAGACAAGAACTTTCCTGCATGTTGGAAGAATCTAGCTCTCCCTGAATGCCCATATCACTGCCATTCACATCACTTTCACCTTCAAACTCATTTTCAAAACTAGGAACTCGCTTTTGAGCAGAAACTGAATCAGAATCAGCTGTTTTCACCATTGGCTGGCTCTTTTCGAGATGGCCAGACAATCTGCGTTGATCTGATCTGTCTTTCTTCTTGATCCGTGAAACAGCAGGATTCTTGAAAGATACATCAGGAGAGCTCTCCATAGATTGCATCTGGTGTGATCCATTAGAAGACTCCCTTGGAGATATAGAGGGGAGGCCACTGTCTTCAGACTTGATTGTAGATGACCTTGGCCTAGCTAAATTAGAAGGCTGATTGTGATTTGCACTTAGAAGCGAAATTGGTGTCTGTGAGCAAGTTTGATGTCTAGTTTCCTGTTTTTTTTGAGTTTCTGCCCTAGAATTGCACTGGGGTTTTAATGAATGATTTGACTCTCCTACTGGTTTCAGGTTGTCCAAATGAATGAAGGAGTTATCATTTTCTGTGGGTCGTTCTGGTCTTTTTTCTTCTGATGGCTTCTGCTCCTTTGCCTGACTGACATGTGATTGAATCTGCTGCGTAATGTAGACTAGATGTAAGAAGCACGCTCTTTTGAATATTGTAAAAGACACAACGACATTCATCCAACAGATCTACATAAGTCAAACAGCCACAGCCATGGAGCAAAATAAACAGCATCCAGCTTTCTTCAACTAAAAAGATTTTACAAGTCTTGTAATAGGTGATGGACAACCATCATCTCATAGGACCATGAATGGTGACATGTATCAGTATATGGACTATGGACCATGACATGTTATACAAAATGTCTTAAACCTCAGCATTTAACTGCCCTATACAGGTTTGTAGATCAAAATTTTCAAATTGGACATCGAATAGCTCTTAGCATTTGGTAAACAGCTCACTTCAATTTCGTTATATTCTTTAAAAAACACATATATATTCAGTAACTTTGCTGGAAAAAAAGAAGCTTGACCTCAATTTATGCAGAATCTTCTTCTTCACAGATTACTGTTTTGAAAATTTTTATCGGACAATGATCTCTTACTTTAACAGTTTAAAATCAGCGGAAATTTCCTCATCAGAAATCTGTGGCCAAAATGGTAAAGTGGAAATTGTTCGCCACATACGTAACAAAGAAATGAAGGGGTGACCCCAAGGACCTGTAGGAAGTTGGATTGTTAGTAATCTGTTCTCCCTCGTGAGTCGTGACACTCTTAAACCTCAGTGAAGCTAAGAAAGACTAAGGTGATCAAATAATTAAAATCAAAATTTTCACATCCCTAGAACCATTCAAAACCTTACAAAACAAAGCTCCCAAAATTATGTGCTGCATTGCTTGCTTGCTCTCTCTCTCTCTCTCTCTCTCTCTCTCTCTCTCTCTCTATATATATATATATGTATGTATGTATGTATGTATGTATGTATGTATAATTCTGATTCTGATTTCCGACCTACATGATAGCTACTGAAGTTCTTTCAAACAACCACCGAATTTCCATCAGTCCATAAGAAAACTGGAAGTCCTACCTAAAAAGGTCACTACAGGCATCCACTAAAATTTTACAGCAAAAAAGACAACAGGTAGATCCAAACATAATATTCTATATCCAGCGCATTCAACAAATAACATAACAGTTGTTAGGAAATCTAACCTGTGAACCATTGTCAATGTGAGGAATAACTCCAGAACCGCTGTCATAAGAATAGTTTATGATAGCAGGGGAGCCATTAGGAGACTTCTGCGAGCCTTTTTTAAAGCTGGCTGGGATAGGCTTTATATCAGCTTCATTGGCCGATAGCCCAGTGCCATTCAGACCATAACTTTCTTGGCGTTCGGTTACACCATTTATGGCTCCAGAATCACAGCCAGAAAAGTTAAAGCTCAATCTAAGCGCATCATCAGATTCTTCAATTCCATCTGCAGCTGAAAACCAGCCAAACTCATCGTCTTTATCAATTTCAAGACCAAAAGTTGAATCACTGCTCCTGTACCATAATAAAACAAACTCTACAAGTTAATAAACATTTCACTTAATATAATGCGCATGAAAAGAGACAGAAAAAAAGAACATAGGATAAGTCAGGAGCAATAGGATCTGGCTACCTGAACATCCTGTCAACATCCTCAAAATTTTCTATTTCAGGCCATCCATAATATAATAAATCGCTGCTCTCTTTGTCCTGGAGATTATTACTGAAGAACCCAAGATCATTTTCGTTGTTACTTGCATTGCTTAGTTGATAACGAAATAAGTTACTGTCCATAGCAGCTGCTTGATCATCAAGTACAGGATCAGCAGCACATAATTCACCACCGAAAGAATCCATATTACTATTTTTCAAAGACGGGTTGGAGGTTTTGCCTTCATCAGATGTGGAGCATGAAGTCCTTATGTTTGAATCCCCATCCTGGGAAGCAGAAGTCCCACGGGATGAGTGAGACCGTGGACCTTTTTCCAGCATAATTTCTTTTTCTTCTTTCACAGCACTAGAGCCTGTGTCGTCCTTCTGAATGATGTCATTTGAACCACTTTTTCTGCCAGCATTGCTTTCACCACAACTCAGTTCGTATCGCGGCCTCTTACTACCGTCACTTCCAACTCCATATTCATCCTTTATAAGGTCGTCGTTGTCACCAAATTCCTCCCACGGGATATCTTCTAGCTGTAACAGTAGAAAAATATTAGCCTCTCCCTACAATAGGAAATTACAGATTTAGCTTTCAGAACATCGGGAAAGGAAAAAGATGACAGCCGTTGAAGAACATGTCTGCAGCTTGAAATAGTAATTAATTGCTAACACTCTTTTCAGTAAAAATTAACAAATTCTTAGGTATCCTTCATAAGACCGTTGAAACTGACAAAAGCAAGACCAGGAACTTAATGGCAAATCTCCCAGACTTCTAACAGGTCAGGAAGCAGGGTTCATTCTATCATTCATGCAGGGGATATTATGGCGGTGTGTGTAAGGGAAGACATAGATGTCATGAATCCAGCAGTAAAGAAGCCTACACTTGTTTGCTAGCTGTTATGGAATCACGGTTCCGAAAGACTGGCCTTGGAAGGGGACTGTCTACAGTTGATGACAAAGTCAAGGTAGAGCGAGAAGCAGAACAATGTCTTTGTCCTATTACTGCTGACATGCAAGCTTTTGTTATTCATTTGATTTTGTTGTTTGGTCCTTCGCTGAGAGAGGGACAGGAATGGGCTCACCCATTTGCTTGTTCATCTACAGCCCTATGACATGGGGATAGGGGGATAAAAATTAAAGAGCTCCAAAGAGCGTTATTGATCTAGCGGATTGAGACATATTTCAATTTTCTTGCGTTGAATCAACAGTATTCCCTGTCTTTCTTTTGCAGATGGAATACTAAAAGACACAAATGGCCAATTTCAACAGGCCATCATGAGATGTCTTTACATGAAGCCCAAATATCAGGCAATATGTCATTCTACCTGAGACATGATTGGCAAAGACTACCTAAACACATGAATTGGAATGATAGTTACCCCATAATAATAAAACAAGCAAGCGCACTGCACATACAAATAGCATAAATTCTCCTGAACCTACGTAATTTTCTTAGTAAGGCTACTGAAAGAATACAATAAGCATCAGATAAAGAGACACTGCTTTCAAACGTAAATCTTCTTCCATGTTTAGTCAAACTGACAATATACTATTTAAAAATTAAAATGCAAAGCTTTGGCAGTTTGTTGCACACAATACACATTGATGCAGTAAATCATATCAACCCAATTATATGAGATGACAATGAAAAAGAAAATCAATGGACAGAAATTATAAGAAAGGATCACAGGATCAAGATATTTCATTGAAAATGTGGCCCACAAGAAAGACAAAATATTAACATAAACCATTCTATGAGGAGAATGAGATCCTTTCAAAAAAAGCTAACGCCACAATCTCTAGCACAAGTAAACAATAACATTTGCAACGGACAGTTAAACAACTGCTAATAATGTCAAGCAAGAATATTTTCCCTAAAAGCACATGAATAGACATTAGAAGAATGGATACTTATTCGCATATGCAAACAGCATCACTACTCATCAAGCATCTTAGACAAGTATATACAAAACACAGAAATTGGTGTTTGAAATGTTTGTATCAATGAGCAAAAAGTTAGGTCGAAAGCAGACACCCTTGAAATGGCGTGGCCCCATAAATGTGTGTGTGTGTGTCTGTGTGTGTGTATGACAAGTTGACCTGGTTACATTTGAGATCTAGAAAGGACCCTAAAAGCTCCTGCTTCCCTGACTCAAAAGAGAAGTTACAAATACCATTGGAAACCCCCCTCCCCCAAGACAAAAAACCAGCAAAGATTTCCCGAAAATTGTCGGTCTATGTTGAAGCAGGATCATTACAAAATTGCCCGGAAACAGCAACACCTTAATTAGATACAAATGAAAAAAATCACAGAAAGTTGACGCCTGAAATTTTTTAAGCACAAATGCTCTTAAAAAAGAAAAATCAATTGAATAACATCATTGGGTGTCAATTTTGAAATCGTAATTTGCATAAGACAATAACAAAATTAGTGGTAAGGAGCATATCATAATGGATCATGCATGCTCAGCCAGATGACACAATCAACATAATAGCGGAGCAAGTCCTTCTACCAAATTTATAGCAGGCACACAAAAAAGATTAATGTTGTAAAGTTGCTACTTGAAATAAACATCAGAAGTAGCAAAACCCAAGTGTTAAACCATGATCAAGATAGTAGAGGCCATACAAATCATGTCCTCTACCAATTATCTTCTTTGTCTTGAGATCCTGAAATAAATGACAGTAGTACAAAGTCATTCAAAAATATTAGGACCAGACAAGGAAAAGCAAGTTACAAAGAGTGAGAGGACTATTCAAGCATCATACTGCTTTAAATCATGCCTAATTGATTAATTACACCAATCGACTGAAGAACTTATAACAAGATCCCATAAAACTCTTCGACTGGATAGTGGAAGTTGATTGGAGATTATCCCTAGACAAGATCCGTCAACTCCCAATCCACCCAACCAACCCAAACACTCACTAAAACGTGGGAAAGAAGCTGGGAAAAAGGAGGGAAGGAGAAAGAAAAACCCCTAATTTCTCCCAAGTGCAGAATAATGTCCACTTCGCAACACCCTGAACAAAATTCAATATAAGATCCCTTTCATGGCACCCAGCACGAATTATGTTGCCTTGCATTCATAATTCTAGTCAATCCAAACTATTGAAGGGATCATCAACACAAATATGTTCAATCACAGAAGCATTCACAAGAAGAAGGAAAATATCAATCATTAGTGATTAAAAGGGCTAATGGAAGAACTCTAAACTAACACAATCAAAGTCACTCGTAGTTTCTGGCCTAATTGCAGAAACTTTTCAATGGAAGGGCATCCTTGCCATTCTCAGCACTATAGAGCATTGAACTTTACCTACTCGCCGAAATTCGAACTATATTCCGTCAGTGACTTTAAAGGCCACGACATGCTACCACGATAAAAAGATAGCAGCATTTACAAAAGACATTGAAGTTGCAAATTTCTACGGGCAGGGATGCCGGTAGAGATAAGGCTGCCTACATCTAGATCTGCCCAGACCCCGTGAAAGCTGGACCCATAATGTGGTGGTGGTGTTGGTGGTGTTGTATTGAAGTTGCAAATTTGACAGATAGCCTTAGACAACTGCTGAGGTTAAGAAAAAAACAACATTTTGATTAAGAAAATCTAAGGAAGTGAACTACGCCCTTTCAAGTCAACAGTTAGCTGTTACCAACAAGAAATGGCCTTATTTCATGCAGAAAGAACTATCAATCTTCACACATCAGACAAGTATACCAACATAAAACTGACAGAGTGCAGGGAGGTTAAGTACCTCATACATGCAAGAGTCGGTCATCCTGCAGATACCACTAACCCGCTTTCAGAGCATAAATAGTCCAGACTGACATACTACAAACAAAGTACTACTCCTGCAGATCCAACCCCCCAAAAAAGAAGAAGATTTTAGCCAATAATTCTCAGTTGAAAATTTGAATTCATAACCTGCAGTGACACTTAGGCAAGAAACTCTAAGTACTAATTCAGAAAACAAGGACCTTTGAGCAAAGAAGTGCCCCCAATCCCCTTTCTTCAAACTAACAAAATACAAGCCCATCCCTTGATTTTCCTGGTTTTCTCAATCATTCCACAAGCAACAAACTCGTCTCTGATTCCATTTTAAGCCACGAAAGAGAAAATAAGCATTCCAATTTTTTAACCCAAAAAAAATAGATTAAAAAGAAAGGGCGAGCACGTATCAAATTGAGCCCTTAAATTTCCATTAAATCGATTAGAAGAGGCTGCTATCATCACGTAATTCGCATTCAACCTCCTTGGACCCTCAAATTACGATAATTTATCAGTTATATCTAATTTGCCCTCAAATTTCCATTAAGCCAATTGGAAGAAATCACAGCTCATCATCCATTATTACTGAGATTCATCTGCCTCTAGCCTCAAGTATCAGCCACTATTCAACCCAAAAGAAAAATTACCTTAACCTCACTTACTCAGGATCCAAAAGGCACAACACAAAATCCCTAAAATAAGCACAACCATATCCAATTCACAAGCTCAAATCATCCAATTTCATGGACCAACTAAAAACAATTCAATATTTCACAAATCTTACCTCGAAAATTCGCCGAGAAACCTCAACCGACTTCACCGAGAAACCCTAATTCGGATCAAAAAGCGCGCTAGTAAAGAAAATCTTTCCCGGAGGTTCCAGAGACCACCACTTCTTTAAGAGAGAAAGAGCTATCGCGAATCGTTCCCCCTTTTCTTCTTCCCTAACCCACCAAAAAAAACAGAAAAATATTTGACAAAATTCAACAAAACAAATATTAATTTAATTTTTTACGGCTGTTAAAAAAAAACTTTAAAAACAAGCACGGAGTGGAGAGTTCCACGTGGCAGCAAGATCAAAACAACGTCGTTGAAGAGATGTTACGAGATCAAAACTCGTGGCGGGGAGGAGGTGATGAGATACGATCAGTAAACGCATTCTGATTGGTCCACGTATACACTACTGCTCGGAGAGGGACACGTGGTGGGGGACCACTTGGGTACGAAGCAGGAGGCTGACGTGCGCTTGGGTTTATGTCCATGCGGAAATTATAGGGGCCGGCTTTTGTAATAAATAGGCCCAGTTTTTATTTTTTGATACAAGTACATTTGTTTTGCTCTAATTAAGCCCACTTGTTTGGTTTTCAATGGGTAAAGCAGGCTCGCAGCTAGGGCTGGTAATAAAACTCATATCTGCTGGAATCCCGTAAAATCTGCCTCGATATCGGGTATCGGTATGGGTATAAAAAAATTTTAAAAAATGAATATGAGGCGGATATTGCTAAATGGGTATGGATATAGGTATAGGCTCCACCCGCTTCGTACTCGCCCCACATCCATTTTACTAATATCCGCCCAGTACTCACCCCGTTTAAAACTCATACCCATTTTTTATTTTTTAAAAAATTAAAATTACCAGCACTATTGACTATCCAGTATCCATGACCCAAGCCCAAAAAACCGACACACCAAGTCCCCCTCCAGCTCTCCCTCACGATTAGGGCTCAGCGGCTCACGCAGTCTCTCGCCTCTCAGTCAGTTGCCTACTTGCCTCTCAATCACTCACCCTCTCACCTCTGAGTCACTTGCTCTTAGTCACGACTCACGAGTCACGGTTAGGGCTCAGTGGCACACCTATTGTCTTTTACTCTTTGTAATTTCATTTAGAATTCTAGTTGTTGTGAATTGTGAATTAAGTTTGTGGTTGGTTTGAACTTTGAACTATTTGTTATGTTTTTAGACTCTCGTCATCTCGTGGCAAATTGGCGATCTTGTTTAGATTGCGTATTTGGAATCTTCTAGTTGTGGATGTTCTAAGAGTATCATAGTCTTATACTCTTGTGTGATATGATGTATTATTGAAACTCGGAAGCTTAGTATGAATGTGGCGTATTTTCTTCTTTGGTTGAATATGGGTATAAATGGATTCGATTTTTTTTTATATATGTGTACCCACATAAAACCCACAATATCCGGTGAGTATGAGTATGGGTATGGTTTTATAATACCCGGTGGGTATGGGTACTGATTTCCTAAATGGATATGGATAAGGGTATGGCAAAAGCTGCCCCGTAGCCGCCCCGTTGTCAGCCCTATTCACAGCAATAAATTTGCCTCCTGTAAAATGGATGGGGCCATTTTGCCCCCTAGATTTTCAGCACTGAGGTTTTTTTTTTTTTTTTTTTTTTAAGCAGGTGGAGGTCAAGCATTGAGTAATATAAACCAAAAAAAAAAAAAAAATAGAGAACTATATTCTTTTTAAAGGAAATAATAGGTACTTTCACCTATAAATTGGTCATATATTTATACATTAGACAAAAACAATTTTGTTACTTATATCAATAATTTGTAGATAGAGAAATACTTCAGAGAATATAAATACAATTTATCCTCTATTGTGTCAAAGTGTAGCAAATTGTTTGTTTCTTCTGATTTTATCTTTAAGACTAAAGACCATGTTCCATTCTGAGGAACGATTGCTCTTTCATCTGATGCCCTTACTGTATTAGTTTGACGTTATACTACTAGTGTAATTTTATTGTGGTAATTAGAGCAATAAAATTAATATTTGGGCATTTTTTGAATCATTAAGGTTCAAGCGCGAATCAAGTTTCGGCAAACCAACGTAAAGTGGATTCACTTTTCTTCAGTTAAGAAATATGTCAAGCCGGGATATTTACAATGATAAAATAACATCAAGGCCTTTAAATGACTAAACTAATGACGTCTTCTCGAGGCATAGTGAATAGTGATTGAGACTGAAGTCGTGGATACATTAGATCTTAGACCTGATTTTCCTTCCCGTATTATATTATACTGCCTTGATGGTTCCTACACCCCAAAAAAGCCTTAAATGACGGAGGTCCAAACTTCAACGAAAATTATACCCATGAGCAACGACTTTAATATGAGTTGGCATTTCTACAATTAAAAAGTTAATCAAGTTTAATTTGATTACGAGTATATGACTCTTTAACATCTACCAACGTTTGAACTCAGGCGAAAACCGCCAAAATCAATTGAGACAACACAGGCTCTAAAGTTATATTGAGCTTAGCATATGAATTTGGCCAACTTGATTCATTTGGGAGGCTAAACAAGTAAATCAGCTTGATGTTCGTCAACCCAATGCAAGAATATAACTTTTCCTTTTTGCCTTTGATTTTGACTGTCAGGGAAAGCGAATTTATTCCTCCTGCTGTATGACATTTATCTGATAGTTAGGTCACTACACAATCTAGATATTCACATGATATTTATTTGTACAGTACAAGATATTTATATAGCCATCTATGCATACATCGTTCACCACCACCAACCCAGATAAGAAAAAGAAAAAGAAAAAGAAAAAGAAAAAGAAAAACAGTAAAAGGAATACAACACCCCCTACACACCTTTCCTTTTAAAACTTTCCCTCTATTTACAATAAAAGCGCACGACAAAGTACGTGTACAAAGACATAACAAAATACATAGCAAAAGAAAATACCGAAAAATATCATCTCAATTCGTTGATTGACGGGAAAGCTAAAAGAGACACTAACATAGGTTGCTTCAAATTACTCAAACAAGGTTTCGAGTTCAAGTTTTGTGAATAGATAGCTCTGTAGTAGAAAAGTTCTTCTCCTTATAAAAGCCGACATTTGTTTGACGCCTTAATGAAGGATTCAAACCCAAATATAAGTGCTGAAAGAGATCCAATCAGGGAAATACTGTGGTTCTAACCCCTTCTTTCTTCAATCAAGAGATAATCAAGCAATCCTTCTCTCAGCAGTGCTTCATAATCATGCTATGTAAATCATCTGGGTAGTCTAACCTTATTTTCAGCCAACTCAATTATGGAAAGGATGAATTGATCAAAAATAGCCATTCCCTCACCAATTATACAACCATCAAAACAAAGAGAAGAGAGAAAAGAAGAACCCCTAAAGGATCGCCTCGTCTAGAAGCAGAGGGAGGCTTCAATCAAACCTCACAGCGGTTTCTGCAGTTGCTATGTCAACAGAAAATATAGGACAGAAAAATGGGTATATAGAAGAAACTTCTTGTGCATTACCTTGTGCTATGAAGTTGTACAATCCATCCAATTCTACACAAATCACCGATAGCTCACCCCTTCACCTGTCACCACCTCTCCTATTCGGTATACAGGGTTTGCTCCAGTTGCATCCCCGAGAATTCTTAATGCTGCCTCTGGACTTACCACAAGGACCATCCCGATACCCATGTTGAAAGTCCGCCTCATTTCACTATCATCTATCTTTCCCACCTATTTGCATGATGTGTAAACTAATCAGACTTGGTATTTGAAAATGAGAATCATCTCATGGTCATAAAAGTTTAACACCAAATGTGGGGTGCGTGAAAGAGAGAGAAAGGACAGCAGGCCAACATTCCTAATAGAGCAGAAAGGACAATTACCTCTTGCATCCATTTAAACACAGGAGGAACAGGCCAAGAATCCGTATTGATGGCAGCACCAAGACCTTCAGGAAAGACCCTGGGTATATTATCAGTAAACCCACCACCAGTGATGTGAGCTATCCCTTTCACTCCTCCCTTGCCGATCAAATGAAGCACCTACATAGCCAATGAAATAGTATTTAAGATGATCTTTTAACCACAAAAGGCATGCCCAGTCGTATTTGACCCACTGTCGATCACAGAGGTGCAGGGTCCATTTCCCACTAGGTGTAATGGGAAAGGGGAGATTCCACCCCCCCCCCTCAAAAAAAAACACCCAAAGAAAAAAAAAAAGTCCAGTCACCTCCCAATCCATCATCAACCAGAGCATCCCCATGAGTGATGCGGCCCCTTGATAGGCAATCTATCTTCACCCAGAAAAGGGCGGGGAAATGTTTCTTTGTAGAACTACTAAAGAAAACGAGATTAACAGAAGGAGCAATTACCTGCTTAACATATATGACAGTCGGGGCCATGAAGGCTTCACCTAAGGTAACTGCTTCACCAGAAAGTTTGTCCTTTAAAGAGCAGCCACTTTGTGATAGGACTCTGTAAAACATGACTGATGAATGTTATTTTCACATTAAGCCCGAAGGAGTCATACAGAGCTAAATGCATTATTAATCAGCAATTATGTCCCAACTTCCTAATCGACTCATGGAACTTATTAATTCCTCATAAATGCCAGGAAATTGCTAACCTCCTCACGAGAGAGAAACCATTGGAATGGACTCCACTGGATGGAAGACCAAGGAGTACATCTCCAGCCTGAATATGCTTCCCATCAATAACAGAGTCCTTCTTCACAATGCCCACAGCAAAGCCACTAAGATCATACTCGCCATCTGCGTAAAAACCAGGCATCTCTGCAGTCTTTAAACACAAAGATGTACTCCATCAACCACTAGTCAAGGCATCTCCAAACAAACAGTTAAAGGGAACACAGCCAATGATAAGTATAAAGAGCCAAAGTAAGGCCAAGCAACTGGAATGCATACAGATCTTTTCCATAGAGAGTCAACATCACAGTCAAGCACAGATAAAAACAACACAATGCACCTTGCAGCATGTGAAAAAATCTGCTTTGCTCAACAATAATGACATAAAATTGTCTACACAAAAATTTCAAGATGATTACTTGATCCTTTATTATTACTATTTTTTTGGACAAGGAAAAGATAAATAAATATATTAAGATAACTATTTGTCAAGACCAAAAGCTTGGATGCAAAGCCAGCATCTTACAATCCCATCTGGAAACTACTCACAATATCCAAGGAAGAGTAAAGAAAAGCTCCCATGATCCCGAAAATAAAGAGTCTTGAAGACATTATCTTTAAAGCATTGAAGAGCATCTCCACACCCTTAAAGACTCTTTTATTCCTCTCATGCCAAATGCCCCACTAATTACATGTAGGAAGATTAAACATATTAATATAATTACTTAATAGTTGATAATGTAGGCAGTAACATACAAGAGCAAAACATTTGACACACTCGTACCAAAAGAGCAAAACCTATGATGACAGCTTCTTCCACAAAAATACACAGGCTAATTAAATTTTAATAGACAAATCAAGGATAGGCAGGTGAGGAGAAAAAATCCTTCATATATTATAGGACATTAGTGTAGCAATGACTTCAATTGTTACTGGGATACATGGATTATTCTGATTCTGAATTACCTCTCCCCCTAAAAGAGCACAATCAGATTGCTGGCAACCATCAACGATACCTTTTATAACCTGATTGGGAAATACAAAATAAATTTTACTCACTATACAAGAAATATAAAAGTATAACTCAGGAACTCAGATATATATGCAAACTGAAAGGGCATGTCTGGAACTTACCCTTTCAGCAAGGTCCACATCAAGGCAGCTTGTTGCAAAATAATCAAGGAAAAACAGTGGTTTTGCTCCAGAAGTAACAATGTCATTAACACTCATTGCAACCTGGAGAAACACAGACTAAAAAGTCAACCACAGGCAAGAACATGTGCGAATCAGGATCACAATCCATTGTCACATTGTTACCAGATCAATTCCTATAGTCTCATGAATTCCAGTTTCAAATGCAAGCTTCAATTTGGTACCTACGCCATCAGTACCCGCAACAAGATATGAGTCCCCTGCAGAAGCAAGAAAGCATCGTAGACGTTAAAAACAATAGTACCATTGTATCCAGAATAGACACAAAAAAGTGGAAATGATACTACAGATTTATGATACTCATTCTTCCAGTTACAAAGTAATGGTTTACTCTTCTGTCACATTTGCTAGGCTGCAATACAGTGTAATCAATAGTAGAGCCCCCCCCCCCCAAAAAAACGATTGCATTGGACTGCGCCCTATCAAACAGAACACTAGGGTAAAAAAGAATGTTCAAGCAGCCAGCTGAAAGCAAAGTGAACGCAAAAGCCGGAATGAAAGGCCAAATCGCAACATCCATCGAAAAACATTATAAAATAGAGAACTTAAAATTGGCAATAAATTATATGCCTACAGGGGGAGCAGTGACTAACAAGTACTAGTAACTTCATACCAACTAATGCACTACCTAATTCCCTAATTCTATGAGAACGAGATGGATTTCATACACAAAAGCATACGCCATCAAATTCCTCCTACCCCCCATTTTTCAACTCGAAAGCAAGTATGTCTAGTTTGCTCATAATTTCATCTCCTTCACGTAAATGGATAACAATTCCAAGTTCATAATAACCTAATACAAAGTATCATCTTTGCCACAGATACGGAACATTTAAAAACAGCAGTGAAGAAGATGGCATAATTCAACAAGCAACTAGAAAACATTAAGCAACGTAAAGGACTAAACATCAGAAATCAATTTCATACCAAGAGGGTAGAGTCCTCCAAAGCCACCAATGCCAGGGGCCATCTTAGCGATTCTCCTTACGAGCTCCGACCCAGCATCTATATCCACCCCAGCATCCTTGTAAGTAAGCCCACCTGATTCATTTACATTGCTCGACATTGAGACGACCCGGTTTTTCAGCAGAATCCTCTTCAATTCGTCGGTCACTGACAATGAAGGAAGCTTCCTAGAGAGAGCATATGAAGTGGGTTTTCCACAAAACTTCGAAAACCTTGCAATATACTGTTGTTTTGATGCAGTAAAGATGGTGCTGCACTGTGGCTCAATGTTAGCTCTGAAACTTGTAGTCATGGCTTTCAATCCCTCTTCTAAACCTTCACAATAAACCCCACAAAAACCCCACGATCAATTAGAACAAGAAGAAGAGCAAGTTGAACAAACACTATCGGATTAACCACAGAGTACTTTTAATATGCTCAATTTTAGCTCTGAACTCATGGCTTCCAATCCCACTTCTGAACCTTCACAAGAAACCCCACAAGAAAAAGAGCAAATTGAACAAACACTAGCAGATTAAGCAGGGTAATTGTAATATGCTTTAGGGCTTCGAAGGGGTTGTAGCTGGAGATTGAATAATTGAGCAGTGATGAAGAAGAGCATGAGAATACACGTACCTGGGAAGGGGTAGGGCTGAAGCGGAGGGAAAAGAGAGTAGCGGCGAGTCAGCGTTCTTGTGCAGCTATCGGTCGAGGCGCCACAATGTAGTATAGTACTACAACTACTGTCTTTTCTCAACCCTTTCCTTTTTCTCTTTTTAAAGTAAGGCTTTGCCATTTACCGCAATGGCATTAGGGGCGTGCAAAAAAAACTAAATTAAAAATTAAATTGAAAAAACGGTTAAATGTACAAATTTTTTTAAAAAATTGATTCGATTAAATGAAACAGAAAAAGATTTTAGTTTAGGGTTTGGCTACGGTTAGGATGTTTGAAAATTTGATTAATCGAACCAAAATTTTTTTCCAAAAAAATTATACATAACAAACAAAAAATTTAAGTAAGAAAGTGTACTTTTTATTATTTCTAAATGGTAACCAAAATTTAATTTTTATAAAAAAATTTTAACATAAAAATGAAAAAATTAGGTAACAAAGTATACTTTTTTATTTATTTGTGGACGGTTAACCGGTAACCGAACCGAAAAAGTCGATTAACTGACTTTTTCGGTTTGGTTACGGTTTGGAATTTTTTTAAACCAAAAATCGATTAACCGCTTTTCGGTTAACCGATTTTGTACACCTCTAATAATAATTTAGACAATGGTGAATGTTGGGAACTAACCAAAAATATGAGGAAAAAAATATATAAAAAATACAGCTGAGTGGAAGGAGTTGAAAAGTTGCTTGGGCAAGTATGAATCTTGATCGGGCCAAAAGATGAATAGGGCTAAGTTTGTTATTTTCAAATCTCGTAATGCTTCTGCGGAGGGGTTTTGAATTTGGTTAATATACTGGGCCTAGGTAAAGCGACTGATATATTGGAGTGCCTTGGTCATACATTGAGGTATACGGACATTGTGAGGGTCTTTTGATGAGACTATTAGCAATGTTGTGTCTAGACTGACTGGATGGCGACCAAAAGCACTCTCTTATGTATGTCGAGCTACTCTTATTAGGTAGATACTACAATTTGTTCCAGTTTATACAATGAGCACTGACTTTTAGCGCTAGTCCAGATATGCAACAAACTAGATTCTATGGCCTGTAAGTTTTGGTGGGGAATTAGTCAAGACAGAACTCATTATCTTGCTCTTGTTGCTTGGGATAATCTCTGCAAGCCAAACACTGAGCTTTCGCGGGTTGGGTTTTCCTAAGCTTTGCGATATTAATCGTGCTCTTGTCGCAAAATTGGGATGGTGTATCTTAACTAACCCAGTGAGTCCTTCGGCGATGGTCCTTGTGAATAAATATGGTAGTACAACCAACTGGCTTGATTGTGATTTTATTTCCTCTAGTTCTCCAATGTGGAAGGGCATTGTTAAATGTGTGGATATTTTGTGGAAGAGTGTTTGCTTTCAGGTAAGGAATGGGTTGTCGATTGATGTTTGAAAGGATCCTTGGGTGCCTTGATACCGAGATTTTAAGCCTAGACTTAGGGATGGTACGGATGAACTACAGTTGAAAATACATTATTTTATTTTGAATGGCAATGGGGAGTGGGATTTACCAAAGCCCAAGGAACTTTTTAGTGATGATAGTGTGGATAATATCTTGAAGATCCCTTTATCAATTTCACCTAGTGCTAACAAGCTTATTTGGGTAGATGAGAACAGAGGTTGTTTTTACAATCAAATTTGCTTTTAGGGCCTCCCAATAAAACAAATGGTGGTGGAGAAGGACTGTATTTGGATGAAAATTTGAAGAATGAAGGTAAGGGAGATATTAGAGATGTTTATTTGGATGGTTTATGGAGATGTGCTTCCTACTTGAGACCGCCTGACTAAGGTTTTGGGCGTGGAGAAAAGATCTTGTTGCTCGTGCCACGATGTTCGGGAGACTAGCTTCCACTTCTTTGTAGAGTGTGATGCGGTGAAAATCTGAGTAATGATTGTGTGACCATAAGCTTGGTTGGGGACGCCATACTAGTGGAGATGGTTGGGGACAAATCCTTTGAATTTAGGGCTTTCACGGTTTGTGTAATGGATTGAATATGGGTTGCATGTAACCAGTGTATGGTGCAGGGATGAGCTGGGGAGGTTGAGAAGGTGGCCATTGATGAAATGGCAGCGACTTCTCTTCAACCATAGCTTTTCTTGGAGAATGGGTCTTCGCTGCAAGAGATTATGGGGGGTGGGGGATGACGCCTTCGTATTGAGGGCCAGTATAAATTTAATGTCGATGCAATGATTTATGGGGATGAGGCGGTGGCGGCGTGGGTGGAAATAAATTGCGACGGATAGTTGTGGGGGTTGGAGTGAGAAGGGTCCCGTATGCTTTTATGGCTTTGGCTAAAGTGGAAGCTGTGTGGGAGGTAGTTAAGGAGGCAAAGCGGAAAGGACGACGAAGTGTGGTGGTTGAGGGAGACAGCCAGGAGATTATGATAGCATTGAGCCATGGGGATTCTCCTCCTTGGGAGGCAAGTGTAGCGGTGCATAGGATTGGACATATAATGGTGGTTGATTGGGAGTTTGTGCGATTTTCGTTGGTTAAAAGGCATGTTAATGTGGTGGCACACAGGGTGAGACATTGGCTGTTCGGGGATGACAGTTGGGTTGTTGCTTCGGTACAAAACATTCCATAGTCGGTGCTGCAAGGTGATACGGATGAAGGGGTGCCTCATTAAGTGTTTTGATAGCTCTATGTGTCTGCGTTGTAATATGTTTTACTCAGCCCCAAAAAAAAGGTTATTATAACTGTTATTCAAAGAAAAATTGCAACTTCTCTGGGTTGGAGCGTGTAACACCTACCTTAGGCAAGTGACATCCCAATAATAGACATACAACTTAGAGCATGTGTAGCGCTACATATTTGCCTTGCTAGTGGGGGTACAAAGTGTTCCCAAGCATTACAGCATCGGGCAAAAGCAAATGGCTTATGAGTCGCTTGGATGGGGCTAGCTGACTCATGTCTTTTTGTTAGGTCAGATGTCATGCAAAATGACGTCATTTTGGGTCTTTGGTCGTATTGAAGGTGGGCTTATGATGGTAGAGGAGAACAAGGCTAATGATGGTGGGCTAATCTAGCTTGTTCTCAACCAATTAAGCGTCTTATTTTTCATATCTAGCTTGGGGGGAGATATGGAGAGACAAATATGCAGGCGAATATTTATAGAGAGAATGCTTGTGTTTATGTCTTTGATTGTTGGATTTCATATGACGAGAGATGAAGGAGAAGGAGATAAGGAGACAGAGACGTTTCAGGGTAGGTGAAGGTTTACAGAGAGGGATATATATATAGAGAGAAAGTGACCAAGTGAGGTAAAAAGTTGACAAAATTTTTTGGTTAAAGAATGGCAAAGTATGCCTAAAACATTCATTCCTATTTATATATACCCATATCTGTGCAACTTTACATACTTACAAGCAAGATACATCCATTTATCCTTACAAAATATAAAGGGTAACAAAAACATGAAATCAATTCGATACGCTTTTCAAGTCTGATTCTCTGAAAAGGTATGCGGTCATTGGCCCTCTTAGATGCTTCTTTGAATTCCTTTAACTTTCAAAACCTAAAAAAATTGTAAGGTCATGAGCTCACCGAATCGAGTGTATAACATTTGCCGTACCCAGTATTACACTTTGCACATTAACCAGCTAATACGGAGAAGTAGGCAATACACAGAGATAAAGCTACAATATACAAAAATATGTAAAGTATCATAGTCTGAACAAGTCTTATAGATCAATTGTATGCACCTAATCCAAGCAACTAATAAAATCAACCAGTTTACACATACGCTACGCGACAAACCAGTATACTAGCTTGGTCATATCAGCCCATCCTAGGTATGGTTTTAGGGACCCTTGTTTACGGTCAAGTTCTTGAATAGACTCTACTGTTAGTTTATGTAACACCCGGGATATTATTCCTCTTATTCTGCCATTTTATATTGTTAAAAATTGAAATCACATTGACATGCCTGCTTAGGTGTTGTTTTTATTGAAAAGAATATTCTTTCTATTTTATGATTATATCGGACAATACATTGAGCAGTCCCGGATATAACTGAACTGGCGAATCTTGAAACTAGTCCTGCAATTTTTTGAATCGAATATTGGGAATTAATTATGATGTGACAGATGGATAAGCTCGTATTAATTATGATGTGAAAAGTGGATAAACTCGTATTAATTATGATGTGACGAGTGGATAAGTTCGTATTAATTATGATATGACTAGTGGATAGGCCCGTATTAATGATGATGTGATAAGTAAATAAACTCGTATTAATTATGACGTGATGAGATAATTATCCAAAATAAAAGAAAAAAAGGAAAAAGAAAATAAATTATTATTATTATTTAAGGGGCCGAAGCCCCTTCTTTGAAGGGGGGGAAGAAGAGAGAGGGGCGCGGTGAGGGTTTGGAAACCGTGACCCCCCACCGTGATTTCCCCCTTAACCCTAGCGGCCAGTAGAGCAAGTAAGGGTTCGCGTCTAACCCTAATCTGTCCAATTAGTCCAGGAGTTGGGTCCTTTAGTTTGGAACGAGGTGGGCTTCCTCTTCCTCCTATTTATTGTTAATTTCAATGAAATTTATTGATTATTGCTGCCAAGAGGCAGAAATTCAAGTTCAATGTTTATGGTTCTGCCAAAAGGCAGAAATTCAAGTTCAATGTTTATTGTTCTGCCAGAAGACAAAAATTCAAGTTCAATGTTTATTGTTCTGCCAAAAGGCGGAAATTTAAGTTTAATGTTTATTGTTCTGCCTTAAGGCAAAAATTCAAGTTCAATATTTATTGTTCTCCCAGAAGGTAGAAATTCAAGTTCAATGTTTATTGTTCTGCCAGAAGGCATAAATTCAAGTTCAATGTTTATTGTTATGCCAAAAATGCAAAATTTCAAGTTCAATGTTTATTGTTCTGTCAAAAGGCAGAAATTCAAAGTTATACATTATAAAACCCTGTCAACTGATAGAAGCACGAGGTCAATACAGAATCCCAGTCCATATGACGGATTGTAGAACATTGTACTTTAATAAACAAGCATGTGAAGTTCAAAGCGCATATTGCTACATCATTAGTATACTATTCACATGACACAGTTACATGTTTCGCCTTATGGTTATCACTCCATGTTTTATTGAAGAGGTCTATTCCTGTATATGGCCTGTTACTGTATGGTGTAGTGAAATCATCAGTTTCGTGACTCTATCGCATTGAACATGATGGTTATTCTAGCGTCAATGCTAAATTCATATAGTCTGTCACCTAACAGCATCTTCAACGAAATTTAAATTTCCAAAATTTCAAGAAAAATGATAACCCTCCTAGCCATTGGGTTAGGAGCATTACAGTTAGGGGTGAGCAAAAAAAACCGAAATCGAAAACTGAACCGCAAAACCGGAAAAACCGAACCGAAAAATCGGTTAACCGGATCGAATTTTATGAAATTTTCGGTTCGGTTAACCGAACCGATTTTGTTCCCCGATTCACGGTTCGGTTTCGGTTCGGGGGGGAAGATTTTTCGGTTAACCGCGGTTAACCGATCCGAACCGAATGTTTTTTTTTTTAAATGGCAGCAAATAAATAGTAAATATTAAATAATAATTAAATTTCTAAACCATAAAAAAAATGCAAATTTAGGTGTATGGGGTTCGGTTAACCGTAAACCGAACCGAAATTTCGGTTAACCGAACCAAAATTCCGGTTAACCGGATTTTTCGGTTCGGTTTACGGTTCGGTTTTTTGTCGAACCGGTTTTTTCGGTTAACCGATTTCCGGTTGACCGGTAATTTCGGTTCGGTTCACGGTTCGCATTTTTTCTGAATCGAAAAAACGGTTAACCGGTTTTCGGTTAACCGAAAGTCCGGTTAACCGACTTTGAGCACCCCTAGTTACAGTTTATCACTACAATAGATTACTACAGTCATCCCATACCAATGATTACTACAGTCATCCCATACCAATGATATTTTTTAAACTCTTGTTTTGCACTTGACTCCAACAGAACGAAGACCTTGCTAAGCTATGCTAATATCCCAAATAATCGCATCTTACATAACTTTAAAACACGTTGGTAATAGAATTCATATATGAAAGTAACATAGCATTTATGCATTCTTAGATAACAGATATATTTTACACATACTTAGTCACAATCTTGTACATACATAAAAATCTTAGTTATAAAATGTCGTGATTTTGGGGAAATCTAACTCATAGCCTATACAAGGAACTATCACTAAACATAAGAAGTCACACATATATCTTGGTCGTTCGGGTAAAGCCCACTAAAAGTATCAACCAGAGACATGTGGTTATAAAAATGTAGCTTCTCTCAAATCACAAAGTACAATGTCTCATTCACGTCCTAACGGACAACCAAAACATACTTAAGGTACCGATAAAGAACTCACATAGCTCAAATGCATAGGGTTACAAAACGCAACCTAATAGATCGACCATAACTCTACAATATAACACAAAGCAATCGCCCTAATTAAGACAACTTATTTATAATACATAGAATCACAAGTTCACAAATTTTGATTCTAAGGAGCGATGTAATTAATCATACACTTTAACTAATCACCTTATAACAACATACTCAAATCAAGTGACTAATGAAGTTCTAGTATTCTAAAGTAATTTCTTCAACTGTATGATACTTTCAACTATGCTACTATTTCAAGTCCTTCCTAATAAACCGACCAATCACAATTTCAACATTAAATAAAAGAATAATTCATAATTCACCAAACCCGCATAATTTCACTTAAAATTCATACCCCAGGATACATGCATCTAAAGTTCAACAAAACTATAGAAAATTATCAAATAATATAGGGAACTAACATTAGAAATTTCGAATTTTTTAGCAAGTCAATAATTACAAAAATTCAGATAGTGAGCAAAATAGGTTAATATTCACAAACGAAAATTACATTTTATCATATTGGTTATTCTAACAAAATTCAAGTTACAAAATTTTATTGTATGCATTGATGTTATAATTCCAACCCTTGGACCACAATGTAAACTAGTTTAACATGAATGTCTAACAATTTTTAAACAGGATTGATTTACTTAAAAATTTGCAACTCATAACATAAACAAACAAAATTTACAAAATTTACGGGAAGTTTAAAATGTATAGAAATTACAGAAAACAAATTTACAAGCTACAAATTAGGAGTCTTTGCAATTCTCGCACAGAGAGACAGAGAGAGAGAGAGAGAGCGCGCGCGCGCGAGCATCGCCATGGAAGGACCTTCTTCATCTCGCAAGCGCCCCTTGTTCGATGACTCCGATTCCGACTTCAACAAATCCAAGTAGTCTCTTTCTTCATCTAGTTATCCCCCAGTTCTTCAAGAATTCAACAATTCGAAATGCACTTGTTCACTGCTACTATTATCTTCAACAATCTAGGGTTTAGTTTGGTTCTTCAATTGCTGGTTTTCTGTGTCGATTGTTGTTGTCAGGCAAAAGAGAGTGAGATTTCCCAAAGGGAAGAAGGTGAAATCGGGGACTGAGCAAGAGACATTCAAGGATGATGATGATGCTGAGCCTCTTCCTCAGGATTTTTCCGACCCTAGATTTGCGGCAAAAGAGCGGGCGAGGCGTCGAACCCAGAGTGGTGCCTTTGCTGATGATGCTGATGTTGATTTGGCTCACATTTCTAAAGTTGAAGTTCGTTATCAGGTTCGGTTTTCTTCTGCCCTTCTATTTCTTCATATTTGTTCCCCCACCGTCTTATATGAGCATTCATGGGACATCTTCGCTTGATGTTCTAAGTTTACCTTGCAATAGAGGGAGGCGAGTATTGAGCAGTTTAGACGTATAGCTGTATAGGAGTGACAGAAGCCTACTTCATTGACATAGGAATGCTGGAGAAGACATTCTTCATCCTTCATGTGCGGCATTACTGTGCAAAATTAACTACTCGTATCTACCTAATGGATCCGAACCATGAGACCTTTACATCGGAGTCTTGCCTAAGGTGGGTGTTGGGTTGTTCATATGTAATGGTTTTAACTTGAATGCTTTCACTTGAGGGATTCTTGCATTATGCTTGAATGCTTGCGAAATTTCAGTTATATAATTTCCTCACTGGGTAGACAGTAGGACATCTGCTGATGGATGCCACATCACAATGGTTCTCACTTGAATGTTTTCCTCGCTGATTGTCCCTTTGCTGATTACTTCATTTGGCCTAGTTCTGCATTTGCTTGCCGTTTGAGCTTGGATGTAAGCATTTATGGGGTCAACAGTAGTTGCGTGTTAACCATACATTTTCTATCAGTCTAGTTTTTGCTCTCAGATACCATAATGCTGTTGTATGTTAACTTCAGGCTACATGTTGAACAGTTCACTAGCTGTCTTAAGGATGGCCTAGGGGGAGAAACCCACCTTCCATACAAGAGAGTTGGTGCAAATCCCACTAGAGGCTCAACGGGGGTTTTTCCTTTTCCTTTCCCATGCCCAATTTCCTATGGATTCCCCCACTAGGTGGGTCCCTATTGGATACGGGACTCCCTAGCTGACCTCCCACACCACAGGGGAAAAAAAAAAGAAAAACGAAGAAGAAGATGTTGGCCACTCCATTGTTGGATTGGTAACGCATCATGAACTAGAGAAAAAAAATTTGTGGAACTATCCTTCACTTCTGTTGGTGTGAAGGAGTACGTAGTCGGTCTTTTTCAAATCTATGTATGCAAAGCAACTCCTTGCAATTATTTTGTAGGGTTAATTCTGCATATATTTGGACTTTCGGTTGAGCTCTGGCCTTCTGGGTTGGCTTTGGTTGGATTTACACTGATTGTTTTTGTCTTTTCCGTATTACTGTGAGATCTATGGGCAGACCTCGATAAGGAGAGATCCAAACTAGTTTTGTTGCTGTTGTTATTGTGAGATATGTGGGCATGCTTTCCTTGAAAGATTCTTGCATTATCCTGTGTCTGTCTTGAAAGATTCAGGGGTGCTTATGATGGACACTTGCTTTTGGCAGGTGAATGAAGCTTTCGTTGAAGATGGAATTCAAATGGAACCTTTTAATTTGGAAAGAGAAAGGGAAGAGGGTTACTTTGATGAAGCTGGGAACTTTGTGGAATATGTCCCTGAAAAGGAAGAAAAGGTGTGAGATTTGCTTTGTAATTTGTGCTAATATTGTATGAACACACCTTGTACATAGTGCAAATTTTTTGAATTCATTCAACTTTGCAGGATGCATGGCTTGATAGTGTTGAAGTGGACCCAAAACTTGCGGAAAGAATTTCTACTGTTGCCAAGAATGATAATGAAGAGCAAGACCTGTCATCAGATGATATTGGTAAAATTAAGCGACGTATTGCAAATGCCCTGGAGTCTGGGGAAACGGTAATAATGCTCCCTGGCTCCTCATTTGCTGCGTTCATTCCTTTTCCCCCTTTTGTTCCCTATTTTTACCAAAAATTGGTTTTCAATTCAGGTGTGTTATACTTTGGCATACTTTTTCTTAAATACCAGCTGGTAGAACTCTGCTACTTGATGGCTGACGCTCACGTGAACAAGGGTTAAGCTAAAAGCCCTTTAGATCCTTATGTTTAGGCTGGATTTAAACTTCAAATCTCAGGTCACTATCAACTGGGCAGATTGCTGCCTGTGCATGCAATCATATGCTATTGGACTGAGTGCACTTGTGCCTGTTGTGATTGGCGGTTTGTTTGTTGCGGTTGTCAAATGACTATGCTCAGCTTGGGCGTGATTACTTTTTTTCTAAACTACTTATTTTTTTTTTTTTTTTTTTTTTTTTTTTTGGGTTGCTGGTGCTGTTGTCATTGTTATTGTTGGGTTATCCGTGCTGTGACTTTGGAAGATTTTGACATTTGTATTTGGTAGGTTCTCAAAGCCCTGAAAAGATTGAAAGGTGATGCAAATGACAAGAGGGCAAAGATGTCAGCAGAAACAAAGCGTGTTTTTGACCAGCTGACTGAAGATGCCATGAAATTGATGGATAATGGCGATTACAGTTAAGCACTTCATAATGATTTTTTTTAAAAAAAAATTCTGTCTTTTTGGTTGTTTGATTTTAGGCTTGGAAATCGTTCGGCTAATTTCTTTACTTACAGATGTCTATCATGAAGCACGGGAAGTTTTTGAACATGAAGCAGGTGCATTATCTAATTTTGCAGCTTGCAGAGAAACCATGTTCATTGAATACTGTTCCTTTCTAAGGTTGAAGGGCCCTTCAAATGTTGAAATGACACACCGTAGTCTGCTTAGATGCTATTCATACTATTCCCTAATGGTGTTAGTTGCAAAAATCCTACTTCCATAAACATCTTTATTGTTGTAGCCTGGTGTTTTCTTAGATCGTGCTTCCTCTTCTGGAGGCCCCCTTTTGTGCTTATGGATGCATGCATCTGTTTTCAATACGTTGTGTGATTTCCCCCCTTGTGGGGTAGGGGCCCTTTTTCGGCAAGATGCCAAATGCCAAAATGTTGATGTTGTCATGCGGTGGCATAGGATATGTATTTACGAATTGAGAGTGCTTAGACCTCACTTTTAGTTAAAGTTATTTAGGGATGGAGAACTTGATGCCAAAATATTTCCTTAATATTTAGAAAAACTTATACCATACTTGTGCGTGAGAATGAGTAGTGGGGCGCTTGTTCTTCATTGATTGCTTATTTCAGAAGGATATGAAGCTCTAGCTCGAGCAAGAAATAATGGATCAGCAAATGACGGTGATGTCCTTGACATGTTCGCTGATGAAGATGATGCAGCTAGAAAACCTGAGGAGAATCATGAAACGTCTATGCCCAGGGCCACAGGGAGTCCGTCGGCTGTGGAAAAGGAAAACCTGGATTCAGGAAGTATGTTTAATGGCCTTTTGTTTCATTCTCATTCACTTTAGATTTAGTAGTAGAATGTATATTTCATTTTTCATTTCTTCTTTTTACTGTCTTACTAGATTCTTGGGCGGGGCAGAGCGACTATGTATATGATGAAGCATTGGGGTATGTTCTTGGATCATAACTGTCATTTGCTGCTTCCTTCTGTCTCTTCTTGGCCGTTACCTTCTGTTCAGAGCAATCTCAAATTGCCTTTTCAGATGTCATCATTATTATTTTTCTGTGTCTCATTGTGTGTTGTTATGTTGTGACAGAATGTGCATGGAAAACTAGTTTGAATGAGTTGGGTTGGCTGGTATGGTGTAACTTGTGAGAAGAGTTCCTTGTCTTGGAGCCCTGACTTCCAGTAACTGTCGTAGAATTAGGCTTTTCTCCTCTCTGATGGCTGTTCTTTGTGGTCTGCTCGGCCTATGACACCAGATCAAGAAAGGGTTGTTCAGATGCGGAGAATTTGGAGTGGCTGATAAGTAGATAGGAGCATGGGGTTGATGGTGGTATAGGGCACTCGATTGATTAGCGCAGTAAAAAGTATTGAAGAGTACACATAAGATACAGTCTCACTCTCACATACCTAAAACTTTTCCCCCCTTTTTACTGTTTCCGGTGGTCTGAATAAAGGGAAACTGAAACATTGAGAGTTAGAGATAAAGAAAGTTGTTTACCGCTAAAAGTAAGAAAGCAAGAATTAGATTAACCAATGACAACACTAGTGGCCTCATATGCTTTCATGTAATTTTGTGTGCTCGATAAATCTGTTGGTCATTTACCCATTTTTTTAAAGAAATCATTGCTCTTGGGTTCTAGAAACCTGAAGACTATTGTTAATGTCTTGTTTAATTTCTATTTTATTATGCTAGGTTTTAGCTAGATACCCAAGTGCTGTGTACTTGCTGCCTCATATTGCATGAGATACTGGCTGCATGGTCAATGTTTGATTTTATGTCTTGCTTTATCTTCTTGGGTATATTGTTACTGAGCTTCACAATTTATTACATGAAAATTTCATTTGGACTTTGGTATTGTCCATATATCTTAGCTCAATTAATCAAAGTTTGTCTTCTTGGTACACTGTTACCGAACTTCCTAATTTTTTTAACCCCTATTATCAGTTGGACTTTGTGATCATCTATGCCACTCATGTATCGCTCAATTAATCAAAGTTCTCTGATTGTCTGTTCGTCTTCTGTAGTTACTATTACAGCAGCAGTTTAGGCTACTATTATGACCCTCAAACTGGATTTTTCTGCTCTGCAGCATCCGGCCAATGGTAATTACTCTTTATTTTAAATTTACACTTTTGCTCGGCTTCTTCTGCTGGTATTTCTACCTTTGATTCTCTGATAGTGAAGATACTGACACAAATGTATCATTGTCCTGATGCTCATGTGTTGGGAAGTCATCTGGTCTGAGTGATGTGGCGTCTAGTATTTATTTCAGTTTTCTGTTTTTTTTGGGGTTTTGTTTTGTGGGCGAGGAGCCAGAGTCTTGCTTGTTCTGAAGATGGAAAATAGAGAATGGTTGGAAATGGAATCCGTTGGTTTTGGCTAATATAGCCTCTGTAGTATTAGTATCACTCTCTAACTCAGATACTACTTTCATCGGCCTTTTATGTCTCTCTTCACGATCCAACATTCCAACAAGAGAGAAATCGGAGAGAGAGAGAGAGAGAGAGAGGACACCAAGACTAGAATCCTTCAGGATTGTTTCATAATTAGAATGAAACTTGAAAACATTTCATGGGATAACACTGGACTTGTGCTCAGGTACAAATACAATGAGGATTCTGGCACGTATGATGAAGTTCAACCTGAACCCGAAGCAGCATCAAGTGGTAGCTGATTTACCTCAAGGTCTCGTGATACAATTTGTAAATGAAGTAGTAGTTTCAGGATGAAAGTTAGATCCTGTTGTCATTGACATTGACCGATTGACTAGAGTTTCGGCAGCTCAATATACACTTGTAGAGTTCGCGACCCAGTTGGGAGGGGGGGGGGGGAATGTACATGATTAGCTTGCAGAATCTTTTTGTTTTTCCTCCTCCTTGAAAGTAATCGTTCATTGTGGAATGTTGATTCCTTGCTACACGCTTCACTCAAAGTCAGTAAAGAAATCCTACGCGTTTCACCATCCACTCTTACTTTACCGTCGTTTATCCAATGAGCCAGTGTCTTTGGATGCCCACATTGAAAGGTCGACAATCGAAGTCGGAATCTCATTCTCTCTGGACAGTTTGTGAGAGGATGCTTCAAGTTCACGCAGGTAGAATTACGTGCCGGGCAATGCAATGGAGCAAAAGAAAGGTGTTCCTTTCTCCCATACAGTACTGGAAAATGCGTCAGGTCAGGTTGAGTTGGATTTGTATTCATGTCTCATATAAACGGGTTGAAAATCTCTCTATTTCTATAGAACCCTTTTATCAAACGAGTTGGAAAATTTCGTCCTATAACCATTGAGCTTTTAAACAAGTTGATATGATTTTGACGTGTTTAATCCATTTAAAATGAAGGGATTGAGTTTAAATCATTTATTACCTATTTATCCAGTAATTTTATATTATTAAAAATTAAGTTCCAATACGTCCTGCGGCCCGTGTGAACTCTTCACAAGTCTATAGAATTGTAGCCCACTAATAGGAATGTTCTCATTAATATACGACATGTGACCTACGTGCCTTTCTACTTGAATTGAATGGATAGTGTGTATTTGATTTCATTCAACTATTCAAGCAGGTTCCATTTAGCGAAAATGAATTTCCACGTCCTCAGGGACAGGAACTATCCATCAGCGTTAATCACTCGATGAGTGTTTACCAGGAGTAATATTTTGGCATAATGGAGACTGAGGGATCGTCAGGTAATTCAGGTATATGAATCAGATTTTGGGAATTTGTTTTTCCCTTTGGGATATGATTGTATTACAAGTGAAGGCTCGACTTACAATCTCCTGCTAGTTGGTAATATATATCATACAGGTACTTTTAATTAGCACATATGTATGCATTTTTGGCACGTGTATTTTGGTCATATGGATAATTTTTAGTATATAACTGTTGATGTGGTTTGTACGAGCGTATCATTCTAAGAGTACATTATAGGCTTTAATATTAGTCTGTATCTGCTAATTTCATCTTCTGTTTAAAAATTTTCTATCAGATATATCTAAATATGCACACCCTTATAAAACTTGAATTACAATAAGAAAGGAATAAAGAGGTTACTTTTATTCACTTACGTTTTTGAGAAAATTCCATGTACTTTTTCCTTTTGTCCACTTGAAGGAACAAATACCTCCCATCCCAAGCATCAGTTTATCCTCTGGCCCTTTTTTTTTTTTTTTTTTGGTTGTGATTTTTGAGGGTGTGGGTTGATTGTTAGATCCATTAATATTATTGTCTTGTATATGTCAAAATGGTAATGACTGCATGATGAGTGACTACAAGGATCACCCCTTCTCATCAGCGCTTCTCGAGGTCTCGAACAAACCTCGACTCCTTATAGTGATGACATCTAATCTATTTAACGTTTTTTACATGACGAAAAGCCAAAAGACTAATAAGTCAGGTCATTATAAGTGTTAATTTTCACTTAGCTTAGTTTGAATTGACTTGTGAAACTCATTACGATTGTTGACTCAATTTATATTGGGTTTGCCATAGAGTGAGGGATTAGTTTAGCTTGGTACAAAAGAAAAAGTTAAAAAAAAGGAAAAAATAGGCTAGGCCAATTAAGGTAAAGTTAGTCAAATGTTAAATGAATCAAATCATAGATATCATAAATCTACCAACTCCACTTCACTCACTTTTTCTAAATTTTCTGATGCATCTCACTAATTTGGGCTGATCGATGCCAAGCATGGATTCAAACCTTCAAACTTCCACATTTAGATCTATTTTAGATAATTTACCTAAAAAAATTGAATCTGAATTAGACTAAATTGTAAAATTAAATAGCAAACTTGATTTTCATCTACTAGATCCATCATTTTATCTCTTTTTTTTAAAAAAAAAAACTTTTGAAGCCTACTAATAATCCTAAAAAAAAAAAAAAAAAAGCTTAGATTTCTGTCTAATAATTGACTATTCTATTTTTTTTTTTTTTTGATATTGGATCCCCCATTTTATTGGAGTCGAACTATTGTTGGCCTAATAAGTGGGTAGCGCTCTCCCATCACAGATTTTCTCTATTTACAAGACTCGGATCCAAAATCTTACTGAAAAAAATAATTGTCAAATTACTTGAACCAACTATATTGATATTGACTATTCTAATATGAATATGTTGATTTCAAACAGTCCACAACTTTTTTCAGTTTTGACTTTTCTTTTTTCAGGGAGAGTTGTGTAGCATCACTAATTATCTGTCAACATAGTTAAATAGAGTATATTTCTTCAAAAAAACACCATGTTCCACTTTCTACCTGCCAATAGGCTAGTGTCAATATTCTTAAAGTGGTGATGTGTTAGCTGATGTCACACAATTAATGATATTACCATATTAAATGATATACTTAGAAATTTAATCCAAATTAATTAAACATGATAAGATTAATTTGAAGAATAAGCAGAATTAAATACGACTTTAATTAATAGTCATGAATCATAATATGTTCTTTTCAAACTTAAAGCTTTCACACCCCTTTATGCTTAATTAAGGGGTTGATGTTAAAGTTTTAAATAAATTAGTATGTGTGTAGGAAATTTAATCTTAGATTCCTATGATTTATTTGTATGATTATAGGAAATTTAATTGGTGTGATCCAGCTCATTTGATGAACATGGATTTTCAAATAATCATAATAGATATCATGGGATGCTCCATCAACAGTAATGATGCAATTTTTTTTACCAATTTAGAACTTTTATTAATTATTTAAATTATCAAAATGTTATAGACTTGTAATTGTCCTTGTACAATTTTTATTATTTGTGTTGCTTGTTATTTTATTAATGAAATGACTAAAAAAATTAGTCATGCTATGTTTTTTTATTATAAAATGAGGTCATGAATCATGATAGTCTACTTCTACCCAATTATTTGAGGAAAAATAATGATATATTGAAACATGTATAATTGTCTCCCTTCTTAATTTTTGTGATTCCTCTTATTCAAACAAAAAAAAAAGGATGATTCCCACTTCTTTATATATTATATTGGATGCTTCAAAAAAAAAAAAAAAAAAAAGGGAGGAAAAAGAATTTGTGGTTAGGAGTGTCTTGGCTGCTTTCTTCACCTGAGTTTGAATTTGGGGGGTGCAGAATTTGTGTCTTGTGCATGAGTTTGCAGGTGGATTATGGTTTCTGGGCTTTGTGTTCAATCTTTGGCATCCCTTACCAGTTATTCTTTAACCTGTTGAGACCTATTGGGTATCCTTGAGATAGAGGGTCCAATAGACTGGCTTGCTTATCATTATTAAAGTTAGTTCTAATTAAAAATAAAAAGATTTTTCAATCTTAATAATTATAATTAACAAAAACCCCTGTTCACACTCCTCCTAGTTAGAACCTCCACACTTTTTTTATCCTTTTTTTGGAATCAAATGGAACCTTCACTTTGATTAAGTTAATTACAAATTCTATCCCCCCCCCCCCCCCCCCAAAAAAAAAACAAGAAGTCAATTACATATGTGTTAATATGAGAGGCTCACTCGTAATTTCCTCCTTGAACTGGTCTTTATGTTCAGTGCTCCCACCTTCTTGTTCGCTTATAACAACAAACTCTGTCTCATTTCTCTCGTCTCCCACTCTCTGTCTCTTTCTCTCTCTCTCGCTCGCTTTGTCTGATTTTTCTCTCTATTTCTTAGCTTTCTCTCTCTAACTTTTCTTTGATCTGAACGAAATCATCATCATCAATGGCGCTCTCGAAAGCTGCACCAGAATCAGAGGCCTCTGTTCACTCCACTTTTGCTTCCAGATATGTTCGCGTTTCTCTTCCTAGGTACAATCTATACTCACTTTTCCGTTTGATTTGGCATGAAATTTTCACTTGATTGCTGAAATTTTACTCATTTTTTCGGTTGATTTGGCGGGAAATTTTCACTTGATTGCTGAATTTTACTCACTTTTTCGGTTGATTTGGTATGAAATCTTCACTTGATTGATGAAATTTAGAGTGTGCAGAGAGAAAATTCCAATGCGGCTCAAATTTTTCTCTGAAATTTTAATTGCTGACGTGAACGAAATGTCATGATCATGTGAGGCTGATGATCGCGTTAATTTATTTTTTGATCGACTTTCATTCAGTGTTTTTTCATTATAAGTGCTGGAATTCAGAGTGTAGGGAGAGAAAATTCCGATGACGGTGAAAGTTTTGTCTGAAATCTTAATTTCTGACGTGAACGACGTTATGATCATCGGTGACTGATGATCGCGTTGATTTGGTTTTTTTTTTTTTTTTTTAACCTACGCTCATTTTCTCGTCTGGTATCGGATGAGATTTTACTTGATCGATGAAATTTGGGGTGAGAAAAATCCAATGGCGCTAAAAATTTCGTCTGGAATCTTAATTTCTGACGTGAACGAAGTCATGCTCGTCTGAGATCGATGATCGCGTTGATTTGTTTTTTGGATCGATCTTCGCCATTTGATTACGAATGCTTGGTTACCGTTTTGTCCAACCTCCTATGTGTGATTCACACTGATTGATTGGATTGGGCGAAAACAAAATGAAATTAGGTTTAAGATGCCAGAGAATTCGATTCCAAAAGAGGCAGCGTATCAGATCATAAACGATGAGCTAATGTTGGATGGAAATCCGAGGCTGAACTTGGCGTCATTCGTGACTACCTGGATGGAGCCAGAGTGCGATAAGCTGATGATGGCCGCCATTAACAAGAACTACGTCGACATGGATGAATATCCTGTTACCACTGAGCTTCAGGCATGTCCTCCTTTTTCTCATGAAGTCTCTTAATACTATTTGTTTTCGTCAAGTCTCTTAATACTATTTGTTTTTTAGAATACCATCCTTCAGGTTCCCCCACCCCTTAAGGTTCTGTGTGGCGTTGAGATCGAAATATGAATGTTTAATTGTGTTGGCCCTGTCCACCCGCCTTGGATCTTGCGGGCACCGTATTGATCCATTCAGGAGGAAAACGCCTAATTGAAGAAAATAAAAATTAAAAGAATTTTATATTCGCTATAGATGACGTCTACTTGAATTCAAAAATTCATTAAAAAAATTTAATTAGTTTTGAAAGTTTAATATTGGAGAAAATAATTTGATTTATGTGTATTGAAAACTTTAAATAGGATAATATCATCAAAAAATGTTATCCTTAGTAACTTAGATTGAATTACTTGAAACAATGAAACTTTAATTGGCGAAAGGTCTAAATGAGGGCCAATTCAGATTTAATTGACATTACATAAAGCAAACCAATTCAGATTTAGTTGAGGACATCAACTAATTAAATATGAGCAAACCAAAGTCTTTTTCCCTTAGCATTCATGCTTGGATTTGCAAGGTGTTTATCATCTGGGATTGTTCAAGTACCAATTCAATCAAAACTTCAATTGATCACTCACTGCCCATAATATAAGTTATATATTCCAACTTAAAGTGCAGATAATACAAAGGCTCGTCTTTATGCAATAATCCAATACGGTGATTGCTGGGATTATATTAAATTATAATAACCCAACATCATGAATATAAATAGATATAAGATTAACTTGAATCAAATGATTGGTTTATTTCAATGGAATATTAACATTATGTTCAAAAAATTTAATACCGTAATTAGCTGTCCACTAAATCAGTTGTCTTCCACATTTAAGACCATTGAATAAGTTAGGTCATATTCTTCAGATTTGATTCGTCTTTTTGGTCTTTCACTTAAAAGAAAAAAATTGTCCCATGGATGAAGGAACAAAATATTCCATGTTCTTTTTTTCTAAAATATATGAAAGCTAAAAACATTCTGATCAAGGGAGTCAATAAAATATCATTCTATTGCTTATTCCAGAAAAATTCACTTATATTAAAAAATTTGGTGACAACCTGCATCGAATGCTATGCATGATGAACACTTCATTGTAACTGAAAAACTGCCTAGGCAAGTGCTTAGTTTTAACCATTGAGAATCAAAGCTTTTATTAGTTAAAACTTGAAAACATTTAATTATGATGCAACCATGTCTTCTCTGTTCTTACCCCCCCCCCAAAAAAAAAGGGGCAAACTTCCTAGTTGGAACAGAAATTGAAAAATGTACTTGAAAGGATTGTTATACAAGAATCAGAGATTGAAACTTTGAAAGAGATGCATAACATTAATCAATGCGTTGAATGCGTGAATTGTTTTTGTTGACTGCGTAAGGGGAAAAAGAAGTTTTTCCAATAAAAAGTGCGGCATGCTTAAGGAAAATCGAGGACGCCCACGGAAAAGTAACAGTCTTGTTTGAAATTTACATTATACATGTGTCTGCTTTTGAGTAACATGAATAATGACTTCTAAAGTGGTACTCATGTATCATTTTTTCTTGTATGAGTAATTGAGTACAAATGTCACACCAACCTTATTATGATGATTTTGTTCTAAATTTCAATGCATTTTCATCTGTATGAACTTGTAATTTCTAGTCATTATGTTTGTAAAATTAATTTATTTTTGTATAAAATCTTCTCATATTATGAATTAATAATCATGAAAATGCAATAATGAGTATTCGTAAAAAGATAAGAATGGAAATCTACTCAATAAATAATTAGATGGAAGTTTTTTCGGCTATATTTAGATCATTTACGTGTGTTTAGGTAGAATTATTGTCTTCAAATGTCACTATAACATTATTGAAAGCCAATGTCCACCTACATTAAGGTAATACTTCTTCAAATTAAAATAGAAGCCTTATCCACAAAATAACAAATCATAAATATTTGTCTCTGTTTTTCTTTTTTTTTGGGGGGGTTCCCTAAAATATAATTGCATGGTGATCTATGAGCTTTTAACGGTCCATAGAAATTAACAATACAATGGAAGCGTAACTGTTGGTATAATCCGGGGAAAGTTATTGTTAGATTACAATTTAAACGGGTAATGAATAAAATAAAGAAGCTTTAATTAAATTTTAGTGAAGGAGATTTGTGTTAATATTCTATGAGAATGATTGAGTTGATGTAATGAATGAGAACAGAATAGGTGCGTGAACATGATAGCGAACTTGTTTAATGCGCCACTGGGGGAGTCTGAGGTGGCAGTGGGAGTAGGAACTGTGGGCTCATCTGAGGCCATCATGCTCGCTGGTTTGGCTTTCAAGCGCAAGTGGCAAAACAAAAGAAGGGCTCAAGGATTACCGTGTGACAAGCCCAACATTGTCACCGGTGCCAATGTTCAGGTAATTTTAACTTCACTTTCAGTCCACCCTTTCTTTAAGTCCTTTTATGACCCTGGATGCGGAAACAAAGTTCCTACGGTAGGTCAAGGATTATCATATAATAGCTCCTATTAAGATATCTGACTTAATTTGAAAAACGAAAAAAAAAGACTTTCTGTGCTTGTATGTTTGATAAATAACCAACAAACAAGCTTTGATAGATGACTAACAACTCCCCGTTCTACTTAATTGTTCAAGTTCGAAGGTAGGGAGTGTGGGCAAACAATTTTGACCTAGTTTAATATCTCATTCTTTATACTGACTTGCACTTTACCTATTCGAGCATAGTACCTCTGGAAATTTGATGGAAATCACCAACTAGACCATTTGATTCAAATTACTAAAGACTTCATTAAGGACGTAATATGGAGGTTTCATGTAAAAATATTTTCTCCCTTATTAAAGAGGATTTCATACTTCACTGGAGTTTGACAAAATTAAGCAAATGCAAATATATATGGACAGAACATGCCAGTATTGACTCGACTTGGCTTGAATTAGCTTGTCCAACTTGATCTAATTAGCTATGTTCAAAATTGATGTATTAGTCTTTTCTCTACTTTGCATGATCATAGGTTTGTTGGGAGAAGTTCGCAAGGTACTTTGAGGTGGAGTTAAAAGAAGTCAAGCTGAGGGATGGATACTATGTGATGGACCCTGAAAAGGCTGTGGAAATGGTAGATGAGAATACCATCTGTGTAGCTGCTATCCTTGGATCAACTCTGAATGGCGAGTTTGAGGATGTTAAGCGCTTGAATGAACTCCTTGAGGAGAAGAACAAAGAAACTGGGTATGCCCTGCTAATTTAGTTCACGAGTACCGCCACAAAACCGACAACTACTACATATTCCTTCTTTTATTCAAGGTTTTTATTTCACATTTATATGTAGATGGGACACTCCAATTCATGTGGACGCAGCAAGTGGAGGATTCATCGCGCCATTTCTGTACCCGGATCTGGAGTGGGACTTCCGGTTGCCATTGGTAAAGAGCATCAATGTCAGTGGCCATAAGTACGGACTTGTCTATGCTGGTGTTGGGTGGGTCATCTGGAGGAGCAAGGAAGACCTGCCTGAAGAGCTCATCTTCCATATCAACTACCTTGGTGCTGATCAGCCTACTTTTACTCTCAACTTCTCCAAAGGTAACTAGTTACTTAATTTGTTGGCTTGGCTTAAGTCATCTGTCTGGTGATCTCTGTGTGTGTTAGTCTCCCAAGACCAAAAGCCCACCGTGCTAGAGACTTAAATTGGTGGTACTTTTATAGTAGCTATTAGAATTCTTGTTAGAATGCAATTATCCAAAAAATCTTCAGTACTTTTTTGTAGAGAAGATCTTGAGGGGGGCAGTTTAACTAATCAGTGAAATTGTGCTGATGCAGGATCCAGCCAAATTATTGCTCAATACTATCAGTTGATTCGTTTGGGATTTGAGGTAAACAGATTTTGATTTCCATGACATTTTCCAGAAATCTTACATAAACCATACTGCATTAGGTTATATCTATGATGGTCTCTCTATTCCTATCGAACAAAGGCGATGTTATATTACAAATAAATCTCTTCAAATGCCAACTTCAGCCATATCATCTTGCGATGTATTGATATTGTGCTAGTCTATGGCAAACCACAACAATTACTCAAAAAACTCGCAAACATTTGGTATAGAAGAGTAGTCGTTATCCTTTCTCAACATGAATGTCTTGCTCAAAAGCAGTCCATTTACTCTTCCCCTAGGGCTACAAAAACATCATGGAGAACTGCCAGGAGAACGCTAAGATCCTGAGGGAAGGCATAGAGAATACAGGGCGATTTGTGGTGATATCCAAGGAAATGGGAGTCCCACTGGTGGCATTCTCCTTGAAAGACAACAGTGTCCACAATGAGTTCGAGATTGCTGACACCCTCAGAAGGTTTGGGTGGATTATTCCAGCCTACACCATGCCCCCAGACGCGCAACATGTCACAGTCCTACGTGTTGTGATCCGAGAAGACTTCTCAAGGACACTGGCAGAGAGGCTTGTGGCTGATATTGAGAAGGTCCTCCACGAGCTTGACACCCTCCCTGCTCGAGCCAATGCCAAGCTCAGCGTTACCGAAGGTGCGCCACCCAAGAAGACTGCCTTGCAGATGCAGATGGAGGTATGTGATCATTGGAAGAAGTTCGTCATGGAGAGGAGGAAGACCAATGGTGTCTGCTAAACCACATCAACAATGCAATTCAACTAAATTGAAGAGGAAATTTTCATATATGGCGGGTATAATTACTATTGGACCTTGATTTTTGAGATGTTTTTATTGCATGTTTTTGGGCTCCTACTATGATGAACACTTTCTAATAGCTCCCCCATTCTTGGTTTTGGGCTTGGGATTAACATTTTTGCCCCTAGGGCTTAATCAAAGGAATTTGTTTTGATGATTTGGAATCAATATTCTCTTATATGGTGCTTCCTCCCCCCCTCCCCCCCCCCCCCCCCCCCAAAAAAAAAAAAAACAACCAGGAAGTAATTCCTTAGATCATCTGAACATACTATCTTTTAGACACGCGCCCAAATATTGTTGAGTCAGACTCTTCATATTTGATCATTTTTCCTATTTACAAAATTGGTAAAATGATAGTAAATGTTACTCTCAAATATATAAAGTTAAATACCCATTCCTGCCTTAATACATGGATATTACCGTACTAATACATGTATATTATTGTATTGGTAAATGTGATATGCCTATAGCTGCATAATAATCTGGTCAGTGAATAAAGACTGTTGCATTTTCTTTTTCTTTTTCCTTGGGAGCCGTAACGCAAGAACAAGGTTAGATAGTACTCAATACAAAATGATAAATGCCTTACTTAATACATTTGGCAGAGTTTGTATTCGACACCAGTGTTTGGACACTTGTTTTTGCGAATTTTATTTTAAAAAATTGTGTATAAAAATAAATAGAATTGTTTTAAAGAACACTTGTCAAGTTAGTTTGTATTCATCAAGTTATACTCAAAACTATTTAGAAGAACACTTCTCAAATGAAATTAGTTTATATTCATGCAAGTGATACTCATCAAGTTTCCACATCTACCATCATTGCGTTCTTTTTTGTTTTTTTTTTTTTAACAATGATAAACTTGGGCCACCCACTGGGTCCCTATCTCAGGGGATACCCTAATGGGCCAACTAGCTCATGGGGAGAGGGAATTATGCGGGCCCAAAGCCTCAGCCCATCTCCGTTCAGTTCCAAACAAGTGGCAATAAAGAGTTTCTCCATCAAGATTTGAACCCAGGTGATGAAGGTGGAGTAAACATGGTGGTATACTGATATCATTATTGCGTTCTGACTCCGATGACCCTTCAAATATAACAAAAAAATATTGCATAAATTTAGTGAATTGAATGGAACCACCATTTTTCAATACTCAAAAGGACGACGAAGGGTGAATTGGTAGTATTGACTATATGTATATTAAGCTCAAAAAATATCTTCATCATCAAAGCATGACTATTAATTATTTTATGCCCCCCAAGTATGAGCTTTTGTACATTTTGAATGGTCTTATAATAGCCCTAGAAAAGATCATTTGTCTTTGACATTTATTCCTAGTTGACTTTGTCATGACAATTAATGCCATGACGATCGCCATTGTTGCGCTCGTTATTGATCATGTCATGTTGCGTTGCATTATTAATTGTTTTTGTGTTACATTTTATGTTAATTAGACCTATACTCTATTCATCCCATAATTTTTGTCCTGTCTAGATAATATAAGTTTTAGAGGAACATTATTTAATGTTGTGTTTTAATTTCTATTGTTTTTAAAAGAGAAAGATTTTGTAATACCGATAATAACAATGAGAGACTTTATTTTGGGACTTTCATAGAAAAAAAAGATGGACAAAAATTATGGAATGAAGGGAGCAATTATTTGTGTGAAAATAATGGCGGGGGAAGGGGTTTGGTTGCTCATCAATGTGCTTTCAGCATGGGATTGTATTTGTATTTCTACATCATGGATTATATACTTATCCGTATTTGGCAAACAGTTGTTAGCTATTTGTGTTAATTATTGATTTTTAAGTGTTTGCATTAATTGTATATGAGAAAAAGTGTTTGGTGAATTAGTTATTGGAAAAGACGTGAGAAAAAAGCCAATATCATACGGTAATATCAAAAAGTTATCAGTTTAGACTTTTTGAGAATTAGCTTCTTAGACACAAAAAAAAAAACAAAAAACAAAAAACTCTTTCAAGTTTCACAAAACATCCCAATTACAGCTAATCCGCAAACATTACAACATCCACCAGACGTGGCTAATTAAGAACAAGAACGTAAGTTACATAGCAACCCCCAACCCCCTACACCCTCCCCCCCCCCCCCCCCCCCCCCCACAAAACAAAAAAAAAGAAGAAAAAAAGAAAAATAGGGGGAAAATGGAGAATATACTCCACCACGCTATATATTCTACACGTACTGATAATTTCAGACGTTGTGTACATATATGTATTAGTACAACTCAGAGTTCAAGCTGTACATAATCATGGTCACTGCTTGAAGACCTTGAACTCCTTGTACTTCCACTTCCACCCCCAAACTCATCATTCGAAGAATTAAGCTTCTTTAATGAGTTGGAAAGTGGTAGTTTTCTAGTTTGCAACAATTGTTGGCACACATAGTGCATAGTTGGCCTCATATTGGGATCAGCCTTCATGCACTCAAAAGCTAGCTTGATTATGGTTGCTATTTCCTTGGCTGTTTCGAGGCAAGGATATGAGAGCCGAGGGTCCAACAAGTTCTTCGAGATTATGGGATAATCCTTTTCGAGCAAGGATGCATGGGATGATGTCGATGAGGAGGAGGATGTTATGGAGTCCACAGATGAACTCGAAGATGGAGCAATAAGGTGGCCTGGATGACTTCCCATTAGAATCTCTAGTGTCAGGACTCCGAAGCTGTAGACATCGCATTTTTTGGTCACTTTCATGGTGTAGGCTAGCTCTGAAAAGGATGTACATATGTTTTCACCATTAGTTTCACAAAGTAAACATAACACCAAGAAATGCATGTATAGATCTTGGATAACATACAGTTCTAGATAATCAAACCTAAGCTAGTCATCCGAGCACTGTCCCCCGGGGTGTTTTTTTTTTGGGGGGGGGGGGGGACATGTATGCAAGCTTTACTCATACAGGAGAATTGAACAGATCGATGTTGCCCTCTTTGGATGCAACATTCAAAAGGAAATGATAGTCTACTACTTCACAACAAAAGGTACAAGAAGGTTTAGTGATCAAATGGTTTGTGGAGAAATCAGCAAGTGGTTTTAAAGCCAAACCAAATTCTTCTTACATACGCACATAACAGCATTTCTCATTTGTAAGTTATGATACTAGGAAAGCATTTTACAGAATTTATTGTTGGTTTTGGTATACTGTATGGGAATTGGGAATTTTTTTCTTTGGACAACTAGTACTAAACATTTTTATGCACTTTGGATTAGAATTAAGCATGTTTCTGAATCGATTTTCATCTGTAAGGTAAAATATCTTATTTCCTGCACATGATATACACATAATCTGGAGGCACTAGACAGTTGAAATAGGTTGTAAATTGTGAAAATTACCTGGAGCAATGTAGCCATATGTTCCAGCAAGTTCAGTCCAGTTTGACGAGTCCAAAGTCAGAAGCTTAGCTGTGCCAAAATCTGAAACTCGAGCCTCAAAGTTCCTATCAAGCAACACATTGTTTGATGAAATGTCTCGATGGATCAAAGGCGGGGAACAATCATGATGCATGTAACAAAGTGCATTAGCAATGCCTTTGATCACATTCACCCTCTTTTCCCAATCCAACTCTCTTGCTTCCTTCTCTTTCCCCAGCAACTTGCCCAAGCTTCCCCTCTCTAAGTACTCATAAACCAGCAATGAATGTTGGGCATGTGAGCAAAACCCATGAAGCTTCACAATGTTCCGATGTCTAATCTTGGTTAATGCTTCAATTTCTGCCTCAAAGTTCTTTTGATTTTCAAACCCTGCGTATTGTATTGATTTGAGCTTCTTCACTGCGACAATCTGCCCTGTCGAAAGCACTGCTTTATACACACTCCCATGCCCTCCAACTCCAATACAATACTTAGCATCGAACCCTTGTGTTGCTTCTTTTATGTCTTCATAGACCAACTTCCCATCATAACTCCATATCGAGAATAAGTTTGCTTGCTGTGAGTCTCCTTTCTTCTTTCGTTCCCCTCTCCTGCCTTTCTTCATGCACAAGGCAACCCCTAATAGGATGCTGAGGAACACTGCAACCCCTACTATAGGAGCGGTAATAAGTGTCACTGTGTCTTGGCCTGTTTTCTTTGGAAATGCCGGTATCTTAGGGCAAGTCATCATACCGGTTATGTTCCCACACAGGGCTTTATTGCCAATGAGCGACTTGAGGGAGGCGTTCTGGAATGCTTTGCTACTGGGGATAGGACCCTCCAGCTCGTTGTAGGACACATCAACGCACCTCAGGCTTTCAAGTTGATCAAATGTTGGTGGGATTTGGCCTGAGAGTTTGTTGTGAGACATATCCAAGACCTCCAAACTAACCAGATCCCCTAGTTCTGACGGGATTTCACCAGAAAGCGAGTTTCTGCTTAGATCTAACAGCCATTGTAGATTGAGAAGCTTACCAATTTTCCATGGAATACCCCCACTCAAGCTGTTTCTACTCAAATTTAAGTATATCATCTTGGGACAACTGCCTATTTCTTCTGGGATTGTCCCACTTAGCCTGTTTCCACCAAGATCAAGGTATTCTAACTCAGGCAGATTACCAAGTTCTTTGGGAATGTTCCCAAAGAGTTGGTTGTTGCTCAGAGTGAGATTGAACAATGACTTCAAATTTCCCAACTCTTTTGGGATCCCACCCACAAGCTGGTTCGACGATAAATCAAAAAAATGCAAATTTGTTGCATTTCCTAACTCAGCAGGTATTCTACCAGTGATCCTATTGTCAGAGATCTTCAAGCTAGTCATGTTCTTGCATTTTGCCCAATTAGGCGAGATCTCACCCTCAAAACTATTATAGCTCAAATCAACATAATCAACAACCGGGTACACACCAAAATCTTCAGTTATGTTACCCACGAGAAAGTTCCTATCAAGCCTGAGCCTGGTTAAGCTCGTGCAGTTCTTGAACCCCCTTGGGACAGTGCCTGTGAACCTATTGTTACTTGCACAAAAGTCCTGAAGTATCCCGCCTTGGCATATCTTCTCAGGAAGTGATCCGGAAATTGTATTATTTGACAAGTAACATAAGGTTAAGTTGGTCAGATTATTGAACTCTTTTGGTAATGGCCCTGATAATTGGTTTCCATAGACAGAAAAAACCTTCAAACTTGACAAATTCCCAATAGATGATGGAATAGCACCAGTGAGGTTGTTCAGATTGATCCTGAGCTCGGAGAGAGACTTCAACTTTCCCAGCTCAGGGGGGATCGAACCCATAAGCCGATTGTTCCCAAGAATGAGAACGGTGAGATTGGTTAGGTTGCCAAGAGAAGGTGGGATATACCCAGAAAGAAAGTTGTTGATAAAATTCAAGTTTTTGAGGCTGGTCATCTGCCCAAGTTCTGGGGGTATTTTCCCAGTGAAATGGTTATTACCCAGATGAAGACTACTGAGTTTAGTGAGGTTGGTGATTGAAGAAGGGATGGTACCATATAGGCTATTATCATGAAGATCAAGGAAAGATAAATTAGGCAAAGAAGAGAAATTGAAGGCATGAAGACTACCTGTTAAACCCACATTGGTTAAGTTCAACCTCGTTACACTTGCGTTGGTGCCACAACCTATCCCAAGCCACTGGCATGGGGTGATCATGGCTCGATTTTCCGAGCTCGGAACAGTACTTGGAAGTTGCCAAGAAGAGAGAAATGATTGGTTTTGGCTATGGAGGCTTTCTTTCCATTTGATCAGAGCCTCAGCTTCTTGAACAATTGCACTAGCATAGTCAGAATTCAATGTGAAAAGCAGGATTATGCCAAAAAACAGGGGAAGAAACAGGGGAAACAGAGGTTTGGGTGGCATTCTTTTTGTGATTTTTAGACAGATTGAGATGTTGGATGGTATGGTATAGATGGAAATGTGTGTTTTTTTCTCCTTTTGGGTTATAGGAACATTATGGTTTATGTGTAGTTTAGATGTAGTTGAGACTAAAAAGGTGTAGGAGAAAGTTCAAAGTTTAGTTTTTGCCTCTACTTCACAAGAAATAGATTGCTCACTTTCTTGGCTGTTGCTCCAAGGATTTTTGGAGATATAAAAACCTTTCAAGTCAACTTTATTGAATGGTGTAGTCTTCCCTTTTGAATTACCAAAAACTGTTGAGAAAGATTTATACTTGAGAATCAACATCTTTGAAAAAGTGAAAAGCCTATTTTCTAGAAAGTACAACAGGATGGGCCATTCACAAATGACAATCACAAAAATTATCTCCCCCACCCCCCCCCCCCCAAAAAAAAAAAAAAAACCTCTTCTTTGATATGACATGTGAGTTGCATACAAGATAATATAGCAGAACTAAATGATATTTTATGTTATTTTAATGTAAGAGTGTCTTTTTGCAATTTATGAAGTGGAAAAATTTACAATAATGTGTTGTATATAAGATCGCAAAACATGTTGCCTTTAACTTCAAAGAGGAAGAGCGTAAGACTACTTAGCAGTATTATAAATATCGTACCGCACAGTCCGGTATCGGTCGAAGCATATTGTACCGATTAAAGAATGGTACAAGCTATTGTTCGGTATTACATTGGTCAAATATCGGTCAATATCGCTCTGTACCATCAAATACCGAGCGATACTGGTATTTTCGGTCAAATACTGCTCGGTACACTAACATTTTAAATTTTTTGTACTTTAATTTTTAAAATTCAAAATGGTACGAGCTCGATACAACGGTACATAAAAACGGTATGTCTCGTTCCAATTAAAAAAAAAAAACATTAAGATGACCGGTACGATATTAATAACTTTGCTATTTTTGGCATCCCAAAAAAAAAAAAAAAACCAGAATGAGTCTTGTAATAACTATGCTTATACATAATAATGCATGGCCCGAATGGCACCATAAATTGCAATGAAGAGCAATAATAATTAACATATAACAATTGTATTTAATTCAAAGATATGTCAAATGAAGAAAAAATGCTTACGACAGTGTACCAACAATTTTAATTTGAGAATATTTAATTTAAAAGTATTATATTAGAAATACATGTTCCTCATTCCAAGAATATTGGGGAAAATTGAGCCGTGAACTTCTTCAATCTTTGTTAGACTACAGGTTTTTTTGTTGCTCATTGGACCAATTGGCCATGTGGAAAAATTTGAGAAAAGTTTAAACAATTAATTACGCAATTTTAAGCATGGTATGCATTAGGGATGTACATATAAGTTGAAGTCAATTATGCAAAACTTTAAACATATTAACATGCAAAATTTTATACATGACATACGAAAATTGTAATATTAACATTAACGTCATTTTTCAATTAAAACACAAAGGCGTTAGTCTAACAAAGATTGTTGAGATACATGAGTGTCAGTTAACTTAACTGATAAAATTCGTAGAAATTATCACTAGAAACCTGAGTTTGAATATTGCCTACATCAACCTTTGCACATCATTCCCGCCAAAACAAACTAAAGAGAGAAAGAGAGAGCGTAAAACTTTCCACATAAAAAGTAAATTTTTCCTCCGTAATGTAGGAATTGGATCTAAAGATCATTAGTTAATCACAATATATGTCATTTTAATGTGGACCCAAGAAATTTTTGGAGGCAATGAGCCAGAAAAGTCAGTATTATTATGCTAGTCACAAAGATGTCATCATGCTTAGTAAAAAAGATGTTAAATTTATTCAGCCCCAAAAAAAAAAAAAAAAAAACCCTAAAGACGTTAAATTTGAACGAGTCCAAACGTCTTTTTTTTGGGGGGGGGGGTTGGTTGGCCCCTTCCTTTTTATTATTAGTCTATTGACCAATGACCACACAGACTTCCTCGCCCCTGGACGTACGTAATAACCTTCAATTAGGCAAAAAGAAAAATAAGTGAAATTCTATTATTCATTGGGATTAATCAAGTTGAAATAATTCTTTGTGAAATCTGATTGATCAGCAATGGATAATTCACATTCTAAGCGGGGTTAGCTCTCCTACTTACATTTTAGGTATAAGTGGACATTATATTTTTATTAAGTTTCAACTTTTTAAGGCAAAAATGACACATTGAAATTACTTCAAATCACTATTTGTCACAATGTTAGTAGCCTGTAAAGTAACGCCATAATGCATTGCGATAAAGTCGTTGGATAGGGCTTAAGCAAACAGGCAACGGTCCTGTTATGCTATGTTAATTTGTACATCTAAACATATGGCGTGTTCTATTTCGCATTTTTTAGTATTTAGCTAAGAGCTTACATCTCCTTACAGTTTCTTACATCTCCTCACATCTCCTCACATCTCCTAGATTTTTTATAACATTCATTTATTTTAGTTACAAAAATATGTATATTTTTTTAATGATACTACCAATACTACCAATATATAACATTTATAAATATCTTATGAACACAATATTTACATGAATATAAAACATAATATAACGACGTAAATTATATTTAAGTTTTGACATAGAATATATATTATTATAGATGACCATACTTTTCAAATTATAATACAGAGCTTTTGTTCATGTTTGTCTGAAGCACATATAAAAACTGTCAAACTGTATGCGAGGAAAGCATTACAGCTATTTCATCCCTAAGTTTATCCATTGCAATTTTGTTGCTATTGTTATACAATTGAACATTTGGTGGTCGTTCCAAATTTGGTTCCCTTGCTGAGATTGATATGCGCTTGTTGTACAGAATAATAAAATTATGCGAGGTACAACAAGAAACAATTATCTCCAGCTGCTGCTCTTGTCTCATTTTCGGCATTCTGTCAGCCAATATCTTCCATCTTCCCTTCAAGACTCCAAAAGTTCTCTCCACTGTCATTCGTAAAGATGAGTGTCGATGGTTGAACTGTTCTTTTACTCCTTTAGGTGGGCCATATCTTCTAAACTGTGGGATATGACGACGAGTTTGAAAGATAAATTTGAAGTTTTAGTTGTTATATGACAAACCAATTTTTATATGTTAAGCATAATGTTTTAATGGTTTATTTATAAAATTTTTGGGGAACAATATTCACCATATATTTATTTATATTTAAAATTATTTACTTAAAATAGGAATTTATTTGCAGAGTTGTATTCAATTTTATCAAAAAAATTTATTTTTTTTGTTGTACTTTGCTTACTCGATCAAACTAATGTTCGTATAAAAAATCACCTCAAGTGGACGAAATTTTATTCACCAAATTTAAGGGAATTAATATATTTTATTGTTATGTAATTAACTTAATTAATTATTTATTTTCAATAAGTATATTATTTTAATATTATTATTTTTCATCCAAAACGTTCATTGTAAGACAAATTATAGTATACAAATCTTCAACAATTCAACAACTCCTTACATCCATCCTTACAGCTCCTTACAGCTTCCTACATCTTCTTACAGCTCCTTACAGCTCCTTGCATCTCCTTACATCTCCTTACAGCTCCTTATATCTCCTTACAGCTTCTTACAGCCCCTTACAACTTCTTACAGCTCCTTACAGCTCCTTACATCTCCTTATATCTATCTATATATCTAAAATGCGAAATAGAACACCCCCATAGTCATGTTATGAATTGATAAATAAACACTTCTGAAAAAAAGTGATACATTCTTTAAACAGTGTCGTGTCATGCTAATTTGTATATCTAAACATTAAAAGGACTTTTATAAAGTTTGTTGACTTCAAGTAGTGTCAAAAATCACTATTTTAACTTCATATTGGAAACGTAGAGTTACGTACTTAGTTCTTAAAAATAATGAATATTTTTATCTTTTTGAATTGTCTTTAGTTAATTATTTACAATGAAGCCGAATTGTAATTATATCATTTCATAAACACACCTTTTTTTCATCAGAAACACATTTCATTATTCTGAAAACACACAATATTACAATTAGACATTTCACGTGAAAATTATTGATTTTAAACACAAAAAATCCACATGCAATTGCATAGATTTATCGGAAATCTGATATGGAAACATAATTTACAATTGCCAGAGGTTGCAGTGCAACTGTTCGCAACTTTTGAATAATCTTTGATTTCTAATGTCAATCTGCCCACCATTCTGAGGAGAATAAACCATTGACAGTAACAGTTGATTACTTGAAATATCAATCATAATACAGCTTGAAATGCACACTAAGGTGAAGTCAATACACGCACATTCCGGTCTCGCACGAACAACGGACTCGAAACAGTAAGAAAATTTCAGCGCTGTTCGAAAAATCGAACCAGTCTAAACCGCCATACATTGCCAATATAGACCGTTTTACTGATCCACCATGGACTTGACAAAATTAACTTAAATTCTAATGCTCAAGTCTACAATGTCCAAATCAAGAAATTCCATTCTGGAATCTGTAAGACTCGACTCAATGATGGATCAAACACTATCTACAACACATGACTAAGTCAGCAAGAATGCGACAATTCGTTCGATGTTGATTTGTTCTTTATGTTGGTAAATAAGATTCGTAATGGTTGAAAGTGATTAAGATTGATAAAAGTAAATAAATTAGTAGAAGTCGGTATTTTTTAAAATGACTTATAGTAATTGGTCAAGGTTAGGAAAGATAAGATTGGCACTAATTAGAGAGTATTGGTAAAAAAATGTTAACGATTGGGAATTTCTATGTTAAAAATTTTGAACAAGATTGACAAAAACTGGTAAAAGTTAGCAGAAATTGAAAATAACTAGAATTTTCTTGTTAAAATTAATATAAGTTCATTGAAATTGGTAAAAGAAAATTTACCATTGAAAAACAGGCTCACGGAAGGCGCCGAACATAGGCAGCCTTACCCTACATTGTGACAATAAGTGGAAAAAGACACGTCACCACTCCCCAACCCACGGCCCAGGGTTTGGGAGTGGTGATGTGTCTTTTCCATTTCAAAAACCTACAAACCACTTCAAATCTTTGCCCGACAAGCATCCAAATACTTCGTCAGTTCAGTCGAAGCAGACTGCAAATTACAAAGCAGATCCTCGCCAAGCCTTGAAAGTTCGAAAAATACAATGCTAAGCTTTTCTTTTTTGGAGTGCAATAACAATAATGCTAAGCTTAAAACAATAGAAACAATACACATTTCATTATTAAATACTAACTAAATTAACATATAACCTCAATGTAATCATACATCTTTTAAGTAATGAAAAACTAACAATTCTGATACATAACATAAACGTTCCACACCATATACAAGTCATCAGATGGCGCTTGCAATTGGAACATTCATATCCCCATCAAACACATGATAATTCTCACATCCAACTTCCTCTCTTTCCAACTTCCAAGGTACACAAAACACATAAATAATCAAATGATTAGATATACCGTCAAATGCAAATGTACCTACTTTTGCCAATAAAGCCTTAACTCAGTGGTTCAAATTGAAGTCTTGAGCACATTAGATTCCAGGTTATACTCCCTCGTCCCTCATTGTATTGCCCTTCATAGCTCATTCAGACAACAGGCCCCACCCCCCAAAAAACAGATCAGTAAAAAAGGTACCCTACTTAAGTATCTAGTAATCTCATTAACTACCCTAAGCTCCTTAATTATTCTATGTCAACTCCTCTCGAACTGCTGTTCCTCCGCAGAACAGCCGATAGGACAAGTAAAGAAAACAGGCTGCAAGGTGATCAAAGGACCAGTCACCATTCTAATGCCAATCGCTCCCTACACTTTCAATTTTCTACCTTGCACCTGGTAGCTATGGGAAAAATAATAACACTCCCCTTACCCTTCAGTCCTTCACGATGCTCGGAGGAGGAGGGGGGGAAAAACCCCCTTCATATGGAATGTACCGCAAAAACTTGCCACTAGACTGGCTTCATCCTATCCATCATCTGAACATCTCAAAGGATTGCCGGACCTCCCCACCACATGGACAGGAGGCCTCGTCACTTCATGGGAATAATTTACAAAGGGCAGCATCAAAGGGATATCTCATGAACAATACTGGCTAATGTACTAAACTTAAACAACTATTCTTAGTTGTTCACAAAAAACAAACAAACAAATAAATAAATAAACAAAATAACAACTTCAAAAACACTCATTAAGTTGAACACTCGAAATCCTAGGCATCCCCATTCTGGGGAATTGTTAACGGAGGCCAGAATCTTAAGGGTTCAATGATCCGCCGAACCATGGACACCAACGTTAACTAATTCAACTAATCCTTACTTGAACACTCATCCTAGGCCCCCATACACTACACGAATTATCTACAAAGCCCTGGATCCAAAAGAATCGATGCTTCCATGAACCATGGAAGCTAATGCCCCACGCTTTTCAACCATACTCTTAAGTTGAAAACTTAACGTTCTAAGCATCCTCACTCCTCACTCCATGGGAATCATCATTTATAAAGGCAGGATCGAAAGGTATCAAAGATCTCATGAACCACACAAGCTAACGTCCTAACAAGTATTACAACCATCCTTAAGTTGGAACACTTGACATCCTCATCCTACAACCAAGACTAACTACAACACAAACACAACAAATACTCAATGACAGTAAACAAAGACACCCAATGTGCCCTCCCAATTTCAGAGTTATCTTACAGCAAGAATTAGATCAGCTTATCTTGCATCAAGGTGAGACGACGAGCAGTTACTACTGCAAACAACCCCAACTACCGCTCAGCTGCTGCGACCAACAGGCTATCAGCCAACAGCTACAACGCAAAGTGAAGATATCAAACTACGGAAAGAGATCAGCTACTCCTTCACAGGACAATCACGAACCATAAGCTATACAAAGGAAAAACGGTCAAAAGCTAATAAGGTATTGACCAAGTCTTTATCACAAAATTAGAAACAAAATAAATAGCCAAAAGCCTGTTACCACACATCCAGCTCTTATGGATGCTCTGCTAACCCCAGCTTATCAGGTTCAATTATAAGCATTCAGGAGCAACTGTAGGCAGCATCATATTCAACAGATCAACAGGTGGCTTGGGTGCACATCTATTTCTCTGGTGCCACCCTTTCTTACAGATTGACAGCTAGCTATGAATATTAGACAACAAAGAGTCTCAATATTAGGCCAACAAGAACTGTGACATATAATAAGAACCATCAGATCCTAACAGTCATTGAATTTATAAAGCTCACCGCCTGGGAAGAGTTTAATGAAAGCACCAAGAAGCCGAAGAAGCAGCTTAGAAAGGTTCGCAAACCATCTAAAACTCACAACTGGTACAAAGATTGTGCTGAGCAGCAGATGACATCCACATGGATACATCCATCAACAAATCATAAACAGCATCCGCAGCATCAATCTCACATCAACTCATCATTCTGCCTATCAAGGTGCTTCATCCCTTCCCAATCTAGGCTAAAAAGACCAGATGTTATCCACTATGATTCGAATTGAACACCGTAAAATGCATATGCATGTGCTAAAGTAAACAGAAGCTGTAATCTCTGAAACTGGCAGTCAAAACGGGGTACAAAATGACAATGAAACAGATGGAAAAGGAACACAGACCAGAGTTACATCCCCAAACAGGTAGCAGAATGACTTAACATCTACCATCAAGAAGGTCCCAATAGTTCAACAACCTTCCAGGAGTGCAGCATGCAAACATGTCCTAGTCCATAAAAGAGTCGACCTCTACCCAACTAAGTACTCTGAAGTTAATGATGCACAAGAACAGAGACTTCTACATTGTCACGTGACAATTGAGAAAGTTCAGCACCAGCTATGCTCGACATCACTCCTCCCCATGTTGCACTGAACTTACTCCTGCAAATTCACATACACCAGCTAATCAAATGGTGACTCCAAAGTAAAGACTACAGAAACAAGAGATCAAGCACAAAAACTCACATCATCTGATTTGCCAAGAGACGGACTCCGCGAGCTAGCAGCCCTGCGTGGTGAAACATTCTGAGGAGATGCCGAACGGCGAGGACTAACTGAACGTCCACTAAGGCTGCGATTAGCAGGACTTGCACTCCTTGAACGGGATGGACTGCGAGGCAAACGGCTCTTACGAGGTGAAGCACTCCTACGTGGCGAAAGACTTCTGCGTGGAGAGAGACTCCGTCGCAGACTGTGACTTCGTCTTGGAGGAGAGCCACTGCCATAAACCAAAACAAGTGACATCAGATAGCACTAGCAATGACGTAAGGAGTTAAGAAAGCAAGAAAACAAGAAAGCAATAGCACAGCCTTTCAGCTGACCTGCTCCTTTGTCTCCTTTCATCATCGTATCGATCTCTACCACGGCCTCGATTGTAATCAGGGCTGTAACTGCGACTCCTGCTTCGATGGTGAGAATCTCTATCTCTACTACGGTATCTATCACGATCATGCCTATCCAAACTTCTGCTACGACTTCTTCTTCTGTAATAGTCATCCCGATACCTGAAAAAGAACAGAGGAAAACATTAAGTAAATCAACGCCCGTTACATATAGGAAACAAAAATGTCTGACCCAAACGACAAGACAAAAAAAGAGGAATAAAGAGAGACCAGATGAGACACATCAAGCAGATATCACTACAGACAAACTAACCGGTGGAAGAAAGTAACAGCATCCTTTATTACGCATACTCTGCACTTCAACAAGGGACATTCCAGCATACAAACTAACATTCAACATTTCATTTTACACCAGACATGCGGAAATTTGAGAGAAGGGGTAAGCCACGCAGTTAGGCACACAGCAGTATCCAACTCCCATACCCAACTTTAGGCCAAATGCATTCTTTCATAGAACATATGCACAATAAGCCCTTTTACACTAAAACCATTGGAGCGAAATAAAGTCTAAAGTATAAACAATCAGGATCAAGATGCAAATAGAGTTACCAAACTTCAGACCCTGACAATTCATGTCACTTGCAAATGCAACTATCAATGAACTGGAAATGCCATCAACACAAGGCAAAGAAGGAAAGATTCACATTAGAAATAGCAATTAAATTCTCAACGCAAGTATTTCTCCTCTTTCTCAGCAGAGATGGATCTTCGTGTACTCGTTTAACTATGCTCAGCAATCAAGGGTCCAACTAAAAGACTCTTTGCAATCACAAGTATAATCTAACACACATTTAGTCCCCAACAGCCAACCTGGGCAAGGAATGGAACTTGCGGAAGGCACCTAAGTTTCACCATGGTGTCGCATGTGCAACATGAGGCAGTCTGCAGAGTGTGACCTTAAAATACTTCGCATGCTGAAATGGAGAGTCAACCAATGGTGTGGGATGTTCAACATGGTGCGGAGTGTGATGTTAAAACACTTTGTACAGAGAAATGGAGAGTGAACCAATGAAAGCAGTTATTTAAACATTGGCAATTTTAGTTGCTCAAAACTACAGGCCTGCCACTACCTCTGGTTGCCAGATTAAGGTGCTTAGCGGACATTGATTGCTTCTCCAACACTCCTTATACAGTAAATAGTAGATACAGGTATAAGAGAGATAGCAAAACGAAGTTAGAAAAATTCAACTGAGGAGAACCCGCACATGGTGACAGCTCATCTACAAACACCAAGAGTGTCAGCTCCTGACGACCAAAGAACTATGAGAGTAACAGCAACAAAGACTATACAAAATAAAAAGAAACTAAAGCTTTGATTAAGCAAGATGACAGTAATATGATCTAAAACTATCCTGACTTCCTCGCTCGTACCGAGACTGAACAGAAGAAGACACACACATGCACACACACAAAAACTGTAAAATTTGAGAAACAGTTCTTCGAAGCTATGACCCTGTGTTAAAATAGACACTGAATAACAATACTTCCGATCTGAACATAAAGTTACAGTAATCATCCTCCAAGTAAACTCACCTCCGCCTTGGGCTCTTGATCCTCGAAATAGGTTCCAAGATTCTCCCTTTATGACTGAAAATCAAACCAATATAAATTGTATGAGAACCCTGAAAGTGCGGTGAAAAAGAACAGGTAAACATGGCCTTAGACAGCAACCAGACTCATGCTTATGACTGCACAGACTCCTCGAAAAGTTTAGCAGAACTGATGGTCTAATACCCCCCCCCCAAAAAAACCCTAGGGGGAAAAAGAAAAGAAAAGAAAAGCAAAAAAAAGAAAAGAAAAGAAGGTGAGAATTATCAAGAAACAACAGGAACAAGTCCTGAAATTTCACAAATTTTCAGGAATAGAGGCACATTGAAAGCACAAATAACTGCATTTCAAGTAACAACTTGAGTTTTAAAAAAAACTCATGTACAAATGGGACCGCATACAGCTACAGTATGCATTCTCATTCTGACATCTATCATCCATATCATGGCCACATCCAGATGCAAACTCTCACCATGATCAGAAGACAACATTTTTATTCTGACAAAGATGCTGTAAAGAAATGGCTTGACATTCAATGGAACTTTAAATTCCAAAACAGTACATCAATATATAATGATTAGGCTACCTCAACCCACAAACTTAAATGTGGATATAATGGAAAACATAGCATACATCTAGGGAGGGAAATTCCTACCTAAAATCATGGTAAGACCAATCTCCGAAACAAGGTCTAGATGTGCACGCTAAAATATCTACGAAAGTGATCCAGGTGACTAGGGAAAAAAACCTCCACACATACACAACAAAAAAACTCTATATTCGGAACAAAAAAGAGAGAAAATTTCACATATCTCATGTCACATCAAGCATCTCGTTACATAAAGACAATTTATAGCAAGATGTACTATGTTCAGTGCTTGATAGAAACACACCATTGACATCCTTCAACCAAGTGTCAAGTTCCCCCGCACCAAGCTCATCCATGCTCTTCCAACACAAACCCATCCTCTAACCAACTTACACCTTAAGATCCCCACACATGCATGCTGCAGCTTCCACTTACTCCATCTCATTTCTTTTCTTCTAAGGTAACACCTTTTCCTCCCCCCCCCCCCAACCCAAAAAAAAACGGATCTTGCCTGTTCCTTCTTCCTTCTCCACGTCTTTCTCTTTAGGTCCATTTCCCCTTGCCCGTAGAATGTCATCCATATCCACAGCAGCCACAGTTTCTACAACACCACCAGGTCCACTACACTTATATCTAACCGATATCCCCCACTTGCTTTTTTTATCGATGCCCGTGTACAAAACATTGCTCCTCACTAACCAATTGACCCTTCCTGTAGTATGGGAGATCCGTGTGTCCAATAGAACAGAAAACTAAGCTAATCACTCAATAAGCCACACATGAATAGCCCCTTCACTATCGATACTGACCTTGCATATATCAAACAGTATATTACATCTGCAGTCTAAAGTCTAAATGTCCTCTTCTCTCAAGCTAACTATTAACTAGCAAGAGGAATAGTTGTAGTCTCCAAAGCATCTAAGCCAATCTAAAATAACTCAAACATACCCAATGCACTGCAATGATGACTCTACATACATATGTATACCAAATGACAACAGCACAAAAACAAGCCCATCCCACAAAAACATTAGCATATCAAGTGAGAAGCAAATCTTACATTCTCTCTGCATTAGGACCGTATTTCGCAAATTGAACAGCTATCTCTCGACCATCCACCACCCTCCCTATAGAAAACAAAACAAAAACAAAAGACTGAGCTCAACGACATACCCACCAACTAACGAGATTAAAGAAAAACTCGTGCATTAAAAACAGACAAGGGATCTCCTTACCATCAAGCCTATCCACAGCTTTCTGCGCCTCATCATAATACTTGTATCGGACAAAGGCAAACCCACGAGACTCGCCAGTTCTAAATTACCCACAATTCAAATTCACCAATACAACACAGAATCACATAATTTCTCGTGATAAATCAATTAAAAAACGTACAAACAAACAGAGAAATAAGCACCTTCGGTCTCTTGGGATATGAATATCCATAACCTTGCCATACTTATCAAACAATGGAAACAAATCATCCGGAGTAGTTCCTATTCATTCAATTCGACAATTTCAGCCAAATTTCTAAAAGAAATAACGGAAATTGGAAGAACATGATTGATGTTAGTGCAGGAGATGAAACGTACGAAAAGTTATGTTGAGAACGAGGAGAGAGTAGGTGTCGGTAATGTCTGGAGGACCTGATCTCCCAAAGTGCGACATTTTTGCTTCTCTGCAATCTCTCGCGCTCTCTCCGATGATAATGAAGACGATTAGGGTTTCGAATCTGGAGAGATAGGAAGCTTAAAATAAAATCACACTCTCCGTTCGAACCTTCTTGAAGAACCGCAGTGAGGCCTTTTTTGAGGGGGGGGGGGTTTCCCTCCTTTTTTTTTCCTTTTTTCTTGCTTTCCTGTTTTTATGGGAGCGTTGGGTTGGGAAAATTTTTAAATACAAATGTATGTATCTAGCATGATATGTATTTTGGAGTCGTATAATGTATGTGTGTTTGATAGTTACAGTGTATTTTTTTTGCAATAGTATATCTTTTTCTTCTTGCAATGTATATTTTTTTCAGGCAGTATACCATTTTGTTTCCTATAATATATCTTTTTTTGCCTGTAAGCTATAGTAGTGTAGTACTGTAATGTATCGTTGCTTATTTGCAGTATACCTTATATTCCCTGCTATGTATTTTTTTCTAGTCGGTTGGGTTAGGAGAATTATGAAAATGCTTGTTAGGTTTGGGGAAATAAAATAGGAGTTTAATCCAATTATATGATGTCTTTATATAGATATATACTTGAGCATGGTATATAGATATGTATCTTAGAATTACTGGGTTGGAAAAATTTTTAGATACAAATGTATGTATCTAGCATGGAATGTATTTTGGAGTCGTGTAATAGACGTGTGCTCGATATGTTACAGTATATTTTTTTCATAGTAGTGTATCTTTTTCTTCTTGCAGTGTACATTTTTTTCCCTACAGTGTACCGTTTTCTTTTCTGTAATGTGTCTTTTTTTGCCTGTAAGTTATAGTAGTGTAGTACTGTAGTGTATCTTTACCTATCTGCAGTGTACCTTGTGTTTCCTGCGATGTATCTTTTTCTAGTCGGTTGGGTTAGAAAAATTACGAAAATACTTGATGGGTTGGAAGAAATAAAATAGGAGTTTAACACAATTATATAATGTCTTTATATCAATATGTACCTGAGCATGGTATATAAATATGCATCTTAAAATTGCTGGTTTGATTGGGCAATGGACATTAAATTAATAAAATCATTTTTTTTTCCTCACAAAGAAAAAGAAACCAAGTGTATGACCATCTTTTTAATTTTCATTTTATATATGGTTTAGTGCGATTTGTAAAAATTAAAATATGAGTGCTTTGAGTATCTCCACCATCCAATTTCAAGTTTCGAATGGTATCTATTCCTTAATTTTAAAAGCATATGAATGCTTATAACTTCGGATGGGGTAACTCTGGAGACTATTAGCAAATGTTCCAATTTTGGCTTTAGTCTTGGACAAGGACAAGAGTGTACGGTCATTTGTGTTTGTGTAATGTTGTTAAGAGCAATCCCAGCGGTGGCCTCGCGATGAAGAAAAGGAGGAGATAGAGAATGGTGAGACGAGGAAGAATTTGTAGCGACAGACTCGTGCCTCACGCCTCACGGGGAGGCTCACACCAGTGAGCTCCCTCGTGAGTTTATTTTGTTTTTTTAAAATATTTTTTATTAGTTTTTCTTTTTTTAAAATTCTAAAATTAAAGTTGTGTGTTATGGAGTGGGTTTATGGACATTATTTTATTGTTAGATGTAGGATCTATAGGTATTATTTTATTTGATGAGGAACAGTGGTGAGCACGCCATTGCAGAGAGTGAGGATTGTGAGGCAAAAAAGTTTGAGAAATAGCTGATGTGGCAGTGGTAGGACCCGACTGGTGAGCCAAAAAAATAGCTCACCGTTATTTTTGCTCTAAGATCACACACGAATCAAAGTCACGATGTTGTTAAGAAACTTGTAATGTTGTTAAAATCATTTTTTTTTCTCACAAAGAAAAAGAAACCAAGTGTATGACCATCTTTTTAATTTTCATTTTATATATGGTTTAGTGCGATTTGTAAAAATTAAAATATGAGTGCTTTGAGTGTCTCCACCATCCAATTTCAAGTTTCGAATGGTATCTATTCCTTAACTTTAAAAGCATATGAATGCTTATAACTTCGGATGGGGTAACTCTAGAGACTGTTAACAAATGTTCCAATTTTGGCTTTAGTGTTAGACAAGGACAAGAGTGTACGGTCATTTGTGTTTGTGTAATGTTGTTAAGATCACACATGAATCAGAGTCACGATCATTGAGAGATTGAAACAATAAATTTTGTAATATAAGTGGCGGGTTATTGGATATATTTCTAATTGATTTTAAGATGGAACTCACTTAAGTATACTGTTGACCTCATACTTATATAAGGTTTTGATGATAACAAACACAAATGTAATGCTCTATATGGTTGTACTTGAGTTATGTATTGTTGACAGGATCCGAAAAATATTTTTGAAATATCTTACTTGATCAATAAGTGTTTGAGAACAGTGTCTTAGAACGGTTGCTGGAAAGTACATGTGTTTCAGAATATCGGTTCAGAATAGTTCTAGGAACAGTTCTTCAAAGCAACTGACTGGCAAGGACCCAATGAGCATCAAAGAACATGGAGTACTTCAAAATAGCTCAATGAACAATTTTGAGAAGCGTCAAAGCATTTGGAGCAACAAGTCAAATCGTATACAAGCTGTCCAGCTAATTAACAAGAGTCATTGGTTTGGTACTTATTTTGTTTTCTTAGATTCTTGTTAATATGCCAATTAGAAGATCTTGATTTAACATTTACTTTGAATGATTTTTTGAGATATCTCAGAGCACTGTCTCATACCAGTTATGAGAACAGGGTTCAGAGTGTTTTTAAGGTAAAATTGAATTTCACGATTTTTTTCTTGATTTTTGGGCTGATGTTTTTGAAATATTTGAGATATATTTCCTATAGTCGTTGAGTCCAAAAGAGTTATTTTTGGCTTTGAAAATATTGTAGAGAGTTTTTAGCCTACTTTTTAAGGTGAATTTTTCACCCAGTAAAATAACCCCTATTTTTAGAATGTGGCTAATAGGTGGAGAAAATTGTGGGTTTGGCTGTTGAAAATTTGTGGTACTCATTTATTCTTGCGGCTCAAGTTGTTAGTGGGTGAGTTACCAAGTCTTGCGGCACAAGCACACAAAAATTTAATATTGTTTTATCCCACATACACTTTCTTATTTAAGAAACTTTTCTACCTCAGCATTGCTCACGTTTTTTCAAGAGATTAAACGTGCTTTGTGAGTCATATTTTCAGAAAAAAAAACCTTCAAAGTGTATGCAAAAGTCGAGACTTCTTCATTGGCATATTAGGCGCTCAATTGTACCTTACACTCGCTTATTTAGAAGCACTTAAAGTGAGGTGTTCATTTCATTTTCTCCTTTCATCAGTGAGAATTGAGTGTATCCAAGTCTAGGGAGACTTTGGACGTGGTGTAACTTGTCTTGGGGTAGACGGTTACGTGAGTGTTACATTTGTGACGGTGTATGTTACTTCTGTAACATATTTGGCCCGTATAGTGGAAGTGTGTGAAAATCCTAAAGGGATAGATCGTGTTTTTTACCTCAGTTGGGCAAGAGGTGTTTTCCACGTAAAAACACCATGTGCATTTTGTTTACTTTCAGCTGCTATTCCGTTTATGGTTCACTACAAATATTCTGTCCGAACTGTTCTTGACGGTGTTTCCAGAAACTCTGAAAAATCGGCCAACACAATTCACCCCCCTCTTGTGTTCGTGTACTCTCAAAACTATCATATACTATGCTGGAGTTTTAATTAAGTTTGAACTTTCTAGTTGGACCTGCCCAACAAATGTGACTTGCAACATTGATGTTCTTTTGGGGGAGGGGTCGTATGAGTCACAAATGGTATTATAATATAATTACAATACGAACCTAGAACTTAATGTATATATGATCTCATTCGTTATTTGCTAAAATAAGACTTTATCGGTTATGATATTGATGTTTTTAATAAATCATGTAATCGCAAAAAAATCACATTGTTTATGTTCTAACCTTGATAAGACTAAATGTAAGATGCTAATATATATCGATATAAATCATAGCCGCATTGTTAGACAAAATAGCGTTAAAAATCTAACTTCCATTAAAAAAAAAAATTACATAATTTATTCAATCGATTCCTCAAAAGTTTTACCTAAATTAGTCTCATGTATAACATAAAGAATGTTCTAATGCGAAACCAGACACCACCTAACAGTGAAAAGAACTATAACTCTAAATTTCACTAGTCAATATGCGGTTCAATTTATCTATTATAAAGAGATAACAATTTATGCACATGATTCTACGTAAACAAGTGCATATTGGATGAGCACTTTTCATTCATCATGGTAATTTGCTTTTTTTTTAATTTGTCGAGTACATACTGATAAAGTGATAATACTAATATTTATAATAATTATTTTTGAGAAATCTTTACGTTATTACTGCTTCCTCTTCCTTTCCCGTTTCATCACAGTTGGAATACAACTTTTTTTTTTTCCTTTAATTATAATAATTTTTCCTTTGGAAACTGTTTCGTTTCCAAATTACGAGAAACTAATAATAATCAACTATGATAAGAATCTTTTCCAAGCCCACTATATAATAATCAAACTAATCATAATCAAACTATGTTAATAATCAAAGTATGAGAGATAAAAAAAGGAAATTTTGGATTTAGATTATATATTTTGACAAATCAAAAGCTCCACCTTAATTATTTTTGGAAGTAAATTATTTTTTCGATTTGTTAAGTATTTATATTTAAATATCATATATTAATATGCTGCAATTTTTCCTGCTTCCTTTTCCCTCTCTCTTCCATCATATCATAACTGGAATACGACTTTTTTCTTTATTTTTGTTTTCCTTTTTGGAAAGTGTTTGGTTTCCAAATTTCGTATATCAAGAATTATTTTCAAGCCTACGTACCGTATGTATTTAAGCTTTGCATTGCTCTCTTTCATGGCTAACCATTACACGCACTAACTTTTTTCATCGTCTCCAGTACAAGTGGTTCGTCGGTTGCGGCAGGATCGCATCAACAATGAACGTCCTCTGGGAGATTGTTCTAATAATAGCCGTCGCCTTCATATTCGTCATGTTACTATTTATTTGGATTAAGCGTGTTAACATGGAGCCTGACTCTAAACCTAACACGACCCAAGAGGTCTAGAGAAGCCTGTACGGATCGTTGTTGAGCAGCAGTAATGTTCGCAGTTTAATTTTTGTCGTAGGGCTAGTCTGTTATTTATGTAGTTGAACTATGATTATTAGTTGAGAGGTTCAGTTAATTAGAGGGTTGTCAAATCAAATATGTGATATATGGATTAGCTGTGTCATAAGCTTCTTCATGTGTTTAGGCTCATCCATATGTCTTCTTCTTCTTTTTTTTTTTTTTTGTTTTTTTCGTGCGGATGAAAAATTTGAGTATAAGTAAAAGTAGTGAAATTCAATATTAAGTTTATTTTGATAATTTTTTGTATATTATAGACTTTATTTTGTATTTGACTTCGTAATATTTTTTCATAAAAAAAGAGGGAAAAAAAAACGCACAATTAATATTTAATATGAATATATATGGCTTTGCACTTTGCAGTACTCAATATGTTTGAGGGTTGGGTTCCGCTTCTCCAGTTAAACTTCCACTGTAACTTCATAATTATATAAATTTATTTATGGTTAAATTCACTTTGTTTCTAAATTTGTTAAACATATATATATATATATATATATATATATATATATATATATATATATATATATATATATACTATATATATATATATATATATATATATATATATATATATATATATATATATATATATATAGTCTTACCACTTTGCAACTGATGATTTATTTCCCTTAATTTTAAGAATTGGTTGAGGGACAGCATTTAAGACAACTAATGAATTTGGGGATTAATTGAAGAGGGCAAACTATATATTAACAGTTACTTGTGTAATAGTAATGGTGCTTCCCTCATGCTTTTTGTGATGTTTGATTCTAATATTGATCTAATTTGTTAATGTGATTAATGCATGCCACATTCCTAAATGAGTAGATTTTTTCTATTTATTATTTGATTGTTTAAATATCCAATATGCACAATAGAAATTAATATTTGTTTTATAAAGTTCCTTAAATAAGTGACATACTTCAGAAATTTATGATGAAAATAATGATATATTTTCATCTCGTTTGACTAGATTATAAAAGAATATACAAAGAGTAATATTATATTTTTGATACAAATCCATGAATATTAAACAAGTCTACACAATGCACGGGTTGGAACTGGAAATAACTATTTTCTATTGAAGATATTGCTAATATCTTTATCGTGAATTCGTGATTCATTAGATTGTATTAAAAATATTAAAATTGTATTTTAGATACATATAGTCATGAATGTTGAACAAGCTTGTGCAATAGTGCAACACATTGGTTTGAAACGAGTACATTATTGATCTACTCATAAGTTTGAAACTAGTACATTATTGATCTACGCATAATTGTCCTGCTATCCAAAAGGATGTGCATGATGACACTGTGTTATGATGTTGACTTTTGCATCTAATTTACAATTCACCATTGGGGTGCGGCCCTTCCTCGGACCCTGCGTGAACGCGGGATACTTGTGCACCGGGCTGTCCTTTTTTTTTTTTTTATTAGCATATTCATCAACTTTTAACATAATTTATCAATTTTCAGCATAATTCAGTATATTTCAGTAACATTCAATATTGTTAAGTACTTATTAAAATATATAGTTATATTTTATTGAGCTATTCAACATGTTTCAGCATAACTAAGTATATTAAAGCACGTTTTAGCAACTGTTACCATACCTCAGCATGTTTCATCAACAAATACCGATAAGTACTTATAGTAAATCGAAAAGAACATGCCCTGCAATGTCTGTAACTTAAAGATTATTTTAAAAAAAGGGGCGCATGCACACTAGGATACACCATTTTGATCAAATATCACTAATTTTTTTTTTTGGCCAAAAAATGATAGATAATCAATTAAACAAAAAAAGAGTGAAAATCATGCATCATATATAAATATCTTCACAAAGCTCTAAGTACAACTCTACTCTCTAATACTAGTGAGTATGCTGAAAGATTCATTCATTTTTCCTTGCCGACATCTTCATATTATCAGTCATGATAAAACTTCAATTGTGAGTTCAGAATGAAAAGTGCTTATTTTTCCATCTATTTCATATCAATAATCAGATAACGAATATATTGGCTAATGTCGGACATGTTTAGATTTGTATTTTACTATATGTAATTCCGCTCCCTAAGAAATTATCCGGCACATGGTGTTGTCGGAGTCAAATTTGAGGAAAAATGTGTTTCTCCTTTGTGACTTGTGAGCCGCCTCCCCCCCCCCCCCAAAAAAAAGCAACACGAATGACCAGCACGCAAGGGAGGGGAAAAAACGATCAAGTGGGCCCGCCCAACGTTTTCCCGCTCCACGGAGCAGCCATCCAACTTCATTCGTTCAGCGACAAACGTTAAACGCAGCGTCTGATCAAATTAAACCGCTTGGCACACATTGAGCCACCAGAATTAGACTCACCTAACCCTTCAAGCGCGCCCGTGGCCCAGTCGCTCTCTAAAAATGGAGGCAACATTGTCGCCGGCGACGCTGCTCACGCTCTCTAAAACCTTACGATCCAGCCAGAACCACCTCCATCGCCGCCTTTGCTCCTCCGTTAACTCGCCTCTGTATCGGTCGCTCAGTAGCCGAGTTCTGACTCGCCGGCGACTCGCCGCCGTTGAGCTATCGAAATGTGTTCCGCTGTCGCCGCTACGGATTCTGTGCTCTGTGGTTCCTTCGGTACGCTGTGTTTCAAGCTCCGCCGCTTCGTTTGCTTCGGGTGGCGGTGGAGTAGGCGGTGGAAGCGGCGGAGGTGGCGATGGCGGAGGTGATGGATCTGAAGGCGGGAATTCGAAGGTTGGGGGAGCGTATGGAGCTGCCAATGATGTGTCGGCACTTTCTCCGGATGTTATCATACTTGATGTCCGGGTAAATCTCCCTCAATTCAACGTCTACTCGTCTTTCACAGAATTGACTTGCAAAAAATATCTTGACTTGCATAAATGTGTTGATTATTTCGTGATAGGGGATGACATGCGGAGGATGTGCTGCCAGTGTGAAGCGAATACTAGAAAGTCAGGTGAGTAATTTCTTGCTCAAATTGAAGTTGGGTTGGTTTTCGAATGATATTGACATCTGAAGTTAGGTTTATTTTACAAAAATGTCAAATGGTGCTAGCTTTGGTAAATAAGATGAGTACAAGGAATGCTAAGTCCGCAATTCTGGCTTGTTCGGTTGGATAGAAATGATTTCTGATGTAGAGAATAGAAATTCGCTTGCAATTAGTTTGTTGGAAGTAATATCTGCATTTCCAAAGAAGTAATGCTACAGTTATGGAGGATTAGATATTGGAACAACATGGATGATGTGTCATAGCATGTTGCCATGATCTAATGATAGATTCATGCTTCATAGAAAGCTGAAGAGTTTAATCAACTAAGTAGGCCGTAAATGTGGCTTTAAGATATCAAATGCTTGGTAGATGTGGCATTTTCCTTTATGAATTCTTCAATGTTTAATCCCACTCTTAAAGAGCAACATGGATGCCGCGTCTTCCTCTCTTAACTGGCAACATGATCTTTGAAATTCCAATTGCGTGGAAAAGGATTCATATTATTGTAGAAAGGAAGTCCACCTTTGTTCTTTGGTGGGATAAACTCTCATCCTTTTTCTTCAATTACATTCCCCCCAATGGGGGAAATTAGGAAACAAAATTTCATGGGGAAATAATTTCCCCTAAAGTATGACTTTTTAAGTGATTTTAATGTTGGACAAGGAAATTAAAGTAATGAAAATTGGCTTATATATCTATTTTTTTTATTCATTCTATTTGTTTTGTAGCTAGACAGAGCAGCCACAAGTCTGCGTCTTTTAGCTCCATGCACCAAACTGGTGTTGGTTGTGATTGAATTGTGATTGTTTTTCCTTTTTTCTTTTTTTTTGGGGGGGGGGGTTGGAGAACAGCCTCAGGTGGCTTCTGCCAGCGTCAATCTTGCGACAGAGACTGCGATTGTATGGCCTGCTTCTGAAGCCAAGGTTGTGCCAAACTGGCAAAAGGAGGTGGGAGAGATCCTTGCAAAACAATTGACCACTTGTGGATTTGAGTCAAACTTTCGAGGTTGGTTTGTCATCACTTGGAAAGCCATGTTTTTAGCAATGGATTCAACTGTAGTCCTATTGTCAAGTGATTAACACTACTCCCTGTAATTATGTGCACTTGAAGTACATTTGGTTTTCTTTTATTCCCTCGTTGCATGTGTTCACTAAGTTGTTTGTGTGCATTCAGTATTATTATTATTATTATTATTTGTTTTTGAAAGGTTGAGAGTCGGGACATATGTTTTTGCCAACCAAAGAAATTTCATTTAAGTTATTGAACTGGTCAGAAGCTTTGAGGTGGCTGAAATCATTGGAATAAATTATTTAGAGGCAATGAGTGGATGTGATCTTCTTGTCTCTTATGTTCGTATGTGTAATGGCTGAAGGATCTTGAAGCACTCAAGACTCAGCTAACTGTCGCTAATCCCAGTTAAATCACCCTGCAGATGAGCAGGTTTGTGATAATAAATGACAATCTGCTACACAAAACATGTATAATTGTGTAGAGTAATAAAATAAGCAGCGGAAGGAAAGACATGCAGATGGACCATTGGGGAGTATCATTATTGAGTTTGCACAATATGGGATGCTTTTGAGTCTTTTAGATTTTCTTATCTTTCCCTGACCTGTATTCACACTCCGAGGATGGTTAGTTATAAATTCATAGGAACATCATTTATTGCATTTTGCCCTATTACTTAGTTGCTTTTTTTGTGTGTGTGTGTGTGTGTGTGTGTTTTTTGGGGGGGGGGGGGGGTGTTGGAGAGGATTGAGGTGATCGGATTGTTGGGCAAATAGCTTCATTGTTCTATCTTGGATACCTAAGAGCTCCGACACCCTGAGTCAACCCTGTTTTCAATTTTTTTTATTTCGCGATTTTCAAAATTTTGACTAGTTTGACTGTGTTAATATTTGCTCCTTGATTCTGTTAAATCGAGATAGAAAAGAGACTGTTCTGCCCTTCCCTTCAGATTGCAAACCGCATTGAGTTTGATGTGATAACTCAAGTGAGCGTTCTTATTTGTACTTGAATCATTTGCATTGGAGCTCTCACTTGATAGATTGAGAATTCATATGGATGACATCATTATTATTGATGATGGTAAATGTGTGAAAATGTGTGCAGAATGAGAAGATCATCTCTGTATAATTGCATACAAAGATGTTTTCATCAAATATATTTAGAGTGCTGGTTTTATCTCCAAGTATTTAAAGCCCAGATCTGCTTCATGTAATGAGGCTTCGTATTTCATAAGTCCAAGAGAAACAAAAATCCTTTGGAGCCTTAGCCAAAGTCGGTGGTGACAGTGGTGTTAAGTTTTTGTTATTCATGTCAAGCTTGGTTCTTAATTGACAGGTCCGGGGGACAAGGAAGGAAATGTTCCATAATAGGAAATACTAAAGATCCTTTTAAGGTGCTACCATAAACATGGTATGTTTGTGGGTTTCACTTTGATGCAACTTTTATTTGAGCCTTATGGGTCATATGCCCTGTGCTCTCGTTTAGGCATGAATTGGTGGGTTCAGAAGTCATATGTGACGTAATTTTTATTTGTTATTTTTTTTTTTTTTTTTTGGTCAATAGGTAAGCATCGCAGCCAGTAGTGGCGTGATTGGGGAGAGGGCGACGATTGTCTCATCATGAGCTGTTTCAGTACAGATGGCCCTTGCTGAATATCGTAGCTCCTTAGTTATTGGATTCTTGTAGTAAAGGGACTTTGCTGTTTCACTAGCTTAATTGACAATTGTCCCGCCTTTGTACAACTATATAATACTGACAAGAATTAGACAAGGCAGTTTCTAGATTTTGCGGTTTTCCCCTTCAGCATATCAAATTTCAAAACAGTGTGGACATTTCAAAGAGGATCCTTCAAGAACTACTTGCCACAATTTTCTATGCATTCTTTGAATATGCTTGTTCATGCTATTCTGCCTTTCTATGCAATTCACCATATGAGGAGGAAGGGGGGGGGGACTTTAGTTTCAGTTCACACCTCACAGCTTGCCATGAGGTAGGGATGCCAAAAGTACCAAGGTGTTAGATTGTGTTTGGTCAGGGCATTTCACTTGTTGGGAGTGACTTTGGGACCAGTGCTTCTCCAGTTGGCCTTCTTCTGTTTGTCTCATCCATTTATTTAAAGTATCGCATAAATGCAGGAGCCGTTGCTATGTTCTTCATAGAGGAGAAAACTCTGCGTGTGATGAAATTCTTTTGATAAAACATTTAACCTATATGCAGATCCTGGAAGGGACAACTTGTTTACAATTTTTGAGGGGAAGATAAATGAAAAGCGCAAACAATTAAGAGAAAGTGGTAAGCAATGTTATTCTGCTGTCTTCAGATTCTGGCCTTCATTGATTTTGAAAACTGTGTTGACCAAACTATACATGACAATTGGACATTTCTTGCAGGCCATGGACTTGCAGTCTCGTGGACTTTATGTGCTGTATGTCTGCTTGGTCACCTCTCACATTTCTTTGGAGCCAAGGCACCATGGATCCATGCACTTCACTCCACTGGATTTCATTTATCTCTGTCTTTGTTCACATTACTTGGGCCTGGACGTCAACTGATAGTTGATGGTATAAAAAGTCTCTTTAGGGGTGCCCCTAATATGAACACATTAGTTGGACTTGGAGCTCTGTCGTCATTCACTGTTAGCTCATTGGCTGCCTTTATTCCAACACTGGTAAAAGTCTATGTACTCTTCAAATTTTCCATCGTTGTAAAATCTATGTAATCTATCTCTTTGTTTCGCAACTGTTTCCATAGCATGAATTCGGATTACACAGATTGCTTGACTCTATCTGAATATTTATTAATGACCATAGTCCTACTGCACCATGATGTGTGGTTGACCAGATTACCCTTTCAACCTGTGTAAATACAGGGAGAAAGACTTAACAGAGAGTAGAATTAATGTTGAATGAGAATCATTACCGATGGTCGGGCCAGTATAATTTATGTGAAGTAATGGTATCTCAGCAGATTTTTAATTTTTATTTTTTTAAAATGAAAAAGAACTCAAGAGGTCTATGCATATAGTGCATGTATGCCTCCTGTGCACACATTTTGTTGGCCTGACCATAAGCTTCATAACTGCAGCATAACTTGTTAACCCTAGAAATTTCGTAACAGTTTGTTCAAGTGTGCAGTGAACAATTGTCAAAATATGGGGTATTATGCTTCAAAAGAGTAACTCGGTGATACTCGTAGAATCTAATCCAAACTATGAGGTCATTCATGGCAGACCTAGGCATGTGAATCTCTTTGTCAAGAGAGTCAGCAAAAGAAGTCAAATAGACAACTTAATTTTGCATACCTTCAAAGGCTTCAATTTAACAACTCTTGGCTCCTTTTCGTCAACGATCTGTTTTCGTACTTTATGGACTAAGCTGCCCTGTATTCTAGTATATATTTTTGTTGTGTATCAGTAGGCACTCAGTTATCTCTTTCTAAATCTGGGTCGACATTTCCATGTTACACAGGTCCTGACCATACCTTATGTATGTGGAACTCTTTTATGTTGGTATGCATTTCCCTTTGCTAAGCTAATGACAGGCAAGTGGTTATAACATCTGACATAGAACACTTAGGCATGCTTACTTCTTTTCTAAAGTAATTTGCAGGTGTGTCTAGTCCTTTTAGCTCTTGAGATGAAGGCATGGATAGGTCAAGGTAGAAACTAGTAAGGCAAAGTGGACTGTGTACAGTTTTCATTCGAAATAACTTTATAGAGAAACTATTTTTGGATAAAACCTTTGCCCTCAAATTCATCAATTAGTTTGCATTGCTAAAAAATTTCACATGATTCGAATTTGTAAAGGAGTTAGCTTATTGATATTCAGCGAATTTGTAGATCATATCTTTATTATTGCATTGCATTTGATGTTGTCTTTATTGTAGTATTGCGTTTTATGTCTTGGAGAACTGTAGAGCTTGCATAGATACATAAACGATCAAAACAAACATGGAGTTATGTACGATGTCTAGTTCTCAAGTATTGCTTTCTTAGTTCTGTACATGTCATTTAACCTCAGTATGTGGATCCATAATGCAATTTTTGTTCCCGCAATGTTCTCCAGGGCTGGAAGACGTTTTTTGAGGAACCAATCATGTTGATAGCCTTTGTCTTGTTGGGAAGAAATCTTGAACAAAGAGCTAAAATAAAGGCCACTAGTGATTTGACTAGCCTTCTGAGCACTTTACCATCAAAAGCTCGTCTCCTAGTCAATGCTGCTGAAGATACTTCATCAACTGTGGAAGTTCCTTGTAGCAGTCTTAAAGTTGGAGATAAAATAGTGGTGCTCCCTGGAGTAAGTGTCAGAAATGCCCAAAGTAGCTCTGTACTAGCTTTTGACCATGTCCATCCAGATTCATTCTTCTTTACCATAATTTAGTATTTATATATTGTTTGTCACAGATGTTTAATCATTTTCTTTTTAAAGATGTCTTACCAAAATGGTGAAAGACTTCATTATCATGTTATCCATTAAGATAACATATTCACTAAGATAAAATAGTCAACCTGCCCCAGGCCACCGACCCTCGAAAAGAAGAAGAAAGAAGAAGCCAGTTGTTTATAGGATAATTGTATGTTATGTTCACTTAACTCTACTATCTTCACTTCAGTCATTGAAGGCCAAGTTCTAATTTGCTTTGAAACCCTGTCCCCATTTTTTCATTAAAATTTTTCTAAGTATATCAGATGGTCCTCCTGGGGGGCCTCATGACTCATGGTAACACCTTGGTTGGTGAGGGCTTCACAATGAAGGAGGCATAGAGGAGGAAACTACTCCTCCCAAATGCCCCCAGTGGATCTTGAACCTCATGCCTGTTGATAACGGTTTGTCAAATACCACTATATCACCTGTTTGGTGGTTGCTAGGCCTTAATTTTATCTGAGTTTAGCCCCCCCTTTTTTTGTTTTGTTTTGGTTGAAAGTACATGACCAGGCCGTGTGGTATGTTTGTGAACAACCCCCCTCTTCCGGATAATGCATTAGAGCCACCTGGAAGTTGGAAATGGCAAGTACTCCCTCACCTAAGGGAGAGTTTGGGGATTCAAACTTCATATGCCACTCAATGTATGGTTTGCCTGTTCTCTTGTGCAGGCTTGCCCCTGCCCCTCCTTATCCCTTGCCCCCCTTCCTTGGCTCCCTACCCTTCCAAGGTCATATGTGGCTTGGCCTCATGAAAGCTGCCCGGAATTTTTTTTCCCGGTTTTTTTTTTTTTGGGGGGGGGGGGGGGCGCTAATTTCTTATTATAAAGTATGTTTTTGAACCCTTTTTAATGATATAAAGATTGTGAACTTTGTAAAAATGTTTCGCAAAGGCTATGTTGTGATTTATGTCCATATTCTTAGTTTGTTGGAGACCAAATTGTACAATCTTTTTAATCCTAATTCAACTTAACTCTGTCTACTTCTGCAAATAGCACACGTGCATGTGTTGCACCATCGCGGTTTTGTTTTATATTGATCATCCCTTTTTTCTCGCATGCAACTACATGATGTGCTTGCTCCTTTTGTTTTTTTTTTTTTTGGGGGGGGGGGGGGGTTGTGAATTGAGATAAGAGGTTTCACTTGGCATTGAGACTTTATTGCCGTGGTTCTTGATGATATTTTTGCTGTCGACTATGGTTGGTTTAAAATACAAGAGGGCTAGCTCTTTACCTGGCCAATGGCAAATTTTTTGCTGCCCGGATTTCCTGACGGTATTCATCATTGTTCAGGACCGAGTGCCAGCTGATGGAATTGTTAGAGCTGGTAGAAGCACAATTGATGAATCAAGTTTCTCTGGGGAGCCTCTACCAGTGACAAAAGTACCTGGGGTATGGCTTCTGAAGTTATGCATCCCTATTATGTCATCCTAGAATAGTTTGCCTTTGGGGCCCACGCTGCTACTCTTATTTTACCTTTTTTTTCCTCCCCCCGATATCTGAATCTGAGATGTGTATTTCTGATCCATTTGCTATCAGGTTGAAGTTTCAGCTGGAACTATAAACCTAAATGGAACCCTTGCCATTGAAGTACAAAGGCCTGGAGGTGAAACAATGATGGGTGACATTGTTCGACTGGTGGGGGAGGCACAAAGCAGGGAAGCTCCTGTTCAGCGTTTGGCTGACAGGGTGGCTGGGCACTTCACTTATGGCGTGATGGCACTGTCCGCTGCAACATTTATGTTCTGGAACCTGTTTGGATCTCGCATTTTGCCTTCTGTGTTTACTGGGGGAAATTCAGTGTCACTGGCGCTTCAGCTCTCATGCAGTGTTCTGGTTGTGGCTTGTCCATGTGCTCTTGGTCTTGCGACACCCACTGCTGTGCTGGTTGGCACTTCCCTGGGTGCAAAGAGGGGATTGCTTCTACGTGGTGGAGATGTCTTGGAGAAATTCTCAATGGCTAATGTGATGGTTTTTGACAAGACGGGCACGTTGACCATTGGTAAACCTGTTGTGACTAAGGTTGTTACTCTTGGAAGTGAGAGAAATTCACTGACTGATGATAACTCAAATTACGTGTCTGAAGTGGAGGTACTAAAGCTAGCTGCTGGTGTTGAGGCAAATACCATCCACCCAGTTGGGAAAGCTATAGTGGAAGCTGCTCGGTCTGTCGGTGTCCAGAAGGCCAAAGCTGCTGATGGTACCTTCACTGAGGAGCCAGGATCGGGGGCAGTGGCAACTGTTGATAACAGAAGGGTTGCTGTTGGGACATTGGAATGGCTTCAAAGCCATGGGGTTGAGGAGAACCTATATCAAGAGTTGGAGGACCAAGGCAACCAATCGACAGTTTATGTTGGAGTGGATGGAACTCTTGCTGGCCTTATTTGCATTGAAGATCAAATAAGAGAAGACGCCAAGCATGTTGTCCAATCTTTGTTCAAACAAGGCATAGATGTATACATGCTATCAGGAGATAGAAGAAGCACCGCTGAGCATGTTGCTTCAGCTGTGGGCATACCAAAGGACAAGGTCTTTTCTGGTGTAAAGCCCGATCAAAAGAAAAAATTCATCAGTCAACTCCAAAATGATGAGAACATCGTGGCAATGGTTGGAGATGGGATCAATGACGCAGCAGCCCTGGCTTCAGCACATGTTGGGGTTGCCATGGGTGGTGGGGTTGGAGCTGCCAGTGAGGTATCTTCGATCGTGTTAATGGGCAACAGACTTTCACAGTTACTTGATGCCTTGGAGCTCAGCAAATTGACCATGAAGACCATAAAGCAAAACCTTTGGTGGGCATTTGGGTACAATATTGTGGGTCTCCCCATTGCTGCTGGAGTTTTGCTACCCTTTACCGGGACCATGCTGACCCCTTCAATTGCCGGAGCTCTTATGGGTTTAAGTTCTATCGGTGTAATGTCGAACTCTTTGCTTTTGAGATTACGATTCTCAGCAAAGCAGGTACATGGGTCCAGAATTTCTTTAACCAATGAAGAAGATCAATCAGCTCTTGAAGTTCTAGTGGCCAAGGATGAGCTCACAGAACCTCCACAGTCCGATTCAAGGTTGTCGAATTCATCATTGTTGGAACGCAGTAAATAGGTCTCAGGTGGGGAGCTGCTTCTTTTTTTTTTTTTTTTTAAAATGAATGAGAGAGTGCTCTAATTATGGGTTAATTAGCCATCCGCCATTGTCACTCAGGGCGAGCTGATAAGAGTGCAGCTAGGTGAAGTTAATTCTTTTTCCTACTCTTACCAATTATTTTACCTGTAGTAAAATCAGCATTCTTGAGCAAAATTTAGTTTCCTCTCTTAGTAGTTACTGTTCGAGGGAGGAAAATGACTTCCGTAATAAGTGAACATGACAGGCTGACGATGTTTGGGGAACAAGTATCGACTATGAACTGTGGTGAAGGGGATTTCCAGTACATTTTGAACGAAGGGGTGGAGTAATTGATGAATATCTCTAAGGGCACAAGATTTGCCTTCTTTAATCTCACTGTCTTTCGTTGGTTTGGTGTATGTGCGTTCAAATTATATGGTACTCTTGGGTTTATTTTTGGATCATCATATATAGTGTGCTTTTTTTATTCTTCTAAAACCAACCTTTATTTTTATAGTCCTCTATTCCCAAAAAAAAAAAAATAGTTTTCTTGGTCCTAATCATGCTACATTACCTAGTCTAAAAACCCGAATCTTCACATAAATGCTGGTATGTAAGATATTGATGGTGCTTGATTCTTTGCTCAACTGCATAGATGTTCATATATTATAATAAAAAGTGTGAATATTTGTAGTATTCTTTAGGGAAATTACAATTACTGTGCGTTTTCATTAAATACTGACAATTTTAAGTAATAAATATGTAGAGTTTTTGATTTTGGCAAAAGGAAAATAACTCATAGAAAATGTGCTCTAAATCTGTTATGTCGATCCCAAACCCGTAAAATCGAAATACACCCGCCCATATTGTACCTGAACTCATATTTTACTTGAACCTATATACAACCGATTCGTATTTAGCTTCCGGCCCGAATTGATAGATCTACTGTAACCAAACGAGCAACTTACAGGTCATGCTGAGGTCAAACTTGGCCAGCATATTAGAAAGGAGAATTAGGAGATTAGCATGGGCATGTGCCTTGCTAACGGTATGAGTGCAATCCTTTGGAAAATAGGAGTAATGACAAATAAATGAGGAGACTTACAATATTTTCTACAAAGTTTATCTAAAAGTTGGCGTCCGATTGAATTCAAATTTGGTTAGATAGGATGTATTTGGCAATAAATCTTAAAAAATCACATATTAGATTCCTGAATTGTTCTATCATTCCAAATTAATCCAAATATTACTAATATTAATTTAGGTGGTTGCAGCAAATTGTTTTTCTAAATAAAGGGTTAGCCAGCAAGTACAATGGTACTTTTTTTTTTTAAATCAAGTATTATGGTACTTGCTAATTAATGTATTAAAAAAAAAAAAATCATGAATAGAAGCTTGATCTAGCTATACTTCAAGGGAAAAAGAAAGATTATTGATAATATATACCATTCGCTTAGGAGTTTGTACTCTCACTTGTCAATTATATATATTTTTTCAGCGTGTATTTATCATATAGACAGTTTTAATACATGGTGTTGACGTGACTTGTAGAAGTATAGACTCTTAGAATTATGATATATGCTTTGAAGATTATTAATTAACAGTGTCTCAATAGTCAGCAAAAATTTGATGTGAATGGGATACATTCGAAATAAATATTAAAAACTCACATATTAGGTTCTTTAATTGTTATGTCATTTCAAACTGATATAAATATTAATATTAATATTAATTTAGGTGATTTTAATAAATTATTTTATAAATACTTACTAATTAGTGGCATATTAAAAGAAAAAAAAGTTATAGAAGAGAATCTTGATGTATCTACCCATATTTTAAGGAAAAAAGAAGATTGATGAGTGATCAGTGCCTCAACAACATCAAAACTCAAACTCGAAATCAAAATCAAAAAGAGAAAGGAAGGGGGAAAAGGAAAAAGACAACCCCCCCAAAAAAAGAAAAAATTTAAAGAAAGTGGAAGGAAAAGCTTAAAATCGCGTTTTTTTTATTCTTTTAATTTTTCTCGATTTCCGGTCACGTGGTAAAAGCTGACTCTCCACCTCACCTGCTCCTCCTCTATATATGTAAGTCTTCCTCAACACTGTAGACTCTTTTCTTCTCTCCTTCTCCCTTCAGTACACCCGAAATCCCCCTCCCTTTCACATTTGCGAGTTGCGTTTCTGGATCGCCCTCTCTCTGTCTCTCTCTCTCTCTCTCTCTCTCTGCCAACATTCGTCGTCTTCTTCGCCCTCAAGCTAGGGCTCCTGACGTCGGATCTTTGCGGCTTTCTCTCTCCTCCGAAGCTATGGCTGATAGAGGATCAATCAGTCTTGGAATTCGATTAGGTGTGTGTGTTTTCGGTTTGATGCATAATTTCGTTGAATTCCTGCTGTCTTTGATGTTTTTGTACCTCTGGTTGTGCGATTTTGTGAGTTTTGGTGCTTGATTTTTGGTTTCAGCTGATGCGTGAACTAATAATTTTTTTAGTCTTGCATGTTACTTTTTCGTCAGCGATTACACTCGAATGTGAATTATTGCTGTTTGACCGAGTATTTTGCTAGTGTAGGCGATTTCTGACCTTAATTTTAGGTTTATAGAATAATAACATTGTGCTTAGATTATTTATGTATCTTTTTTAGCTGCTATTTTGCGGCCTTTTGCGCTCTTTTTATGCTAGAATGTGATCCGTGAATGAAAATAAGTATTGTCTGCAATTTAGCTAGTTAGTGTTACTAGTGCATTGTTGCATTTAGAGACTAACATTTAGGCTGTACTTTGGGTGAATTTGATCTACCCTCTGAATTTGATCTATTTGATGTGCGATGTTCGAGTTTGCATCTTATTATTATTTCGCTCGTGAATTTGATGTGCTGACTTTTATAATTTCTGTCATGCATGTTGCCTTTTCTGATAGCAATGTTGTGTCCAGCGGCATTTTGATTCTCTGTTTTGCTGATGATGTTAGCGATTAAAAAAGAGAAAAGGATGATTTTAACTGCTGTTTGTTTCAATGATGCCTGCAAGTATTACACTGCATGTTTCTGAGCTGCTTTTTGTTTCAATGATGCCTGCAACGATCACACTGAATGTTTTGCATCTAACCTCGTGTTCGACTGCAAGTTTATCTGGCTTTTTGACTTCGACACTCTTAGGACTGTTGAGGAAGGGGGGCAGGTGGGAAGAACATTTGCTTGAGCGACACTGTTAAGAATTAGGGCGTTTTAGGAGGATATAATTTAGCTGGACCAAAATACTTGTTGGATTAGTGCTATGCCATAGCCACCGATAGTAAGCGGAAAATTAAGTTCAGCTTTTATGGCTGCATATTGAGGGTGTTGTCAGCTTGTTTGATCAAAGCGTTGTGCAACTTGAGGTCACTTGCGTACTAGCCTACTAGATATTCCCTGATGCTTTGTTGTGGCTGTTCTATTGCTTCCTTGCCTTCTTGTTTTGATAGTTTTAATTTATGAACTATTATCCCTCATGGTTCAGATAATGTAGAATCATTTAAACTAGTTATTCTGTTACAATTGTACAGATATACAGCAACTACAATTAGAAGCTCAAAATCGATGGTTGCGGCCTGCTGAAATTTGTGAAATTCTGAGGAATTACCAAAAGTTTCAAATCTCTTCAGAACCCCCAAACAGGCCTCCTAGTATGATAAGCTTCCTTATTGCTTTCTTCCATATGGTTATCTACTGATGCATGGCCTTTTGTCGGGGTACACAATCCCCCCCCCCTCTCCCCATGTGTTCATGCACGTGCATCTTAGCTTTTGGAGAGAAGCATTCTTAAAATGTTTGGTGCTCAAGCCATAAATGCTGATCACTATACAACATCTTAGCTTTGGTTTTTGGGTACTAAATGATGACTAGAAAACTAAACAAATACAAGAAATTTGCTAGTGATGCATCTGGTTGCAATGCTTGGAAATTTTCTACCCACATCTTGCTAATGTTGTTGGGATATCGGTTATATGAAGTTGAAAGGGTAAGAAAGGCAGGCCAGTAGCTTTCTAGGCAGCCTAAATTTAGAGGGACTTTTTGCCGTAAATTCCTCAACTGCAATATCTGATCCCTCAGATGCAACGTCTCAAGCTTCCAAGAAGTTTAGCTTTAGTTTTGGGGAATTGTAGTTATGGTGCACTTCGTTTGATTCTTCATTCAGTCAAGATCAAGTCACTGATTTCCCTAAGGATTCTCTGTCAACTCTTCTTAATTGTTGTTTGTAAGCTAAGGAATTGAAGAATTTTGCCATTCTGAAGTCGCGAAGTCTTTCCTCATGTTTCCTGTGATACTCAAACTCTTTTTCCTTAGGTGGCTCGCTGTTTCTTTTTGATCGAAAGGTCTTGAGATACTTCCGGAAGGATGGCCATAATTGGAGAAAGAAAAAGGATGGAAAGACCGTGAAGGAAGCTCATGAGAAGCTTAAGGTAAGCCGTGAAGTATAATATTACCATTTCTCTGTTGGTCCTGATGTTTTTATTTTGGGGGAAAGTCAAATGGAGAACATCACATCTGTGATATGAGCCACTGATTCCCTCATTCTCTCAAAGGAGGGGGGGTGGAGGGGTAGTGAGAAGAAGGAAGAGGGAGAAGTTATGGACACAATATGTGGAACTCTAGATTATAGTTGAGTCTTTTATTATGGCTTTTCATCTCTTTCTGATTTAGTTAGTACATTAATTAATGTTTGAGAAAATAAAATATATGTTTTTGCTTCGGGATCTTATGCATTATGGAATCTATAGGTTGGAAGTGTGGATGTGTTACATTGCTACTATGCCCATGGTGAAGAAAATGAATGCTTTCAAAGGCGCAGCTATTGGCTGCTAGAAGAGTATGTATATCCGACTTGAATTGCATGTTTGCTTCGTATTGTTACTCATGTGGCATTACTGGCATCTTCAGTAAATTGCTGCATTGAAGTAACGCTCCCTCTGTCCCATTTTAATTTGTCCATAGTTTGGAAAAAGGATACTGTAGAGAATTTGGTGAACAAATACGGAAATGATCAACTGTATCGTTAACTACTCTTCAGCTAATTGATCCAGAAATCTAGAAGTGAGTTATCCCACTTGCTTTTTTAATTACTCATAAATGTGACTTAATTAATTGATATCCACAAAAATGAAGGCGAAAGCAAATTTAATGGAAATTGTTTGGAGAAAGAATAACTAGCAAATAGAATGGGACAGAGGGAGTGTCTTTGTTTAAGATACCTTATGAGCCCCTCCTTACAAATTCGCTTGATGCTGCAGGGAGTTCATGCATATAGTTTTTGTGCATTACTTGGAGGTGAAGGTATGCTGGTTTTGAGTTTGCTGCTACCATACGATATCCTTTTGCATAATGTTTTACTTAATTCTGTTCTCATTTTCTTACAAATAAAGTTTCTTTCGTTCGGATCAAGTGGGCATGGATCCATATAGTTTCTGTTTTATATTAGGAATATTAAGGAGGTAGGTTGGAGTAAATGAAAACCTGACTTAAGATTTTAAATATGGACTTAAATCTCTGATGGAACTCTATTGTTGTATCATTATCATATGGTTTCTTGGGATGCTATTTCATAGGACAGTAGTACCTACCCTTGTAACCAGTATGATGTATTTGCTTGTATTTAATGTCCTAATTTAAACTTGCCATTGCAGCTTTTACCTACCCTGTAGCAGATATGACATATTCGCCTCTAATTAATGATGTTGGTCTGAAACCTCTGCTTTCAATTTTTGGAAGTATAGCAGTTTAAGCTCCTATTCTTGGAATACCTCCAAGTCATATTGTCTTGGCCTTGATACTTTGCCTTACTTTAGTATTGGGCCAGGTCAGACAAATATTATTTTCTTAGTAGCTGTGAAGATAATCATTTTAGACAAGTCCTGTACCTTACCTTTTATAGCAGGAAACACATTTATCAAGAAAGTTTGATTCATTTCTTAATGTAGCAGGGCAACAGGAGTAGCATTAGAGAGATTGAACCAGTAATTTCCAATTCCCAGTTGAGCAACTCTTTGTCTGGTAGTGTTTCAGCCAGTTACAATGAAGCTCTTGCTGGAAGCACGGGATCACCGAGTAGCTCTCTGACTTCTCCATACGATGACATTGAATCTGGTAATTGACTTTGTCATGCTATGTTAAGATCAGCTTCCTCACACTGTTCCCATGGGTATTCTATGCTGCTTCATTGTCATCATTAACCCTCCCCTTCCCCTTTACTTTTTCCCTGAGATATTTTTTCTCATTTATTCAACCTGCTTTCTATGGATTGGTGCAGAGGATAATCACCAGGCTATGTCCAAGAGCCCTCCATCTCTCAACTTCCCAGTTCCAGAGGACAGCTTTGACAGCAAGATGGGCTCCCTTATGAATTGTAAATATCTGCCTATCTATGTTGGTATAATTTTGTTGTGATGCATACAGAATAACTTTATTTACTTACAGAGGTACTCTTAAACTTGCTTCTTCTGTATTCAGATGAGTATAGAAGAGACCAGCTTTCAGTTTGTGGATTGGATTATGTTTCCCTTGCTCAAGGAGGATCTGGAACTGATGATAGTAATCAATTTAGAACACTTGACTTGGCAACCTGGGAAGAGGTCTTTGAACAATGTACTAGAGGTCCAGGCGATTTACCTTATCCATTAGCATCTTCTACTCTTCATGTTAGCGGTGGAACAGCTGGAGATTACAATGAGAATTTCAGCCAGCTGTTGGATGTTGGACTTGGGTTCAATTCTGAACTGGCAGAAGCCGTAACCTCGTACAGTTCACAGGTAATATGTCATTTTATTTCAATGCATGTGCTGGAGCAAATTTGCTTTATGCTTTGATTGCTTTCCGAAGCTCAAGCTACAGCAAATAGAACTTGGGTAGCAAGATGGGTCCTAGTCAGTGGCAAATCTAGAATTGTTGGATAAGAGTGTCCACTTTTGATCTTCGTTGGGCTTTGGTTAGTGCCTGAAAGCTTGTATGGTTGTCCACGTGATAGATTTTGGCCATTTACTCTTATGTTCTTGTCTAGCAGTTGCCATGGGCACCCGTTTGCGAATGGTAAGTCTGCCCCTGATGCAGAGTGTCAGTTTCATTGCTGTGCAAAAAGCACCATCTGCTATGTGTGTGTGCGTGTATTAGCATGTGCGATAGCCCCTTCATGTGTGACTTGGCCATTAACTTATATCCAGTTATGGGGTGTTATTGTTAGCAGTCAGTTTATTTAATTTAATTTAATTTTTTTTTGGGGAGGGGAATGCTCATAATGAAACAAAACTACAGGTCCCATGTCTCATAGGAACGCCCCAGTGGGGAGGAGACAATGAGGGTCGGGGGAGGGAACTTGCATGCCTCTTGTGCTATTTAACCGCCACCTTCTTGATGGAACACGGTACAAATTCCAGTAGGCAACCCCTTTTGTGGTTCTGATGCTTTTTATTGGAACCCTGCTGATTGATATGCTAGTGTTTGCTTCTGTGAGAGGTTGTAGTACAATGTTGGATTTGTCATCTTAATAGAATTGCCCTCATATACGTGCTGTGAAGTAAGCTGTGGTGGTCAGGATGTTGGGATTTCTTGCTTTAAGTTCTGATTTCTTGGTAAAAAGATTTGTCTAACAATCTTCCTACAAAAAAAGTACTAATGTTTATCTATATGTTTTATTTATTTCTTAGTGAATAATGTGCATCCTAATATTCTTCATGATTAACAGCGGAGCAACACAATAGAGCTTCCAGGTACAGAGTCTCAAGACCATGCAAATGGTTCTCTTACAGCGAAGCAGCCACGGATAGGGAGCATTAAGGCAGAGGAAGGCCTGCAGAAAGTTGACAGTTTTTCAAAATGGATGACCAAGGAACTAGATCCAGTAGAGGACTTGCACTTGAAGTCCCCTTCTAGTCTTTCATGGCAGAATATTGAAGCTGCCACGGATGTCAATGATCACTCAGGAGAGCTGGAGGACTATTCAATGAGCCCCTCTATTGGCCAGGATCAGCTCTTTGACATTCATGACTTTTCACCAAGTTCTGCTTACAGTGACACTGAGACCAAGGTAATTTTTTATCAAGACGTGCATAGCGCTGCAACATGTGCCATGGGCCAGGGTGGTATATGAGTAAATTGAAGCCTAGTAGCTTTATCTCTTGTTATTGACTGTTCTGCTTGTGTTAAACGCCAGGTTGTGATCACTGGAAAGTTTTTGGTGGGCCAATCAGAGATAGCTAAGTATAGCTGGTCATGCATGTTTGGGGAAGTGGAGGTGCCTGCTAAAGTTATCGGAGAGGGTATTCTTTGCTGCTGTTCTCCCAAGCACAGTGCTGGGCGAGTCCCATTCTATGTTACTTGTTCGAACAGGTTTGCCTGCAGTCAAGTGCGAGAATTTGAATACCTGGTAGAGACTCAAACTGTCGAGAGCATAAGTAGTTATGGAAGCAGTTTGAGGGAGAAACAGCTGCTTCTGCAACTTGAAAAGTTATTAGCTCTAAGACCTCTGATGAATTATGATTCAATCTCTTACAATACAAGCAAACAGCCTATTGTCAATAAAATTTTACTGTTGGCGGAGGATGAGCTGTGTTGGGGAGTTGAACGACCCTTCAAAGACAAAGTGGTCTCCTGGTTGCTTGACAAGGTGAATAACGAGGGGAAGGGACCGAATATCTTGGATGAAGAGGGGCAAGGGTTACTCCATCTGGCTGCTGCACTTGGTTATGATTGGATCATCCCGCCTACTATAGCTGCGGGAGTCAGTGTGAACTTCCGTGACGTAAATGGATGGACAGCACTCCATTGGGCTGCATGCTACGGCAGGTAAAGCAATCCGCTTTTCAGTTGTATTCTTGTATCAAGCCTTTTGTTACCACATTTACCCTACTTAGCGGGTGATTCTACATGCTAAATTTTTGGAACCTCCTAACTTGCTTTTTTCTATCTCTTGTCAATTTCAGAGAAAAGACAGTTGCTCTTCTAATTACTCTGGGTGCTGCACCTGGAGCATTGACAGATCCGACGCCGGAATTCCCATTGGGTAGAACACCTGCAGATCTGGCTTCAGCTAATGGATACAAAGGAATATCTGGTTATCTAGCAGAATCTTCTTTGACTGCTCACCTTGCCTCTCTTACAATGAATGACCAAAAATTGGATAGTTCACTGGAAGATTCTATAGTAAAAGCAGTAGAAACTGTGAAAGAGCGGGTGGCAACTCCTGGTGATGATGGTGATGGTTCAGATTTGCCACTTAAAGACTCCTTGGCTGCTCTGCGCAATGCCACTCAAGCTGCTGGTCGTATCCATCAAGTTTTCAGAATGCAGTCATTTCAAAGGAAACAAATCAATGACTCCGTAAATGACGAGTCTTTGTTGGAAGATGAGCGTGTTCTTTCCCTTATATCATCAAAGATTCAAAAGCCTGGGCAAACTGATGAGCTAGCACATTCCGCTGCAATACGCATACAGAAGAAGTTCCGTGGTTGGACGAAGAGGAAGGAATTTTTGATAATCCGTGAAAGGATTGTTAAAATCCAGGTGTGTTTCTTGCTCTCTTTCTGGTGTCATTCAGCTTTTAACTTTTTCTGCGGGTATTGTATTACCAACTTTCACATCAGACCGAATCAGAAAGAACGTTTCTTTTTTTTTTTTTTTTAAAGGAGCGTTTTTTTGGGGGGGGGGGGGGGGATGATAAGCTCTTTCTATTGATATAGTTTTATCATCCTGGATTCTGACCATATTTTGATCATCCATTGTGGTGCTATTTAGGTTGCATAATTTGTTAATTAGCCCAGTTTTCTAAGCCCCAGGCCACATTTCTTCTGGAATGCACATATTAGCTAGTTCCATGTCATTGACACGCGTAAAACTCCAAAACCGGTAGCCTCTTGTTTCTAATATCGGCATCTGTGTTGAAGGCTCATGTAAGGGGCCACCAGGTGAGGAAACGGTACAAGACGGTTGTTTGGTCTGTGGGGATACTGGAGAAAGTAATTCTGCGGTGGAGAAGGAAAGGTACTGGCCTACGTGGGTTTCGTCCTGATGCACTCAATAAAGCGCCCACCACACAAGCCAAACCTTCTGAAGAAGATGATTATGATTATCTGAAAGAAGGAAGAAAGCAGACTGAAGAACGGCTACAAAAGGCCCTTGTCAGGGTGAAATCCATGGTCCAGTACCCCGAGGGAAGAGCGCAGTATCGTAGACTCCTGACTGCAGTGGAAGGCTTTCAAAAGAATCAGGTATTAATTTGCTCTTGACAAGATATAAACTTATGGTATTACATCTGCTTCACTCCACGAAATTTTCAATAGGTTTTCGAGTGCATTGTCAGGTAAGTAAATAGGGAGTATAGACCTGGAAAACAGCTGTTTAAATTGGGTACAGGCTGTGTCAATTTTGATTGGGTCAGATTAGATTTATTTCGTCTTCGGTGTGGTTTAGTGTGTTACCGTTCAGGTAATGTTTGGATGGTAGTATCTCCTCTGATTTGGGTCTGGTGAATATCACATTAGCTCAACATGGGCAAAAGGGTCGATTTGGATTTATTTGTTGTCGCCATGGGGCAAGATTCTGTATTGTGTGGGGCCAACTTTAGGTCTGTTGGATTTCAAACAGGGTAAATCAAGGTCAGGTTGAAATCACCCTCTTCGTGTTTAAATCCGTTGGAAATGGTTCGCATGTCTTTGCTTGGTGACCAGGTCTGCGTAATGGCCTCAAAGCCCAGTAGCATTGGTAGTTAGTACTTAGTATTGATGTTTATTGCATAAATATTTCTTCTTCTTCTTGTGAATTAGATTGGTTGATCTGCGAAAACAAATCAGGATGTCACTTGATTCTCTTTGGTTCTCTTTGTCACCATCAAAAATCTGTGGCTCTGGATGGTATAACCCTAACATTTTCTTCTGTTTCCAGCAACATGTGTGCAGCAAGATTATAGATGACCCGGAAAATGTACCCATCGGAGTTGAAGAGGACATGCTTGATGTGGAAAGCTTGCTGGATGACGACAACTTCATGTCTCTAGCATTTGAATGATATAGCTGCTTTGCCCCTGATTTTTTTGCATTTGTACATAACTTCATCGGCATCTCAAACAAGATTAAAAAAAGGTGATAGTTCAGTATGTTGTAAATTATCTATAGAATATCTCTATTTAGGGAGCTATTTAGAGGACGGATATGCAGCAGGCAGGCTCACTCCGGTTTGACACCACAGGTATGTACTCTTGTAAAAGAAAGATCATGTTATGTAGATCTTGTTGTTTGTTTATCCTCGTGGGTGAGAAACTCTTTTATTGCAACTCAGCTTTGTCCCTATTTTTGTTTGCCTCACTCCCTTCACATCCCCTAAGATTTTCTTTTTTTTGTTTTGGGCTGGGGGGGGGGGGGGGGAGGCTACGACATTGTAATGCATCCGCTTGAGGTTCTTCATTCGAAAACCGAAAAACTGTTGAGCAAAACGAGTACAAAAACTATTCACCGAATTTTGCGCACACACCGCCTTTAACCACCATGGAGGATAATGGTGAAAATTTTGGGGCGGTATTCTGCCAAGGTGATTTAGCAATCAATACAATTCCAGATTCCAGCGGCTGTAATTGCAAAAATTTACACTCTTTATGACAGAAGAAGCAACTTTTTGCCAAGCAACTTTTAAGGACAAAACAAGCAGCTCAAGTGCTTTGTTAAGTGATCAACCATCACCGTCAAGTAACAATAAGGTCAAACTGGTAGCATGACAGTAGCATACGAATTAGCATGTATACATATTCTGCTGTCCTTCATGCTCACTTTATAGCCTCCCAGGCCCAGCCCCAAGTTATCAAGGCGAACATTTAAAAAAGAATCAAAAGGATACTGCACCCACTGTACAAAAACAAAAGTTAAAGAGAGAAAAAGGCATTCTAAGTTTTTTAAGATCACTTGACACATTACACACACCAAGCATTCAAGATGGGAAGTCAGAGATCACCAATTTGGTAGTTTGCGTTGCTCGTAATCTTTTCGTAGAACAAGATATATCCGTGCTCTGTGTTGCTGGAGTACTCCTGTGCCGATCCAAAGTATGTCTGAACAGCAGACTCATCAATTATCTCGACATTCTCATCATCAAAGAACAGCCAATGGTTGTGGCTCTTCACAAGGCTGACGTAGTGGCCATGGTTTGGTCCGCTTCCCACATGTACAACAACGGCAAATAAGCAGTACTCTGAGTCTGCATCTTCAACCGTGTTGGTCAATTTTAGCTCCAACGGAAACACAACACGATAAGAGAGCTTTTTGTACCGGCCAAGATTCTCAATGTACTTGAACCTCTTTAGATGAATTACAAGGATATGGGGGGGCTTTTTAATCTTCATCCTCTTCTGAGCTTCTTGGAGACTGCATCGCATTAGGTAGAAACTAATTACTCCAACGGCAATGAAAGGAATAGGTTCATTATTGATTGTCTTAGCATTTTAATGGAAGCATTCTAATAGAAACATCAAAGTACTCGTCAATTTAACAAAGATAATAGAGGTGGACAATAATAGAATGGAAATCTGAGAACATGGTCTAGAAACCCTTATTTAAAAATTTAATATTGAGGCTGGTTGTTCAAAAAGTTTTCATGAGTCTCTTGGAATTAGCGTAACTACTTTTGAAGCTCAAGTAATCTACTATTGTATCTCTTCAAAGCTGCTTAGGTGGGATCCACGCTAAGTGCTGTTGTTGTCATGATTTATGACTAATTAGATACAAATGTAAGATTGTACACATTGCGATATTCCCATATGTGGCCTATGGAAGGGTCATAGTGTCGCTGGTGATGCTTATTGTCGTACATGTAACATTACTAGTATAAGCAAAAAGAGCTGCTTCATAGATGGGGTGGTTGATTCACCAAGAAGCAGCACACAACCAAGGAAATGGATGGGGTACACAGCACGTACCTACAGCACTTGTCACAGAAGAATTTATCTTCAGCATTAAGAGTTTCTGTTGAGCTGAAATTCTTGAGGCAGCTTGTAATAGAGCTGTTCTGTTCAATATCAAGACTTAAATCAAAGAATGTCTCATCTCGGGCTGTTACCGTCTCACACCTCAAGCACTTTGTTTCATTCGTCAATATACCCTGCATTTGTATCCAAGCATCAGCAACGACAAAGAGACCATATTATAGGACACCATATGTATGATTATATGATTTTTCAATATCAGAAAAAGGCATTGCGTTATGCTGAAACTAAATGAGGTAAGAAAATGTAAAACATATGAGGGTTGTCATTAACGTGGCTTATCTGGAGTTAAGAGGCAATCTAATCATCCTTTACTTTTTATAAGCAAAGAGAATTTAATGTGTTAAATTTCCACACAATTCTTTCCCCGTGTTCTGGAGCAACTACATGGCTATCAAGAGACGAGTATTTATGTCCCCACACCTACTACTAGTACTCAATGAAGAGAGAGAGCGGTTATGCACTTATGCATGCAATCATAAGTTTAAGAATTAAGTACTTCATGGGTTATATGGAGCTACAAGCTTTTTCATTTTTCCTTTTTTTCCAATTCACTTGTAGTCTAGATTTGGTAAGAAATGTCTGCAAATTTTTGTACTCCCTTCATCCCATTGGTACTGTTATGGTCAAATCTCAGGATTATATGAAAACTAGCACTACATTGTATTGCTCTAGAAACGCTTGTAATTTGACCTGTTTGTATATTATTCCCTTCTCTATCAGTTTCTTATCTCACTAAATTTTTAAGTTTAAAATTCTCTATATTTAGGGCATGCTTTTCAGAACAATGCTCCATATCAGTTACGGGAGCAAATCAGACATACATCACAGAAGAGCTCCAGGACAACTCTTAGGAGAGCTCTAATGTGTCTCCAAATTGTAGATGATAATACACCACTTGTTAAGGGAAGGAAATGTGTTGCTGAGCAATCGTAGAAACTCTAACCTGGAAATTTTCATGAACCCAGGTGGCAAGAGGTTCCTTATGCACTCCATTGGCTTGGCCATTTGTTGATCCATTTTCAGTGCCATCTCTAGGCAAATTTTCAGTGCCATCTTTAGGCAAATTTTCAGTGCCATCTTTTGCAGCAGAGGATTCTTTCTCCAGTATGTCAACAAGTTCATTCAACAAGAAGTTCAGAAATTCATGAGCATCCTGTACGAACACAGAAGATCTGTGGTTGTAAATTCCCATGAAATTCAATATGCTGGTCGGAGGCATAGCTGTTACAAACTTACAAACATGTGTAATGACTAATGACTAATTACTAATGAGTTAAATTCAATGTGCTGATCGCATAACTTATTTCAGCTTGAGAACTACTTTCTCAGCCAGAAAGCTAAATCCTGTGCAAAATCCCAACAACTTTGGGTGAAACTGCAATCCCATATCTTTTAGAGTACAATGCCACACTATTCCACTTACAAAGCATAACTGATGCTCAGCAACATACCTGATGCATGTAACCTCGGAAAAGCTCGTTTTCTTTCCTCACTTTCTGTACAAAGCGCCGTGGAGCAATTACACCTGTCTTCTTCTTATGCATACTAATCTGGAGAAGAAAGGAACAGAAGCTGATCAGACCGGTCAAACAAAAAGAATAAAAGTTGATCAGACAGCCAAAAAATAACTACGTGATTCGTCTAGTAGTGATATCAAGTTCTCCCACATTTCCAATTTCCTCATCACTGGCCTATTTTCACCGTCCTTTCCATAGGATCAGTAGCACTGCTTGCAACATACTTTGAAAATCATTGTTCATGGCTTCATCCAGACAGTGAGCCGCACCTCTCCAACATCCCTCAGGTCATCCAATAATTATCCTTCAGTTTTCTTACTGGCGCCACAAGCAATGCAGCAATGCTAGCCCAGCAATGCCCGCTCCCCCCAAACAGGAAGATCTCATAAATGGATTCCATGCATAAGAGAGTGAAATATTTGCAGTTGTCTTTCTCAAACAGATGATGTAGGAAAAGAAGAGACAACTAGGAAACTTCCTATGCAAGTTAGAAGTGTTTGCAATGTTCTTTCTGTTGAACAAACTTCAACAAAATTAACCTTGCACTTCTTCAAAATAATCCCCGTATGTGAAAGTGAAGCACCCTAGATAGCAAACACTTGTCCAGAATCCAACAAATTTCACTCTCGAGTAATTGCATAGAGAGAGCAAACCTGACAAGCTCATTCTAATACCTTACTAAGGCATTATACTCTCATAAAAGCAAACAAATACCCATGACGATAATTTAAATCCACTACCTGTGCAAATAGATCTGCCAAACAGGTCAGAAGGCTTTCCTCAGGATTAGTATGATTTTTGTTCTTCTCATAGTACTCCAGCAGTTTCTCCCGAAATGGAACACAGAAATACAAAACCTGACACAAAAATTGTGGGAAACTAATCAAGATTACATTGAAGTCACACAGTATTTGCTTCATCATAAGGAGACTTTTTAGTCTGTATCTTACAGAAAAGGAACCATGGCCACAAACCATAGGAAAATAGCTCTAGCCATTTTCCGCTACTTCTGTCCTTCCTCTCATCCTAGTTTTCTTTTTCTTTTTTTTTTTTGGTTTAAATGAAAGAACCTTTTATTATGTCAGTTCAACTAGCTATTTGAGTATGATCTTGATTCGTGATGTTATACGATTTGTTGAGCCAACAACTCAATTAATTAAGCTTAAAAAGAAAAAAAAATGATTCAGCAGCAAAGAAACATTGAAATTAACTCCACATTGAAGGCGAGCTATGAGAATGTATGATTCTCACATCAATTCCGCTAAATTCAATCAAACCAGCGAGTAAGGCGCAAAAATAGAGCCGAAATCATTGAATTTCAACAAAATCGATGAAATTAAAGGAGAAATGAAAACATTGATAAGGATCTTTGTGCTATTCAATTCATCGAGCCAAAAACTCCATTAATTAAGCTTGAAGAATAAAAATACAGGCATCGACAATAAACAAAATAGTAGAATTCTACTCCACATCAACGATGAGTTGTACTATGAGAACATCTGATTCTCACATTGATTCCGCGAAATTCATTCAAATCTCCAAACGAAGCACAAAAATGAGATCGAACTCAATGAATTGCAATAAAATAGAGGAGAAATGGAGCATTATTGAAACTTAAAACCCTAAACAAAGAAAGATCATCAAATTACAACACAAATGAAGAACAAATCAAACCTGCAAGACGCTGTTACAATAGCAAGTATTGCCGAAATTCTCGAAACCGAAATATCGCTCTCCTTCAGGAAAATGATCGCCAAGCGCTTTCTCCAATTTCGACCCTGCCGCTCCCATTTTCTTCGCAATCGGAGTCTTAATCGATCGATTTTTCACTGTGATTACGATCAAACTGATGAAATGCCATACAAATGCCAAATAGCTGAAGTATTCTTAGAGAGAGAAAGAGTGAGAATGCAATCGAAAGGGAGAACAGAATGAAAATGACGAAATCTGTGAGATGGAGATTGAGCTTGAGCTTGTGTTTCTCTCTCTAAAACAGTTTCTTTCTCTCTCCTCTGGTTCCGAATCGTTTGTTGCATCAGCATATATATGTGTTTCCTCCGCCGCGAGAAAACGACGTGGGAGGTTGGAAGCTCGTTTTCTTTTCCTTTTTTTTTTATAGTTGGGGGTGGGGGGTGGTGGGGGGGAAGGAAGAAGAATAAGAAAATTCAAACCAACAAAATCCAATCAGATACTTCCGCGCCAATCTTCTAACTAGTCTCTCATAAACTACTCCTCCTCCTTATAAAAATACGCATTTTTATATAAGGTGGTCTCACTAACAGAAATGTAAAATAAAAACATATTAATAAATAGTAGTATTTTTAAAAAAATTTAATATATGACTAATATTAAATACAATGTGATTAATGACTATGGGAAGAAACCACAAAGAGAATGCTCGTTTATTTTCTTTAGTCCATTGGTCTTTGAGAAGAAATTGAAAAATATACGAGTTAGGCCTATTCTTTTCGTTGAAAAATATGGGTAGAAAAATGAGTTAAATTGGTTGAGATTGGTTGAAGTTGGTATTTTTTTATTGATATGGGTTGAAGTTGAAAGGAATTGGTGTATTGTTTTTTATATGAAGGGTTAAAGTTGATATTTTTTGATTGAAGTGTATTGAAATTGAATTTTTTTTAAATTGAAATGAGTTAAAATTGATAAATTAAAGTTTACTAATGAAAAGAACAGACCCTCAGTTTGGCATAAAAGATTAAGAGTCATGTTGTATAACAATAGCTACTGGCTAATAATCATCTTCCTGGTTTGGAAAATTAGCGTTGTCCTTAGAGCAAGCCCAGCGCAGGAGCGCGGGCCATGGAAAAAGGCGGGCGGGAGGGGGGAGGTGGCCTGTGGGCCTGCAGCGTGTGGCCTGCGAGACTGGGCTCGACGAGCCGCCCGTGCACGCGAGAGGCCCGCCTCCTTTTTTTTTTGTCTGGTACCGGATCAAAACGACGTCGTTTTGATTCCGGGCCAGGCTTTTTTTTTTTTGGGCTGTCTGGGCCGAGGAGAGGAGGGAAAAAAAAAAAAAAAAGCTGCTGCTGGGCCAGGTTACAATTGTAATTTTTTTCCCGGGTCTAAAGTTAACCAATGTATCTTCATTTATTCAAGGTTCAATTCATGTAATTTTTACATCCATCCACGTGTCAATTTTTAAATATCGCAAGTGTTGTAATTTTCAAACGAAAACATAATTGAGTAGACAACCTAATTATTATGTGTTCATTATTTTTTCCAAATTAAAACTCAATCCAACCAACCCACAAAAATACGAAAAAATAATCACCTCCAATAACCAACCGAAACAACAAAAAGTAAAAAATGGGGCAACCATATGTTACGTTTAAAAAAAATATATTGCACAAGTTCTTTTTTCCGAACACAATAAGCCCAAACACCCAACCAAAATATATAAACTTAAAACAATTAAATATGGTTAGGTGTGGGGTCCATTAGTATTATTTTATTTGGTGAGCCAAAGTGGTGAGCCTTGCATTGGAGAGAGTGAGGATTGTGAGATAAAAAGTTGGAGAGAAGGTTGACGTGGCAATGGTAGGCCCCCACCCGTGAGCCAAAAATTGGGCTCACGGTTGGGAATGCTCTTATATTGTCATATGTGGCTTCAATATATTTAGTTGCTCATTTAAAATTTATATTCTCTTTGTGCCGTGACTATTTCTAATTCCAACAAAAATAAAACATAAAAAACAACCCTCTTAATCTGTACTTTTGAAATGTAATAGTGAACAGAAGATAATTGACGTTCATTCGTATATCGTTGTAGCTTCTATATTTCTTCTCTTGTGTTGCTTGTACATGTTTCTTTTTTCTTAGGACGCAGAAAGGGAAGGAGTCAAATTTGGCTTATGAAGAATTGATAGGCCAAGGTTTGATAACATTTTTGAACACATTATTGAATGACGTACGCTCTTATCTACGAGCATTACTTATGCCCATACCAGATTACTTATGCCCATACTAGTTTTGTGGATTTTTTTTTTGAATTAAAAAAAAAAAAAACAAGTTCTCATGTTTAGATCAAGAAGTAGATGCCTTCTGTTACTACAATCTCCTGCTGCATCTGGAAATTTCACGTCTTATTTTGCACAAAGTTGATCTGATTAACAACAGAAATAATGTGATCAGTGAAATTTCTACTTGCCCTAGTCCACTTTGACAGTGTCATATCTTCAATCAAGTGTCCAATGCTTGCACGGGACCAGGGTAATCTGCAACAGTGAAAATCACACTAGGAATTATCGTTGTGATCACGAAAAATTATCGTTATAACCAAATTTATTCAAAATGGTTTTCTGATTCTTGCACCATTTTGCTCTGGAATCACCCTTCTTATGTGAAGCCAAAATGTTGGTCCTACGGATTTAGAGTTTAGAAGTCTAAGCATCCGTCTGTACAGACGGTTGGGTATATTTCTTTGACAAAAGCTCTGTAACAGAAGATACTTCACAATCCAGTGATACATCACTGTACAAAAAATCAATCTCCTTGTACACATATACAGAATGTTAGAAGATTGATTTGAACCGTTTCGTGTCTAAATCTAGATTCAGTAATTTCTATTTCCCCCAAACCAAAAAAAAAAAAAAAGCAAAAAAATGGGGCAACCAATTTCTACAGGAGTTACATGCAGCCAAGGAACACTAGGTAAAAGAGTGGTGAGATAGATCACCATGAAATCTGTGCGACAACAGCAATGTCTCCATTCTACAGGAGATATGTGCAGCCAAGAAACCTTTGGCTTGATGGAGACAGTAATATGTACAACAACGATGTCATCAACTCCATTCTAATCCCATTCGGTTTGGAATTGCATTTGCTTCCTGCGAGTAACATGGGACAAAGGGGGGAAAAATCATCACAAGCAACGACATACATGCAGACGAAGGGATTGATTTCATTGGACAGGATCATACTCATCTGAAACGCGTTTTGGAGGTAGTTTCCGCAGTATGAACAGTACCAAGGCAGACGGAACAATCTCAACAGTCTGAAATTGAGAGGGAGAGCTGAAATGTTACAAGTACTCCTAACAGTGAGGATATTGTTGCAAGTATACTGGATCATCCTCGGTACTCTCCAGGAAAGCATACTTGATGACAGTCTCGACTTAATATGAACCCCCCCTCCAAAACTTGGTCAAAGGGTGCTTTATTTGAACCCCCCCCCCCCCCAATCTTTTTCTGGTTCAGGCAAGTAATTCCTAACATAGCAGAAAGTCATGCCAAACAAAACTAAGAATTTACCATATAATAAAGAAGATCACCAAGAGGCTGCGTCATGGCATCAACCTCCAGAGAAAGATCATCATCGAGAAAAGCAGAAATGGCAGCCTAAGTAAGACAACAAATAGATAATCACTAACTTATAGCTTCATAATGCATCACCAAAAGTCGATAATGAAAAAAACTTCACTGAGCAAGTGGAATCACTCACTACGGCGCATCTACCCAGAAAACAAGTACAGCAAACTACAGCTACATAGCTAACCTGTGACAGGCCCAAAATGTGAAGGTATTATTGGCAGCGTTTCAAACATAAAACTAGTTTATTGGATAAAAGGCGATCAAGTTCAGAACATTACTTCATGGAGTTTCTTTTGACGACCTTTGGATTCCATGGGAAAGCTCCTTAGGATGAAGAACAACCTATAAAGTATGATCAGTTAACAAGTATATAATATTCCTACTACAGAAAATTTATGGTGAATTCACATCATTACATGTTATAGCAACGTTACCTTACACCATATATTGAGAATCCGAGGGCCACAATCAGTGAAACAACTGTATCATCAAACTACAAGCCATTATTCAACATATTTCCCATCCACATGGTTAAGATGCTGATTTTGGAGATGAATCAGCACTACCATGAAGGGAAGAAAGATCAAGCAGATTAGGGACACTATCAAAGGGCTGAAATCTCACTGTAAAATGTAGAAGAGAACAAAGCCAGGAGTCTAGCATAGTCACTGTAACCCACACTCAACCTAAAAATTGGTGGGGTGTTAATTACCCCAACTTGGTCATCCCTTAAGAAACTCCCATATATTTCACTTTTTCAAAGTCTGACAGTTGCCAAGGACATAAGCAGGAAGGGGAGAAATAACTGGAGATGGGAAAAATTCAGGTACAGTTGGATTTCAATGAGGTACGTTGGATAATGCATAAAATTCATATTAACACTTTTTATTCAATACCCACTTTATTTTTGGTCAAACCAATGGGATCTGGTTAAGCTCAAGTAAAAGTTCAGGTTTGAACAATGAATTTTTTTATTTAAAAAAATCTATAAGGCCTTCACAACAATAACAACCATGAAATTCATTCATAATGGGCCACAGCAATTTTTCTTTAAGGCCTTTTTTCCCACATTTCCAGCAACAAGAAACAGAAGCTAAGGGCAGCACCCCCTACTAAACAGCGGGATGCATCCAAAGTTTACCTGACAAGACGACTCTTGCTGCTTGCAGAGCAACGGTGCTTTTGCTCAGCCCCAAGCAAATCCAAAGCATTATCTGCAAATAAAGGTATTTATTCAAATCAACAAAAGAGGTGAAAACTTACTCAGCATGCATATCAAAAGAGAAAAAGGCGAAGCCCTGAAACCTCAACAAGGTAGACTGCGCCATTTACAATGTAATAAGTAGGTCGAATATAATCCGTAGGAAGGCATCTAGCCTGCAGTGGACGTGGGAAAAATGTGGAAACAGCCAACCAATCAACCAACATTTGTTCAAGACAGTAGACACATCTTTAATTCATCTAATGAAGACCTAGAAGTACCTGGTGATAAATCTCAGCCCAAAACAACAGAAGCAGAGTATAAGTGGAAAAAAAGAAAAGGCCGGGAATTTCCACTAACATTATTTGAACGGTCTGTGACAGAAATATAGTACACACGAGTTACTGCAAAGCAAAATGTCATCAATATGCGAGATACAACATAATTGTCAAGAGGAAGCATACACGTGGCCTTATCTGAGACACTTCATTGTACAGTCCGAAAAGAAGGGCTCTACCTGTCCAAAATCAATATGACATTTTAGTTAATGGAGCAGAACAATTTTATCCAGCATTGAAAGAAAACAGAAAGTAATGCTTTGCCTACATCCATTCACGACAAAATTCATCAAATGGAAGACCTTTTGTGTAGTCCACCCAGAATCTGGTACTCTTAATTGTATACGAATAAGTTGCACCTGAAAGATTGACAAAATAGGAGACAAAAAAACCTGTGAGGATTTACACCAAAGTCAATTTAACTGAAGATTCCTATCTGTGCTTTTTATTCTCAACAAACAAGATAGACCAAGCCAAGCCCCTAGCCAATCAGGCATTCTCTGTCCCCTCTGAGCATAGTTCCATTGCCTTTGTTTATATCAAGTAACTTGACTGACTTTGTCATGCTCCTAACAATTTAGACAAAGGCGGCCACAGAAAAACTCCACTGAAAACATAAAATATCATGATTGTAATCAAAGATTCAAAATGCAGTTTCAGTCACGATTACGGTATCGGTCGCCATATGGAAAAGTCTCTCTAATGTGAAAATCACGTTCCATATCGCAGCAAAATCTCTGTTCGGCCAGCTCAAAAACCTTTCTGATGTGGCTATTTCATCGCGGATAGGCCACATTTTTAACCCATGATTGTAATCATTATAGGATGGATACTCTAAAAGGACTTTGGGCAATGTTAAAAACTTCTACAGATGAGATAGTCTCAGACTAATCTAGAACTGCAGAAAAAGGGCATCGCCTAACCGACAACTATTCCTGGCAGATTTCATGAACCATTTCCCATGAATTTCAGGTTTTCTGTCAAAAAATGTCAGAAGATGACATTATCGTAGCACTAGAAATTTCTCAAGGCAGTTGGGCAAAGGTATGTTTATGGGGAAAGATATTTCCGAAGTCAATCCTCATGGAATTGATACGTGGGGCAGGAAGGCCCTCATAAAACTAAGGAATTAAGTGTTGTTGCTGCATGCTAATAGAGTGCCGAGACTTTGTTGGAATCTTGTTCTTCGAGGGGCAAATTCAGTGCAAGAGATACAATCTCAGTGATCATAATCAAAATGATGCTGTTTGGTGGGAGGTAGCTCCTTGAAAAGTTGGACTTAGCTAATATACATGTCTGTTTTGTGGCTGGCCGCTCAATATGGTACTGACTACTAACTTGTACTCTACTGAATAGGAAGGGTGTGAAACAGGTGAAGTCGGGTTGTGTTTTATGCTCATTAGTATGCTCATTAACAGAGGCAGTTCCACGCATGGCAAGTGGACATATCTGCTGCCAGTTACAACTTACAAGATTTGGAGGGAAAGAAATCTCAGGAATTTAAAATAAAAATGAGGAAGGTGTCATTCATCAGAATCAAAATCTGCTTTGTAAGGGCAATTGTCTCCACAGGCAGATAAACATTGTTGGGACGGTGTTGCCAGCAATTCAAAATTCTGTTTAGAAATTATTAAAATTTTTGAATTGACATGAATAAAAATTAATGCGTACTTATAACTTATCAAATCAACCAAGCTCAAATGAGGAACACCATCTTACAAAATTTCCAGATCCGCCACCAACTGTGTCACTGTCGATGTTGAAGATCTAGTCTTGCAATGAGGGCAGTTTTCTGCGTTCTTGATTATCTGATGGGGTTTTAAACCCCACACTGTTTTTGGGAAATCAATGAAATATATCTACTTACCTTTCCCCCAAAATAAACTCTCAAATCATTGCGCCCAAAAAAAAAAAACAAATAGATTAAAAAAGTACATTAAGCCAAAAAGGGTAAAAATGTTCCTGCAAGTATTATCTATCGCCACAAGAAACTTTAAGTATTATCCTCAGTGCTTTCAGATTCTTTCTCGCCAAGCACTCTCTCCAAGGGGTATGCATAGGAGAAAACTCCTCCCTGATAATTACATTTGCATCCATGACCATAGTATTAGACCCATGAATATGGAAAATGACCTCTAACTTTAATGAGATCAGCTTATATGCTTAAGTTGAAATTTTGTATCTACATGCGTCTCTGATCTTGCCTCTTGATGCTTCTAGCCTTCATTCCACACATTGAGATTGGTTTTTCAAGTTCTTCTATAAGTCCTTCCAAAAACCTTTTTTTGGTGCCAACAGCAATGGCCTCTTTGCTTGTCAGGGTAAGATATTTGGACTTTCCTAGACCCCACTTGGACATAATATACAAGAGAACTAGTGTAGTTGCTGGTGCAAACTGATATGTTTGAGCTACAAACAGCAGTCACAACCAATTTAAGCCCAAACTCTTTTTCTCATTGACTTTTCACACACGGACTGAACTTGCCTTCCATCCCGTCATGTTCAGTTCTACCATATGTGACACAAACTTGGTTCAAACATGTCAACTATGTATTCCTGTCTAGCCATTGGACTTGCCCTGTTCCGCAAAGTTTGCGTGTTTTTGCTGGTCTAAATGAAGTGTCATGTGTCCATATCATGTCGATATATAGAACTTACATATACGTGAAATCAAATGAAGAGTTCAAGTAAGATAGGTTCTACCACTACAACAAACTCCACACTAGTAGTTCCCCTTTTTTAAAACAAATAGATAAATTCTCTCTTCTTTCCTTGTTTTTTACCATGATGACCCCAGATGCAACATAAGCAGTACATTACAGCATGAAATTAAAAGGATCCAAGAGGATCAAACTAAAACATGCATAACCTAACCCATGATACGTAAAACATCAATCATCACTACAAATGATAAACACACTTCAATTTGGCACAAGGGTAAATGTAAAACATTCAAAAAACAAAATTGATAGAAATAACAGAGACATACCAACCCTATAATGGCTAGAACTACAGAACAAGCACAGAGGGTAAGGTAAACACCCTTTTGCCAATCTTTGTTGCCATCCATCATCTTATTCCACCAGGCACTGATTGTTCCATATATGTCAGTATGGCTGTCGATCTCAATATCGAGATTCATCCTTCTAGGCCCTAAACCATCCCCATTGGAGAAATGGGGAGGATGCCCTACCATTCTCTCTCCCCAATTTTCTGCCAATTGCGAATAGGGTTAGGATAAGATCCTTCAATGGGGTTCCTGGGCATTCAATCTTGGCTGCTCAAAACCCCATTTCACAACCAATTTCAGCCTAAATAGTAAAGGGAAATTTTTGGGCAAGGGAAAAAAAACAGGAGACAAAAAATTATGGGATGAAATAAGGGTTTGCTGCGAAAAAGCTTGATCATTGAGAACGTCCAGGAGGGAAATGGTAGAAATTGCATGCGATTGAATCTTGGAAATGCCACGTAAATCGTTACGACTTACAAGACACGGACATTACTCAAATTTTTGTTCCTATTTTTTTGTTATGGTAAGCAGGTCCTCCAGTGGAATCACTGAATTGAAATAGCTAGTCATGTATAAGTCAACAAATATGCGAAAAGGAAAGAATGAGTTTACACTGGATCTAAAAAATAGATCGGTTTAAGTCAGTTTAGTTAATACACAGGTCAATTTTGCGACATATTTGAAAATAGTTTACATTAACTCAAAATTAGAAAGCAATATATTTTTCCTCGAAATAGTCAAATCACATTGATTTTGGGTTGAAATCAATTTAGTTTATATTGAATTCGTGGTTTTCTTGTTAACTTCATATCTAAATCAGGTCATGATATTGTGCCAAATCAGACTTTTTCACATCTACTTTATTCTATAACCAATAAAGATCTAATAAGAATAACCAAATTTCCCAAGATCTCTATTTACGATCCCATGAACAATTAAGCACATTTTACCTTTATATGGAAAAAGTCCGAAATAATTCAGCAAATAAATTTACAAAAATTATGCAATATGCATGAATCTTAATTGTAAGACCAGAAATTTTGAAAAACATGAGATATTAATAACAGACTAGCCTTGATAATAGCAGTACCAGTTGAAGCACCTAGTTGATAAATTAGTGTGTACTTTATTACAGACGTCCAATCCAAACCACCACCACCATGAGTCCTACTGCAAATGACAGGAGAAGAAAATGACTATGAATCTACATATACCCAAAGGAAATCTTCTGCAACTATTCAAACATCAGTACACCACACCACCAAAGTACCAACTATCACCCAGATTTTTCTTCCCTTTTTTTTACAAGGCAGAAAGCCAACAATTAAACTTGAAAAAGAAATAAATATTTGCTGGAATTTTTTCAACGCGGCTTCGATCTATAAATCAGATACCATACCATGCTAAAGCCCCCAAATTTACAAATCCATCCCCCAATTATCAGGGCTTTATCCTCTGAACCGGACTACAATACAAGAGATGTCATCTTTGCTGTCTCGATTTAGAGCTTCTGTTGCTAACTGCTTGGCCGCCTTGAGGGGATCTTTGATCTTTCTTGCAATGTCCACTGCCTCTTGATTAGACATTACCTGCATTGGTTACAAGCTATCACACTGAGTACACAAGTACCTACACCTATGGTTCAATGCCAACCATCGGCTTATCACATGGGTCAACACTCTGCATAAGGCAGTGGCCTAAGCTAGGCTCAAAGGCTCAAACCAGCTGGGACCAGACCAACCCGAGCGATTCTTTCCCCCTTTTTTTTCTTCGATTCATAGCAGTTTGCTCGTTTGGCCACCTCTAGGTAACTCTAGTGAATATGTTCTTTCGCTATGCATCTAACAGCTGGGTAAGAATTTCACATTCAAAGCAGTATATTCTATAGACAGCCAGCCAAAGGATTTTTAAGTCCTTCTACACGGAAAAAGGAGTGTGAAGTTCATAAACTCTGTTAAAAAATATTGTCAATGCATGAACGAACTCCAGCAGGTAGACTTGAAAGCTGGCAAGAGGGAAATGGGATGCTCACCTTCCATAAACCATCACTAGCTAGAATCAAAAGATCAGTGTCGGCGCCAATATCAGCATTTCTTATATCAGGGTCAGATCGCAAATGTGACTTGAGGTTCTTGTCTCCAAAGGCACGAGAAACTGCAAGCTGCCCGTTAACCCTGGCAACATCTCCTGATGAAAGGATATAACAGAGATTCAGTTTTTAATATCAATTATAAGACAGATATGGCAACAAGCATCCTACTATACGCCTACACTAGAAGGGAAAGAAGGGGGGGAGGGGGGTGTTAGAACATGAATATACCACTAAAGGGGTGGTCTCTTCCTCATAGAAAGCGGCATATTACCTTCACCAAGTACAAGATACATGACGGTGTCCCAACCAGATATAGGAGGGCATTCCTCAATTACTGGAAGGTGATGATCGTGAAATGTTTAAATAAACATCTACATTACAGAGATTACAACTAAAAACTAAGTAAACAGTATTCCTTTAACAGAAGAAGATGGCCAACACTCCAGCGCAAGACGAATATATCATGGGAAAATAATAGAACAGTAACTTCAACATGCCACAACCAAACCATTCAGAGAACCATCAGAAATCACAATATAACAGGGAATTGCTCAAAAGATACACAGAACTAAATGCCTCCATACCAGGCATGTTTGAGACAAAGCCACCTCTATCTTCAATACTGCCTCGTTCTGTATTAGGTTCATGGTCAGTAGTCATCTGTATTGCTTGGCCTTTTACAGAAAGGACTGCTCGTGAGTCCCCAACATTAGCTACCCATAACTTTTGCCCATCCACAAGAATAGCTGTGACGGCAGTTGACCCACCTCTTCCCAGATCAGGGTTGTGGGAAAGAATTGCTTGATCAGTCCTCTCATATGCTTTCAAAATGGACCTGTTTGGATCTGTCCAAAAATCTTCCTGCATATTAAAGTTGCATTGCACCATAAGACAAGTTCCCGGAGCATCAATGATAGCAAAATTACTCATGCAATATCAATAAACAAATAACACCTTCAAGTAGAGCTGGGAAAGCCTAACCCGACATGATAACACGACATAAACCTAACTGAAGTTACTGAGAGAAACACGAACCGAGCCCTACCCAACCCGATTTCAACCCGATTTTACCATTTAGTCTGAAAACTTGTTATTTTTTCAGTTTTGAGCAAATCTGAGTTCTTTTGAAGGCCGGCACGAAATTGACCCCTTTATTAAATGGGTTGACCCGACCCAACCCATCCCATTTCCCAGCTCTACCTTCAAAATCTTGGGTTATTGTATATGACTATATGCTCTAACATACTTAGCGTCTATGAAGTGCGTATTCCAGAAAAAGGATATGAAGGAATGTTCAAACACTTCGGAGCTGAGCACTCACCTCTTTCAGAATATTAGCAAACAAATGCTTTTGTAGATAAGCAGGCACACTATCACCCAAATGGCCATCATATATGGCGAAGAGGCCAAGCTCATGTCCACGGACCTGGAGGAATTTAGCAACATGATAATCCTCCATCGGATGGTTCGCCTTTCCTTTCACTAAACTGAATCCATATTTGGTAGGACCTTGATGACTTCTGCCCTTGCCAGAGCAGCCAGAAGAACGTCCTCCGACAATCTGCATATAAGTAGAATCTTTTACAAGCCCAAAGATGACAAACTAAAAACGAAAGCAAACACTCCCAAACATCAAAGTAACTCCTCAAAATTGATGATGTTTTGTCCTATGGTTATCCTAGATTAGAAGGCTAACAAACATGCTTCATGAGTAAAACCACAAGCCCATGTTGAAAGGAATCAAAGGGTTTAGATATAGATTCATAAATTGGAGATAACTGATGCATGCAATGCAGAACCCATTCAAGAATTTGCACAGCAGATGTCTTTAGAATTCCATTTCACTTCAGGTACCCAAGAATCAAGAAAATTATTGACAACTGCATTTTTGACTAGACAGAAATCATCTTTTATAGATCTATGCAACAAAATTAATTGCGAAAATTGTGGGTCTCCGATTGCATAATTATCAAAGGATCACTATGAGGTTAACCTGACTGAAACTGAAAATGAAATTTGCTCAAAAATCTTTAGATGACTGTAGGTTATATCTGATTTGATTTTCACCATATCTGCAATACTGACAACGATTATGAGAGTTCTCTGCGACAGTATCATAAACTGAAGCAATCTACCAATCACTCTGGAGTCTATTTGCTGCTGCACAAAGACCGACTTCACGGTATGTGTTAAAATGTGTCAAAAGTCCAACATCCCCCCCCCCCCCCCGGGGGGGAAGGGAGGAAAAGGATGCAGGCATCTAATGAAAGAATATAAGAATATCCTCACCATGGCCTCAAAATGAAAGGCATATATCTGTAATGAAGCACAAGAAGATCACAGAAATAGGGGCTGTGAGACTAAGCTAATATATAAAGGTCAAGGAGTAAACTAATTACATTGTGAAAAGATCAAAATGAGCATTTCAAGGGCTATGGGGACCACCTCCCTTCTATTATTAACTGAAGTGTATGGGAATTTCAAACAGAAAAAGGTAAACATGCCCACCGATGACAAACTTACACTAACACTTCACATAAAAATCACAAATTCTAATAAAGTTTACTGTCTAAAATATAATTCAAGATAAGAGGTTGTTGATCCAATTTGGGTTATGGCTCAGCTAGTCACCCATCACTACCTGATTGGCACTGCTATTTATGAAGTTGAGGACAATATCACATCCAGTAACTTCTCTAACTCCACTTTACTGGCCAGTATAATCAGTGCACCATTTTTCAAGAACAAAACAATTCCACCACTCCAAGTACAAGTAACCATCCCCCCCCCCCCCCCCCCCCCACCACAAAAATTGCTGGAACCATTCCTTCTGCTGCTTCCCAGAATGTTGCGTTCTTCCATTCTCCAGCCTTCATATACACCTCTTAACCCAATCTTGCTGACAACTAAAACCAGCTCCCTATCCTGCCTCTCATCAAATCTGTCAAATCAGCAACATGCCCAATTTCTCCATTAGATTCCTTGCGTACAAGTCCCTAACCCTAGCTTATGCTGTTTTTCCTCCTCTAGAGATTCTGCCTCAATGATGTGAAAGGCTGAGGGCTCTATAACCCATGTTTATTGTGTCTCGTGCTAGTGAAGCATCTCCTGAATCTCAAACGCCGCGAAGTGCCCATAATAATAACAGAGCGGTTGAATTCTGAACCCTTTTCCAATAGCGAATGAGCATTCCTTCGATTGAATACCAAGCAATTAAGCACATTGACATATTGTGAAAAATTGGAGTTCGCTGGTCATATATTTTTTGTTCCTGATAATTTAGAAGAACCACCTTCCTGGCCACTTCAACAAGGTGTAGATAAATTTTGAGCATGAGCACGTTTTCATCCACTGATGCTGCACCTCGTAGCATTTCTCTTCTTTTCTTAGTCCTCTTTGGATTGTTTCAGGCCATCACAGCTTACATCAAAGGGAACAAATATTTTCTAAAAGCCATAATCCCAGCCTCGATCCAAGAGGGGCAACACGATCATTGTCAATGGCATGAGACTAGTGGATCTTGATATACCAGAATCACTTATCAAGGCCGATAGTTTTCTAGAGTAAAGTTCCGGAAGAAGTGTCCTTCAAAATGTCTCTTCACCTTCGGTCAAAGGAGTTTGTTCAGCAAATATGCTCCTGTCTTACCCATCAGAAAAAGTAATGGAGAAACCCACGACTTTGATCAGAGATGACTGTAACCCAGACCCCAAGGAGCCCAATGTTCAATTTTCTTTAAGTAAAAGATCCACCACTCCATGTCTTGCATAGGCTGTGACAAATCCCACCATGTCAAGTGAATGCACTGATTCTCGAATCCATCAACTGGTTATACATGTATGCTACTCTTTTTTCTTGACAAAGTGAAGTTTTCCTTTACTTTCTTGCTCCACCTACCCCAATCCCAACCTAAGACTAAAAACCCAGCACAAACAGTTCGGTTCAGTTTGGTCCTAACAGACAACCTTAGGTCAAAGTAATCCATCTCAAAATCAAAGCTAAACAGTACACCATACCTCATCAATTTTTTGGATTTTCATTAGGGATCACATGTCAATAGAACATCAAATCAACACAAGGGGAACAAATTAGAAAGAAAAACAGAAAGGCAAAGATAATCAGTAACCCTTACCTGGGAGACTGAATTGAAGCAGCATAAATTATCCATAAAATTCAAGCTCCACCTTCACCTTCCGCCTCTATAAATCAACATCTACTTTCTCCAATAACCCCACCCACCAAAAACCCTCCAAAACTTCACCAAACTGTACAATCAAAAACAACAACAACAACAAGTCTTGCTGTCTTGATCATCAACACAGCAAGAAGAACCCAGAAAAAATTTAATGATACCCACATCCCAAAAACACGAAACAATAATTTAAACACAAGATAATGACACGGGCAGTTGAAATTGACTCACCAAATCACCAATTTTCAAGCAAAAAATACCAGCAAAGCAGTGTAGCAAACAAATTCAACCCAAATTGGTGATTGATACACTTTGCTTCCTGAAGCTAAAAGGAAGGATTTTTAGAGGGCTGGTCGAAGGGTTTTCCAACTGACAGTGTAAGGTTTGAGGTCTTGTCGAGGAGAGAGGAAATTGGCTGGCTGACTGAGGTGGGATGGGGGTGCTGCCCAAAAACTTTGACTTTGTCATTTTTATTTTTTATTTTTTATTTTTGTTAATTGCTATATTAATTAAGTTGGTGACGAGTAATAATTAATTTTTTTGAATTCAATCGCACGCACTGGATCAGTTTTACTTCTTACCAGACGCAGACATGGGAAAAGTTGTTTAAGAAGAAAATAAAAGTTGGACCCAAAAAAATAAAAGAAGAAAATAAAAGAGGTAAATTTATTAAAAAAAAAGTGAAATAGAAAGTCCTATTCTCTCACCCGTGTGGGCACGCACTTTGTTGGCGTTAGTATACTTTTGTGGGGACCAATTGAGGTTTATCAACTAATTTGGTCAACAATGGACCCCATCCATGCACTACCTACAACTACAACTAGAAAAGGTTTCCCATTTAACAAATAGGGTTTTTTTATTTTTGCGGGCTGGGGGGTTGGGGGATTATCAACTTTTATGGGGCTTATCCTTTTCGTTGAAAAATATAAGTTAGCAAATAAAATAAGTTAATTAAAATTGACAGAAGTTAATTAAAGTGAGTATTTTTTTATTGAAGTTGGTTGAAATTGGATGAAATTAATATTTTTTAATTAAAGTTTGTGAAGTGGGTAGAAGTAAGTTGATGTGGGTTGAGATTGGTAAATTTGAATTTACCAACGAAAATAACAGGGACATAGTAGATATAGAAAAATGACAAATTTAAGAGAGTAATTTAACTAAAAACTAAAGAAAATGATACTAAAATATTAGGTATGTAAGTTATTATTATGTAATATGTACTGGACCAAGATGAATGATTTACTGAAGACCCTTGTTTCAAATTCTAAGCTACAACTATATTTCAATTGGGGAAGTCAAACTTACCCCAAAACGTTGCATGAATTACCTTCTTTTCTTTTTCTTTTCTTTTTTTAATTCATAAAAAGTAGGGGTGTTCAAAAATATTCATAACCAATAACCCGAACCGAAAACCCGCTACCCGATCCGAAATCTCGGGTACCCGAACCGAAATATTTGAAAATTTTGGTTCGGGTACCCGAACCAATATTTTTTTCGGTTGTTGGTTCGGGTACGGTTCGGGCATTTTGAAGATTCGGGTACCCAAAAATCCGAAACTTTTTTTAGAACTTTTTCAAAACCTTTTTTATATTATCCATTCCCTAAAGACTTTGTAAGTCAAGCATTTAGAAACCCGATGAAGCAAGTACTTTGATTTCGTTGCATTATTTTATTTGAATGTGTTGGGCATGAATATGATGTTAACAAGCTTATACCTTATGGAAGTGTAGATTAGTTGAAATGTGAATGGTGATAAGATATCCGGTTATATTGTCATATTTTGTAATAATTTAAAGTGCAACTTGGCTCAATACAACAACTTTTTATAGCATAAATAGAAATAATTATATTATGGGTACAACAAAATTATTAGGCAAAGTAGAAAAAAATATTTTAGAAAAAATGGGTTATTAGGTAACCAAAAACCCGAACCGAAATTTTCGGGTACCCGAATTTCGGTTACCCGAAAGTTTCGGTTCGGATACGGTTCACCAATTTGCCGACCTGAAATTTCGGGTACCCGAACCGAAATCTCTTTTGGTTCGGGTACCCGAACCATGAACACCCCTAATAAAAAGTACTCTGTTTTCTTTTTTTTCCCCATAAAAACTTAGCACTTGTAAAGGGTACATAATATAAAAAGCAAATCTATAGTGTTGCACTTTAGTTTAGACACTTTTAGATTGCAATTTTTTTTTTTTTCTGATGTCACTGTAAAAAAAACTACTTTTCATTTTCAAATGAATGCAATACTAATATAATAATTTGATTATGATAAGTAACAAATATCATGGCATCGAAACAGTCGTTTATAACAGACTAAAGATAAATATAAAAATTTTATGGAGCAATTTACCAAATGAAAAAAAAAAGATATCATAATTTTAGACACGCAAACCTAATACCACAATATGTATAACTTGTATGAGAGGGGCAAGCTAGAAAAATGCATTAATTTCAATGTGTTATATTGGATAAAGGTTTTTCATTTCACTATAAAGCTCTTATATAACTTTCGTGAGTTGGAAAATATAGAAGGGAACTTACTCAAAATCAATGATGAATTATTGCTTCATTATAAGCTCCTTGAAAAATTGCAAAATTTGTATAATACCATCCTTTAAGAAAAAAGTAAAAAATAAGTATTATATTATCACGATAAGAATGAAATTTGGCCAAAGTATGTAAATTGTTTCTCCAAATAAGATACCCAAATTGAATTCTGATGGAAGTCTTATCTCTTGCAAACGAAAATTTGAGAAACATTGAACCCATATCTTTGTACAATTGGATTTGAATGTTTACTAAGTCTACTGACCCTTCCTTCCAAACTGAACCACCATTTTATACATGTATAATTGAGTATACGGCCAATCTACAATTGTTTAAGAAATAAACCACAGTTACTTCATAATTTTATGTTACTTTTATGCAACAACAAAAACAACACCTCCCAATACGGGTCCTGCTTTCGCGGGATCTGGGAAGATCCAGATGTTACTTTTATAATTTCTTAAAATCCCCCCTGTGCTATGAGCCGTGGATAATTCATGAAAAAGTCACGTATCAAATTTGTACAAATCAATTTACTCATTGGATTGGAGTAAGACTAATGAAACAAAGACATGAATTATGCACTTCAACTAATGAAATTATTTGAGGATGTTGATTTGACTTCACAGAGAATTTGTGGATTCTATGGACATAAGAAATTTTGAAAGCTCTGAATTCTTTAACTATTGTCCAATGCAATGAAAGAATTCATTTGGTAACCTTCATTGCTTGAAGTATGTCAAATTGTCAGTGAAGCATCAAGGGGTAACTCTAGCATTTCAAGGGGAAGACGTGCATTGCATGGGCGTCTTGCCAATGATTAGCAGATTTTATTCAAATTCTGATATTATTGGAAAATGTGTCAAACTAATAACTCATGTGACTTATCGGCATTCCAATCAACAAAATACGAGAAACATCAAAAGATAATATATCTAGGAGACGGTCGGATCGACCTATTTAATAGATGGATCAATTTCGCGTCGACCTTAAAAATAGTTTAGTTTTGGTTAAAATTGAAAAATAATAAGTTTTTATACTAAATGGTCAAATTGTACTCGAAATTGGTTCGGTTCAGATTAGGTTTATATTTCTCTCAGTAATTTCGGGTCATGTTTATGTCGGGTGAGGCTTTCCCAACTCTAAAAGAGATTCAAAATTTTTTCTTTTCAATCAAGCATGCCAACAACTCATCCTTAATACTTATTGGAACGTAATCGGCTAAAGTAGATGTTGATCACTCATATCTTCTCATTATTATGTATTCTACTTTTTAACAATTTGTTGCAAATTCAACTTGAGAATTATTATAAAGCGTGATTTAGTTAACCTGAACTTTATTAATTGTTAGTGACAAAGTTTTCAAAGATTTGTCTCTTATTACTTCGGTCTCTCTTAAAGAAGGAAAACATCATTTATCATTAAAAAAAACAAAGGGACATCCCTATATGACTACTAAAAATTTGCATCTAGAATTTCAGAAAATTGGAAAAATGAGACTCGTATACGTTTTCCCACCAGCAAGAAATGTCATTTTGGCATCATAGAACAAATCGCCTGGATCTTCCACATCTACGATCAACAAGTCTACCTCTTGCATCCACCGTTCATCATAGCGGGTCCCATCTTAGATCACTGATCGCACAGCTCAAACTCTCTCTCTCTCTCTCTCTCTCCCCCCCCCCCTTCCAGCTGCTTCCTAAAACCCTCGTAAAACCTTGGACAACAATCAACCCAACTCCATACAACCAGCGTACCCACCACCTCATTTCCCCCAGAACCCACCAAACCCATCAACTCAAGCTTCAATTTGGCCGATCATGACGAAATCGCTCAAAATCAGCGTACCCAGTAATCCGAAAGTGTGGATTCTGATAGGCATAGGAGTAGCAGGGATCGCAGTTCTAGCAGAGGTTGAGAGGAGGAGGAGGAGGAGGAAGAGAGATGAGAAGCTTCTAGAAATTGAGGATTTCGGGGCTTTTGTTGAGAGATTCGAGCTTCTTCCTTTTCCTCAGCCACCCCCTCCTGCTGCCCCTCAGTCTCTCTCCGGCCTAACTTTTGCTGTCAAAGACATGTTCGTCATTCTTCTTTTCAATATAGTTTTTTTAAAGGTTTTGAAATTTTGGTGTGTGATTTTGTTGGTTTCTCAAGGATTGCAGTGGGATTGTTTATGCAGATTTGAGATAAAGGGACGAGTGACGGGGTTTGGGAGTCCAGATTGGAAGAGGACCCATGAGGAGGGGAGCAAGAATGCGGTCGTTATTACAAGCTTGTTGAAAGAAGGAGCTAGATGTGTGGGGTCTACTGTGTTGGATGAGCTCTCACTTGGGTATGCTCTCTTTGTGTGATTTATGGTGATTTTGACTTTGTCTTGTGGTTTTGGGGAATTTGATGTGCAGTTGCAGTGGTAGGGTGTCTGCCTCCCGGACTTGTCCATTTATGCTTATGGGTTTATTCCATTACATGCATTGTCACTGCATTATATTGTTTTTAGGGTGATTGCAAATAGTTTGCTCTGGATTTGGATGGAAGTAATGCATTCAAGGTGACATTTGTCTGAAATGTGTAAATCCTATGAAATATATAATTGTGATAAAGGCAATGAAATCGAGCCATGGTTAGTAAATCTGATCCAAGAATCCTCCTTTGAGGATTTACGTTGGTTTTTTTGAACATCGGTAGTGATGATGATGGTTGAACACCAGTAGGGCAGTATGAATGCATTGTCAGAGAGAAGAAGGAATATGGGTTGGTTGCTAGAATTAGAAAGAGCATGAGTATGGTCCATTAGAAAAATGACAAAGCTGGAAGTATTCATGATTCAAAATTGAAGATTTTCTTTCTATCATACACTTCTATCTAGAATAAGATCATCTGGTTTGTGGGATGTAGCTATGGTCTCTAGGCCTTTAGCTATTTCGGAAAATGAAGAGAGACTTTCCTAGTGGTTGTGTTGAAAATGGACATTACTTTGACATTATTCATGTAGTTGGTGAGCGTCGTTTTGCTGGGGGTTCTTCAGGAGGTTTTTGATCTACTGATATTGTTGTGTTTGCATGGCTGAGGTTATAGTCTGTGATGTTTGCACTGTGCATATCTCATTTCTTATCTATTCTCTTTGTTCTGTTAACATCTTGCTGCCTTCCTCTCTTGCAAATGGAAAATTGTGCTGAACTGAAGCAGGATTGTACTTTCAGGATAACTGGAGTAAATGTGCATTATGGAACTCCTGTCAATCCCTCGACACCACAGCATATTCCTGGCGGGTCTTCTAGTGGCTCAGCTGTTGCTGTTGCTGGTCAGCTTGTTGATTTTGCCCTTGGTATGGTAGTACTCCTAGTTATTTGAATTTTGAAAACTAATCTAGTGTTCTATGAATAATAATGACTATGTTCAGGAGACAGAATATGACAAATGCACCTACTAGAACTGGTGTGCTTTAGGTGCCATCTGATCCCTGAACAGGAGTCTGAATGCATTCAGGGTTGATATACTGAATGCACTTAACTTTTGACAGGGTTGCCAATGACTTTGAGGCTTAAAGTGCTTTTGTTAAGAGTCAAACTCTTTGCAGATTATTCTGATTAGTACAGTGGATCTCAAGAGCCATTTGTTGTATATTTAGCATCTTTCATTTTTATTAAGGCAAGTTTCTTGAGTACCAAGATAACTAAGCACTGCTGTGTCTTTCAGGTACCGATACAATCGGATGTGTGAGAATTCCAGCATCATTTTGTGGTGTGTTTGGATTTCGCGCATCTCATGGGGCTGTATCTATGATTGGGGTCCTGCCAAATTCTCAGAGCCTAGACGCCATTGGTACCATACCTTTCAGTTGCTTTATCACTTATTAGACCTTTTGTTTCTTTATCTTTTGGTTTTCATCTGCCTCAAGGCCGATATGTGTTCTAAAGGCTTGTGAATCCTGAGCTTTAGGCCCTGTTCTTTTCGTTGGAAAATTGCAGGTGTGGAATGGATGGCAGTGGGAAAGGGGGGAAAGGAGTGGGTGAGAGTGGATAGGAGTGGTATTTTTTTTTTTTTAAAGTGTGGGAAGAGGGGGGAAGGAGTGGGAAGGAGTTGAATGGAGTAGGAGAGTTGTTTTGAGTGACGTATTTTGTTTTTTAATGTAATCTTTTATTTATGATAGTAATTACTGATGATAAAAATTTTTTTAGACCGGAAAAAATATTTTTCTGTGTTAACTCGAGTACGAAATATTGTTTCGTGGCCATTGTTACCCCCAAAAAAATTGTAATTTCATTATTCGTAAAACAAATTGTGGATGTATTTTTTTCATATATTAACCAAATACGAATAAGGAAAAAAATGCACATATGTTCAGGCCTTGTTCCTTTCGTTGGTAAATCCAAATTTATATCTCAACCAACTTCAGCCCGCATCAATCCACTTCACGAACTTCAATAAAAAAATACCAACTGCAACCCACTTCGACGAACTTCAACCCATTTTTCGCTGTTTTAATTAGCTTCTATCCATCATACAAAAAAAAAAAAAAATCCATTTCAACCAACTTCAACCCACTTCAATCTGCTTCAACAAAAAAATACCCACCTCAACCAACTTCTACCAATCTCAACCAACTTCACCTGTTTACCCACTTATATTTTCCAATGAAAAGAACAGGCCCTCAGTATAAGGAAAACAATCATTTACAATTTGTGTGAAGAACGTCCAATATTTTGTTACTAATGCACATGGAAAAAAATATCTTCTCAAAATACACGTATGATATATATACAGAATCAAACCCAAATATCTACTAGTTACAAAAAATTAACATTTGCTTAACAAAGCAAAAAAAATTATTATTTCTTCAATATATACAACAAAAATTATGTCATCTACAATTTTTGAGACGACTAACAAATATTTTCATAGCATCCGAAAAATAAATAAAAACTTTTCGTAATTGTTATAAGACAATTCGTACATGTAATTACATAAATTATAAAAGTTTTCAAAATATGAAAAATAGTAGTTATATATAGGAGTGAGAAGGAGTGGGTGATAGTGTGAGAGTGGGAAGGAGTGGTATTTTTTCCTAAAGTGTGGGAAGGAGTGGGAAAGCGGGGAAGAAGTGGGTGGGAGTGGGAAGGAGTGGGTTGGGTCAATTAAACCACGAAAAGAACAGGGCCTTAGATCTGACAGCAGTGTCGTTTTCTTGAACTTAAACCGCATCTGATCTGAAGGCCCCTTAGATGAGTCCTTGCATCCTGTTTGCTTTACACCCACTTCCCCGCTTCCGTTACTAGATCCTATGTGGCTGTATTTGCTTGATGCAGAGCAATATGCATAGTTTAGTGACAATCTTGTAGAGTCAATGGGGTTTTTTAATATTTTGTTTTTTATAAGTTCAGTCTAGAGTAATTCTATCATTATGCCATCAGTAGAGCATAATGCACAAAAGCTTGGCAACATGAAGTACTATATTATAAGCAACAAAATCAAGTAGCTTCACCAATGCTTAATTTTTCTGTTCGTAATGGTCTGTTTCTTGCTCTTGCCTTGACTGCTCGAGATATCATATGCTGCTTTTCAGAAGTTTCAAAATGCTATTGATTAATCCATTTTCTTGAAGCTCTTTCCCTCAATACGCCTCCCACCTAAATGTCTATGAACAATTGTGGTTTTTTGCATGTCAATTTTCAAGGACCCCAGCAAGTGCTAATGGCTTCCGTCGCTTTGCATTGATTTTCCATCATTCATACTAAGAGTAGTGCATTCAATGTGCAAATGTTTTGATCCTGCTCTAAGTCCTCTGTAGACAAGAATCCACTGGTTTTATTTTTCTATTCTCCTCCATTTTACATTTTTTAATCTTTTATTATATCTTTAACTAAACAAATTTAGTTTCTAACTGATAATGCTGGGCAAAGTCTCTTGGAAATTGGCATGTTAAATGTCGGTTTTTAAGTCCTAGTATGGAAATATATCATCAAAATTTGATAAATCGTGATAGCCTACTTCTCCCATCGATGACACTGAGGTCTGAATTCCTGAGTTGCCGAAAGTTACAATGTACTTGAAGGCATTCTGATGTTGTTTTCGCAATCGCCATTCTCAATTCTCATTTTCATGCAGAAGGTGTGGTATGGTTTCGGTGAGTATGATAGTGAGCGTGATAGGATACTTGGCTTGTTGATATTCAACATAAATGATGCGTGCCTTAAGATAGTAATACTCATCATACATAGTAATTTGGGTTTTGTGTCTAGCTTATTTTAGTTATACCACAGGTGATATCTGTTCATCATCAGCAGTGCCTTACTAATGATTTTACCAAAACATTATCTAGTATCTATCATCTTGTTTGTAGTCCACTCTTTGAGTGATCCGCTGTTGGAGATTCAGGGTACGGCTGCTCTCATCTGACCTTCCCCAGCTCAACATTCTACCTGGGCAGGGCTCTGTGGTATTGGTTTTATCATCTCGTCTTAGTAGCAATTAGATTGCGGGGAGGCATCGTCCTTTTCTTCTTTAGGTGTGCTCTTTGTGAGTGTGATTTTTCTGATAGGTTTGCAGCAGATAATGACTTGAAGCAGTTGGAATGTATTTTGCTGCCATTATATGGCCTGGCGTAGGGAATTCATGTGCAATCTTGAGGGATGAACTAAGAGGCATCTGAGGCTTACTGTTCATAATGTACCCTGAACCTTTCCGATCTCTAGAGTCAAGTAATAATGGCCTGCTGAATCGTTTTGTTTGATCAGAGTAGCAAACAACTTTTAGAGAAGGCAACATTTTGAGAATGTAGAAGTCTCTAGTCTCTGTAAACATTATTCTTACAGAGCTAGATAAATTAAGCTTGACTATTTTTTGCTGCATCTATGTTGATGAGTTGTTTACCAAGCATTTATGAACTGACTTCTCTCCTCACATGTACTCATACTTAGCTACACATGCATGCCCACTCCTCGCCGACCCAATGGCATTTATGTTGTTTTCATCATCGTTGACCTTGGATAGTGGTATAAGTTTGCTCATTTTCGTTATATTGCTATCATCCAGGATGGTTTGCCAGGGATCCCTCTGTTTTACGTCGTCTTGGAAACGTCCTGCTCAAGCCTAATGCCGAGCCTAAAAGGCCAAGGTGCTTCATTTTTGCAGATGACCTATTTGAGTTTTCAAAAATCCCAATGCATACAGCATCATATGCCATGAAAAAGGCGACTGAAAATCTTTCTGGCTGTAAGTTACCTTGGCTATGTTTGCAGAACTCTCTTATTGGGAAAGGTTGAATATTATAATGCAAAAATCTTTGGATAACGAGGATTTGGTACATGTGGTTGTTAATCGAGGCCATACTTTTGTTGATTGGACAGACCAAAGTCCTAAGCATATGAATCTGGGCCAGTACATTGCTTCAAATGTCCCAAGTCTGAAAGGATTTTATGAAGTATCATCTCATGTGCAACAAGGAGTAGGAGCTCTAAAAGCTCTTTCATCTGTGATGGTTTTGCTTAATAGGTATCGTCTCTTGAAGTGCTTTCTCCACAGATTGTCTAGTGCCCAGGAGTTACCTTGATTAACCAATATGTCATTAAATTACTGTTAACCATTGCAATGGGAAAAGGCTAGGCAGGGGTGCTACTTCTTTCAATATAGACATATTTCATGTCCATTCCCTGTTAGTTCTTTGAATGTTCATTTCTGTCCTCCTTGCTACAGATTTGGTTTTTTGAGCTGAATAAGGACAGAAAGCGGCATTTTCAGTCTGCTTTATGATAAGTATATGCATCTTGCTGATAAAATGTTTAATGGCTTAAACTCAGAATAGCAATAAAGTGAAAAAGAATAGTGGTCTCACGAGGTTGAGGCATTTAGCACCACTTACTGATGTGTGTTTGAAAAAGTTCAATGGACAAAGTCTATATATGAAATGAATGAAGTTGTCGTAATATTGCGCAATATGGCTTCAGATCTTAATTAATTTCTGTCCAACGTGGCGGAAGAAGGGATTTGCAAAGGTTGATTGCTGATTGAGGTTAAAGAAAAGGCCCATGTATGCATTTCAGGTTAACTTATCAATATTTCATGGAAGTTTTTCTGAGTCTTATTTCGACGATATCCTTGAATTATGTAGTTGAGATGCTTTCTTCTTCACATCAATCATCTGCTACTTTAAGGTAATTGGTATGCTTATTACCCTGGGACAAATCTTGTTTACATTGTACTGTAGACATACCCATTGAAATTACTGTACAAAAACATATTTATGACTTTATATCCTGCTACTTGCATCTCTTATGACGTCTTTTTACTAATATCTCAACTGTTCTTGTAACATTCTGAAAATACTTTATGTTTCTCTTTCTCCAATAATGATTAAAATAAGTTATTCTTCTTTTGAGTTTTATTGTTAAGTTTCAAGAGGAAAGATGCAAAATTGTGCATTCTGTTTCAATGGCCTGACAAATTCTGTGAGCTTGAGTTTGCGTCATCAATCAGGAAATTAGAATCCCTGTCACAAAAAAGGACAGATGGAAGGGAACAATTAAACAGTAAGATATAAGTTTCATCCCTTGATCAACCACAGGATTTAGGACTTTGATTTAGAAGTATGGGAAGGATTGGCCATGCTATGTTACATGGATTATGCGTTCCGCATTGAAGTAGCTGCGGACATGTCGGTATCAGATGACACTGGGACACTCCAAATGAGACAAATGCATAAGAACCCTGAGAATAGTAAAATCTGTACCATTGGACATTTTTGGTATACGTTTTCAATGAGGATACTTAAGCAGCATCTTCATAACATAAGTAAGGAAAGGCTATGTTTACTTTGGTCCAGTTTAACTATAATTTTAATGCTGCAGTAGGGTAGGGTACTTTTGAAGTTCTTTCTATGTCATGCTCCCCTGATTCGCATGTAAATAGAAATTACTGTTTATAATGCTGCCGCCTTCTTTTTTCTCCTTTATGCGTTGTGTTTGACTGAAGTAGCCTTGGATTTCGTATTCGTGGCAGCTTCTCTAAGTTGCAGTGCTCATCTTTGTAAGGGCTCGCTCTTCGATGTGGACTTCTTATTGTATCACAGAAATAACATTACCTTCTCGAGTTTCCAATTTAACATGAATTCTGGCAACTTTGCTATGATTAGGGTGCTATTAGAGGCCATGTTGAGCAATAGATATAGGTTCATGGTTCTCTGCCTGCATCCCCCTTCTCTTTATGCTCATCCTGCTTCACTGTCTGGATATTATTTCACAACAACATCACCTCCTAGTGTGGGTTCTGCTTTCGCAGGGTCTGGGGAGATCCAGATGTAGGCAACCTTCTCTCTACAGACATCCCTGCCCGTAGAGAGATTGATTCCAAAAGACCCACAAAGCAAGAATTTGTGAAAAGCATTTTATAGAGGAAGGATTTTGTGAAAACATTTTTATGAAGAAAGGATAAAACTAAGGATAAGCAGTAGAGAAAAAAAACTAATAAATATTAATAAATCAGGTAATAGAAACTATGTAAACATAAGCAGAATATAGTAAAGGAAGGTACCATTCCTTAACAAACAGAGGTAAACATTGAATGTCTCTTCCCAAATGCATGTAGTGCCTGCATACAAACTGAACACACCGAATGACACCTACGAGGCTAACTCTGTAAGATCTAAGACCCTAATTTTATCCCGCCATAGTTTTCTATCCTGTGCCATGTCCTCCGTTAGTCTTGCAACTTTCAAGTCCTCTCTAATCACCTCGTCTAAACTCTTCTTTGGTCGTCTTCTACCTCTTCTATCTTCGGGGATGTTAATCGTCTTACATCTCCTCATCGGAGCATTCACACTCCTCCTTTTCACATGTTCAAACCATCTGAGTCTTGTTTCTCTCATCTTATCTTCAATGGGAGCCACTTTAACTAAGTGTCTGATTACTCAATTCCTAATTCTATCCATTCTCGTATAACCACATATCTATCTAATCATTCTCATCTCTGCTACCATCAACCTTTGAACCTGCGCCTTTTTATAGGCCATCACTCCGATCCATAGAACAGAGTAGGTCTAACTACCATACGATAGACTTTGCTTTTTAGTCCTACCGGCATCCTCTTGTCACATAGCACACCTGAAGCCCACTTCCATTTTTGCCAACCCACTTTTATGTGCTGGTTAATGTCTTTGTCAACATCCCCTTTTTGTTGGATGATCGAGCCTAGATACTTAAACTTCTCGACTTTTAGTATAGTCAACCCATCAATGGTGACTTCTCCTCCTGCATCTTCTCTCCCACTAAAACAACATCTGAATTTTTCCTGGTTTCTCAGCCATATGCCAGTAATTAGGCCCTTGCATTTTTTTTTTGGTTCTGATCAGCATCTGAATTCGTTTGCAGATATGAGTTTGGGTTAAATCACGAAGAATGGATTGCATCAGTGAAACCAAAGTTGGGGCCTGATGCATCTGGCCAAGTTTGTACAGCGATGGACTCAACACCTGATGATGTAAAATTATTGTATAAAGTGAAGTCTGAAATGCGTGTTGCAATGCAGAGCTTGTTAAAGGTATGTAGCCGTTTGACACTTTCTGGCTGTTATTGTAGCTCTTCAAATATTACTACAAATATTAAGGTCGATTCTCATAAGTTCTCAATTTGCTGTTCAAACCAAGAGAGTGTTACTATGGGTCTGCTGATAGACTTGGGGTTTTAATGGGGGAAGATTTCTGTAGAGCCCCTGGCCATGGGAAGGCAACATGTGCTTCCTGGAAAAATTGAGGCACCATGAATCAATACATGACGTTTCATATGTTGCCTGGTTCTTTTGGTTACAGTGGGACTGCATCTCATTTTCAAGTTCCATTGTTTTCTCAGGAAGGTGGAGTACTTGTTCTTCCAACAGTAGGTGATCCTCCAGTAAAGCGTAATTCTAGAAAGAATCTGTCTGCCGAGTTTCATGATAGAGCGCTAGTGTTATCCAGCATATCTAGCATGTCTGGATGCTGTCAGGTAATCGACAGTTATGCTTTCATTCTTCTCCTAGGGATTGGTTTTTCGGTGGGCTAATTCTCATGAAAACTGACATTTGCTCTATTGCTAGGCCACTGTTCCGTTGGGAGAGAATGATGGTTGTCCAACGTCAGTTTCATTTATTGCATCCCATGGGGCTGATCTGTTTCTGCTTGACACTGTTTTGGATTGTTACTCTCCAGTTCGTGATCATCTGAGTCTTGCATCAAAGTCAATGCCTCTGGAAGATGCTAATGGCGACATGGATGCTTCAGAACTTTTAAAAGAAAAGGTTAGCTTTTAGCTATTTCATGATAATAGAACTTATAAAGGGTGGATGTGCTTCTAGATGGCAAATCAGCATACATTTTTACAGCTGGTTGCAATATTGTCAAATGCAAGTTGCTGAAGCATCTCTATTCTTAAGATTCTAGTCCGATTCTTCCTGATACTTTGCTGTAACTTGTAAATGTAGTTATTTTTTATCCTAAACCAAGTTGTGACAATGGGCTAGTCTTGAATTGTAGTAATTAAATGCACATCCGAGTAGTTTATAACTTATTATGTCTCTGCAAGGTACTGCTCATGATTTACCATTTAGCAAATATTCGACCTTGCTTTTGCATGTGTTCGGGATCTTCCCCTTGTTTTAAGTGGATTGTTGATCAGATTAATGCTGTGGTTGATCATGGTTTGTTATTGTTGCTATTATTGTGTTTTATCCTGTCATTGCATATTTTCGGCACTGCAGATTGTGTATTGTAGTTTAATGTTGTCAAATGTTTTGTTGTTAAATGATGTAATTATGAAGTCTCTATTGTAAGAAGACCCTGGTTGCTGTTGTTGCAGGGTAACGCTGCTTTCAAGGGACGGCAATGGAACAAGGCTGTCAGCTATTACACAGAAGCTATCAAGCTTAATGGGAATAGTGCAACTTTTTATAGCAATCGTGCAGCTGCTTACCTAGAGTTGGGATGGTAAGTCTTTCTTCTTCGGAATCCGAGTGCTGTCTTAGGTCGCTGTGATGGTTTTCTCTATTCCCCTAAAATATTCCTCCTTGTATGATTTGATTGGACTTCATGTGTTTATAGCTTCCGTCAAGCTGAGGAAGATTGCACAAAGGCCATGTTGCTTGATAAAAAGGTGACACAGATTTCCCCCCGTCTTAATAAGAAAAATGCTGTCATTTTTGTTTGCAATTTGTTAATGATGCTTTCTTACTAGTCCTGGTTTCCAAAATATATCTGGCAGGATTTGGTTACAATATAGCAGACCTTTGATTTCATGATTCGTCCTGCAGTACTAATGAGATTTTGAGATGCATCACTGAATCTGTTCTGTCATGAGTTTATGTTTTAAACTACAATGGAAACAAAATGATTGTCATGAATTGTTATGTCCCAAGAGAATCAGGGGGGCACTAGTGGTCTGAGCTGACAGAGCACTACATACCATCCCCCCTTACCCCAAGCCCGGAAAAAAGAGGAATAAAACTAACTGTTTTCAAACAGGTAAAGATTAGACCGCCGGATTTATTTTCCATTCCTCGTCAATATGGGGGTAATGCCCCTGGAATGGAGGATGCTGCACAGGCATTAATCACATTGAATTTATTAAATTGTCCCTATTTGGGGGTTTAATTTTTAGCTTTTTAAAACCTTCGGTCCCTTGAAGGATCTTCTTTGTCTGCTAATTATGATTAATACCTTTGGATTGATAATTGTAACGCAGAATGTCAAGGCATACTTACGAAGAGGGACTGCTAGGGAGTCGCTTCTCCGATATAAAGAGGCCGTTGAAGGTGATAGTTTATGCTTGCTATCTCTTATTTCTAGATCTATATAATGAGCTCAAATGCTAATTATCACCTTAAGAACAAAAGTCTCTGGATTTTATTTGAACATTTTTTTTGGCTACGTGGAAACCCCTTTGATTATTTCTTTTACCTATGGCTTCTGTAGATCAAATGCCTTTGAGTATGCCAAAGACTCGAACAAATTGAGCATGTTCCCCCCCCCCCCTTTTCTGTACGGGTATACTTTTGTTGTTGCCCATAGTGGTTTCCTGATAGCTCCCACAGTCATTACTGCATTGATCTGAACCATAAACATTTTTATTCATCCTCTAATTCACACGATGTTCTACACAAAACGGTGCGATTTACAAATGGTGTGTGTCTGCAGATTTCAAGCATGCTCTTGTTCTCGAACCACACAACAAAGCCGCCGGTCTGGGAGAGAAGAGACTGAGGAAGCTCATGAGTTGACACGAAGGACTTCCAAAATTTTGTCAAATCCTACTCAACTAGGCTTCCTGCAAGAGCCATGTCACAAGGCGAAACCAACCCAAGGGGAAAAAAGGGGGGGGGGGTCTTCAATTTGTGTATAGAAATTTGGATCGCAGAGAATAATATGTTCGTGCTGCTTCTAAGTTGGCAGTGTATTTCTTCCCCCCTCCTCAACTGATGGGCAGAGTGCTTATTGCTGTTAACATGTGAAAGCCAATAGGCTCTGTTTTTCTCCAGTTTGTGAATGGCGTCCTATGTACATGCCTGATTCAGAGGAAAATTTTGGCGTGAATGGAGTTCTATGTATGGAAGGGTTTGTCGAAACTATGCCGTACCTGATGGAAATTGAAATCCCAGTACACTGGCTTCTCCCTTCTCTCCCTACCCATTTTCTGCAGGGGATCATGTTAACATAGATGTCGTAAGCATTTGCATCAAAACAGCTGAATGCATCTTCGTTCATAAAGTTGGTCAATTGTAGCACAAGTTGATGTGAATAATTAGACATGTATTCTTCTTAAATAAGGTCTTGCACTTTAGTTTATAAATGAAGGAATCTCGATCAGGGATGAACTTAATGAAGAACTCTCGATCAGCGATGAATTAACCTTTTATGATCTAGCAGGAAGTACGAAAGCACGATGTGTTCTTCTTGACTGGGCTCCTATGCCCAACTTATTATGTTTAAACAAGGGCCAGCATTTTAGTTTGCAAACCAAAAAAAAAATAAAAAATAAAATTGCATTGGAATAAATCTACTCTTTATGAGCCAAAAGTTACCACAGTTTGCATTAGTGGAAGATTGAATGCCCCGACTGGAGCTCGGTAATGGGTCAATTCGTGTCAGGTTCGGACTTCTCTTAGTAACTTTAGGTCAGATTATCGTATTGGCTCAGACTTTCTCAGCTCTAGCCCCCCACCCGAAAAAAAGCCCTATAAATCTATGACTTGTCAAACAATAAAATTATCAAAAGAAAAGGGGGGAGGGGATACGTTAACATTATTGATGACACAGATTTGATGAGATACAGACATGTAGTTGGCATAAAGTGCTATCTAGACTTATACTAGTCAATATAAACTAGTACAAATACTGGTCAAAAATTTAATTTCTCTTGTTTTGTTTTTGACATTTTACTTTTCAATTTGCATAGCTGAGAAGTTTACATCAATATACTGAAGTTACCTATTTTAGAAACGTTGAGATATCTAGAGCCAGAGATCTAAATAGTTAAATCTGGACAATCCCACATCGCTAAAATTTGAGTAACATATTGAATCAACCAATATCAATCCTTAATCCGAAGTTCGCGATTAATCAAGAGTTCAAAAAACAAATCTTCATAAAATAAATAAAAATAAATCTACAATCTCCTTCTTCCTCTGCATCTCCTTCTCTTCCTCATCAAATTACCCTAGATTCATCCCCACGAATGATTAAACAAAAAAAGCAATTATACAATTCAAATTGCAAATAAATTTACAAAAAAATATAAATAAATATAAATAAATACAATGACAACAGTAATGGGGAGCCCAACAATTGGGGGGTTGACATTGAGCTTCACGGCATCAAAGGACTGGTTTTACCGGCACAGCTTCTCTCATGCGGGTCTCCAATCGGTGTGTTCGGATTTGGGTGAGGGGACCACCATGCATTGTTGGGTCCCAAAGGCTCCCAAGCCTTCTCACCCTAATCTTCTCTTGGTTCATGGCTTTGGTGCCAATGCTATGTGGCAATATGCTGACGTTCTCCCACATTTCATCCCTCAATTCAATGTAAGCATTTGCATTCATTCAAGCTTATGTCCGTTTTTGCTCTTTTTGATATGTATATTTTATATGTGGTGTCTTTTCGGTTGATTTATTCCGTTTTACTTTTTGAATGGTGTCGAATTTGATTTCTCGACTACAAGAAACTAGAGTTAGTAAATGGGTCATTCGATTCGGGTACGGATCGAGTCAAGTTTGGATCGGGTTATGTTCAGATTAAGTGATATTTCGGGTTGCTAATTCGACTTAGATCGGATATGGTTTGGTTCGGGTCGATTTCGAGTGAACTAATTTTTGGTCAAATACGCTTGTCATCTAAAACAAGCAACTTTGTAGAAAATTTCGGGTTGAGTATTGTTCGGTTCGGGTCAATTCGGGTTGCGGGTCCACTTTCGGGTGAGCATATTTCGGATGTCAGGTTGGGTATGGGTCCGGGATGTTCGGTTCGAATTTTGGTTCTCGGGTTAGTTTTGCTAGGTCTACAAGAAACGGATTAAGAATGTACAGTATGTTTAAAGAAAGAATTTAAAAGTATTTTGCGGCATCTAGTACTTAAGCTGTCCTTATTCATCTTTCCAACGTACAAGCGATCGTTCGCCCCATTCACTCTTTCCATGAGATGTATAGTACGTAAGAGAACGGGGAACCGAGGAATAATGCAAAAACTGTGACAGTCTGTTTGTGAATAACTTGTCTGATTAAACAATTCTTCTACTTATCTCTTTGAATTTGTATTAGCAATGTGTGTAACAATTAACATATGTTGGCACCACATATATGTAGGTTTTTGTCCCTGACCTACTATTCTTTGGGAGGTCCTACACGAGCCGTAATGAGAGGACAGAAGCCTTCCAAGCAAGGTGCTTGATGAAGCTAATGCACATTCATGGCGTCCGAAAGATGAGCCTTGTAGGCAATAGCTATGGCGGTTTCGTAGGGTATAGCATGGCCACACAGTTCCCTCAGGCAGTCGAGAAGGCGGTCCTATGCTCCTCCGGGGTGTCCCTTGAAGAGAAGGACATGTATGAGGGTTTGTTTAGGGTTAAGGACTTGGAAGAGGCTGCCCAAATCTTAGTGCCCCAAACTCCTGACAAACTAAGGGAGTTGATTAAACTCTCTTTTGTTAAGCCTCCCAAGGGGGTCCCTAATTGGATTCTGTCTGATTTCATTAATGTGAGTGTTTACCAAACCGTTTTACTCTACGCTATGAATTTCACGTTATCTTAATGCATAGTTGCCCACATTACTGAGTGTCAGTTAACTCAACTGGTAAAATTTTTCGGATGCGTGCAATCTAAGTATTGCACTGTGTTTACAGGTTATGTGCAAAAAATACACCAACGAGAAGAAAGAGTTAATTGAAGAGTTAATAAGGGGTAGGAGACTCTCCAAGCTCCCCAAAATATCTCAGGTACGTGTATTTTCTTCTGCATTTCTTGAAATTGGTTGTACATGAGATGAGGCATTAATTTCAGCATTTTTAACCCAATAAAATCTCATGTTTATAGGTTTAATTAAGAGAGATTATAGAGAGATTTTGGAGTAAATTTCGTGATTATACTGTAAAAAAAGGGATTTTACAGTTGTAAAATTTAATTGGATGACAGAGTTTCGAATTTATTTGAATTGCCCCATCCCGATTTTAGATTAAATTTTTCTAACGGAAAACCTCCGTCAGAATCGTATTGACGGGTTGTCAGTTTGTCAATTGAAATTTTGACGGACTGTCAATCTATCAACATTTTTCCATCAGTATTTCTTATGGTCGGTCAAAATATTCATTTCGACCAGTGATTTTTTGACGGATATAATTTTCTATCAAAATTTTCATCATAGGCCAATTTTCCGTCAAAATCTACACTTTTTCCCATCAAAAATTCCGTCATAAAGTTTCCTTTTCCCTGTTTAAATGTTGAAATTTATACAGCCTACGTTGATAATATGTGGAGATCAAGATCAAGTATTTCCTTTGGAGTTGAATCACAGATTAAAGAGGTACGATTTTCTTAACCTTTTTTGGAGACTGATTAATATAATTACAAATTAAATACATCATTATTCAAGAAAAAAATCTTAAATCATTATTAATTTTTTTTCATTTTTTTTTGGGGGTAATCTCATGAACAGGCATCTAGGCAGCAATGCCCAATTAGTGGTGGTTAAAAATGCAGGGCATGCACTCAACACAGAGAAATCAAGGGACTTTGTAAATTACTTGAAGTCTTTTCTTATTGAATCTCAACAAAGTTGTCGTTCCTTAACCCTAGCTAGTTGCCAAGCATCTAAGAATTGATGGTGGAATTACAAATATTCCTTTAATTTAGATACAACAACACCACCACTTTCCCGTGTGGGTGTCGCTTTCGCGGAGTGAAGAGATCCAAATGTAGGCAACCTTACCTTTGCCGGCATCCCTATCCGTACAGAGGCTGAATCTAAGAGACCCACAAAATAAGATTTTGAGTATTCCTTTAATTTAGATATTCATTTTATTAATTAGGTTTAGAGTGATTACTACTAACTCTTTCACTAATCTCACCTTTCAATGTATACATAATTGAGCTAGATCACTAATTGATCTTTTATTTGTGCTGCTTTTTAGAAATAAAAAGAGGGTTTCGTTTAATATTAGATAAACCCGTACGAGTTTAAAAAAAAGTTCTTTGTAGATGACACATTATAGAGGGCACGGACATGTCGTTGTAATATAAGTAAGCAATATTGTTCATCTTCCATAAGTATATCCCGTTTCAAGTTCAATCCACTTCTGCTGTATATTATGCTATAATGTATTGGATTTTTCCTCGGACATTTTATGAACCATGTATTTTGCCTTTTTCTAAGGGGAAAAATTTAAAATGATAAGTCTTTTTTTTTTTTCTTCCGGCCAGGAAAAAGACAAAAGGAGTGTATTACTCATCCAAAATTCGTACAACCCTATATACAACGCAAGAGCACCAAGGAGTGAAAACCCACCTTTATTAGGTTAAAAATTCAATTCTACGATCCCTGAATCAGGGAAAAATAATGAAATGAATATTGGTAGAGGTGCACATACTAACATATTCATCACAAAATTTTCAATTATTTTACAAAATGGCAAATGTCTTGCTACAAAATTTTCATCACAAGATAGGTACAATATATAGTTTTCATAATCAGACCTTTTTTTTTTTAATTGCTATAGTTTCATAATTGAAGTGAGGGCTGTCAAATAGATAGGGTCGGATTGGGTTCATGTTCTTATATATTAAACTTAAATAGGATGAGAAATCCTTGACTTGAATATAACCTGTTTATTAAACGGGTTGAAACCTTCACTCGTACACATTTATTTTTTTAAAAAACCGGCTGACCTAAAATTTACTTATTGACCCGTTTAATATGAATTGGTCAAGTTCAGATTATCCAATCACCCATTATTTACCCACTTAACATGTCAATTAAAGTATAATTACCAAGCATTATAAATCAATCTTTTGAATTCAATAACATATCATCACAATACAACCATTGTCCATGATCCATAAAAACCACAATCCCAAAACATATATTGGCTTGATTAAATCCCACCTTTTCACAATTCTGCCCAAATAAATAAACATTAATTGGGTGAACAGGTCGGCCTAGCTATTTAGCTCATTTAATTAAACGGATTAAATAGGGTTTTTTCGTGTTAAAATTCTCAACTTGAACCTAACTCAATTAATTAAACATGCTAGGTATGTCAATTTATTTAATTAAACGGATTGAAAATCTTTGTCCAAATCTGCTCTACTTAATTTCATGTTCGGTTTGATTTGGATTAGTAATTGTATTGAGTTAGCTTTCAACAGTTCAAGTATTGTGCACGGATTTGTCTTCCACAGGAGCAACAATGTCCTGTAGGTTAGTCAGTTCGTTCTGCTATGAATGCTTGGAGAGTCCTGAAGCTTTGGTGGAGCCTGCTCATCTGATTTCACTTGAATAGTTATCATGAATCTTGACCTTCGTTGGCTAGTAGTGGAAAAGAATTTGAAAGTACTTTATGTCCGATCTAGCGTACTTAATAGGGACTCAATGGCGAGCTTGTCATCTTTCCAACGTAAATAGCGACTGATTGCCCCACTTTTCCTTTTCTGTGCAACAAAGGGAGTACTGAGAACTAATATAGAAATTAAGATTAATCATTCTATAAGTAATTTGTTTAATTAGGCTGCAGTGTTTCGCTTCTTATCTCTTTGATTTTATACTTAGACCATGTTCGGTAAAATTAGCGGTTCAAGTAGTGGATAGCGGTTCAGATAGCGAATAGTTGTTTAGACAGCGGATAGCATTTCTAATTTAGCTGTTAGCGGATAGCTGTTTAGATGAGCAGTTGAAATAAATATATTCGGTAAATTTAGCTGTTGGGTTAGCTGATTAATGTAAATTGACATAAAGGGATATAGACAATTTCCAAATATAAAATTTCGTAAGGATATTTTTTGGCAAAAAAATATGAAATGCTACTTTTAAATGTCAAACGTTAATACTATTAACTTTTCAGAAACGCTGCTTAAAATGCTAAACGCTACTTGAAACGCTAGTCAAAACACTATGTTATCGAACACTAAAAATTATTTGATGAGTGATTTGACTTAGTCAAAACACTAAACGCTGCTCAAAATGCTGTTGCCGAACACGCCCTTAACTAGATGAAGAGAATACTTCATTCAAATTGTCCCTAATAATTCTAATTTACTGTCTCTATTACATTTTATAAGCCTTTCTAAACTTATTACAACATTTTTGCTAGCAAAACTAACCCTAATTTAGCAATATATGTTACATATTTACATGTAGACACATATATATTTATGTAGGTATTTGCACCTGACCTACTCTTCTTAATTTGGGAGGTCCTATACAAGCCGTAATGAGAGGACAAAAGCATGGCCATGCAGTATTGTACAAATAGTTTGCTGTTAAATTATTGCATTTTTATTCTGACCCCCAAAAAAAAAATTATTACACTTTCACCAATTACATGTAGCGGTGTTGGGATTTTTCTGTAAGCTAAAGTATCGCATTTTTTTGTAGGTTTTGCGCAAAAAATATAGCAAATTGGAAAACAGAGGGATTTTTTGCATTTAACACTCTTCAGGTTTTCGACATTAATTTTTTCAACCCTAATATTTTGTACTTAATTTTCACCGTCGTTAACCGTTGACGTACACTTAATGGACGACGCAACCCCGTTTTAGATGATGACATCATAAAAAAATTAGGTGTTCTTTCAGCACGTATCGCCTAATCAAATCTCATGTCCTTAGGTTCATGAGAGATTAATTAATTAGAAGGATATTTTAGATTTTAGATCGAGTAAACTTCACGATTACAAAGAAAAAAATTACATTTGTGAATGTCGGCAACGTATTGCGCGCAAAGATCTTTTAATAAGAAGAATAAATAGCCTTGGTAACATATACAAAATTTCATAATAGAAATCATTGTAAGCGGCAACTAGTCCCAAGGGGTGGTTATCCCTTGGCGATCGTCATCTTATTAATAGCATATATAATACCAATTTAATTCAATTATTATTCAACCAATGCCGAGCTTTCTGCCTTTTTTTTCTTTCGATTCTCTTTGGAAAGTTTAATGTACGTAGAATTTAAGTCTAACTTCCAACGAATGTTACCAACCTTAGCTAACTACTTATCGTATATTATCACTATCTAGCACGTACAGTAGTAACCGCTGTTAGCGAGTAATGACAACTAGCACTACTTGTCAGCCAAAAAGGGTAAAGTTTCATAATAAATCAAGTGAAAACAATTAGGAAACTTCACCAAATCTCCACTCTCCAACCACACATGCCAACAGAAACTGACTACTGTGAAAACAAAACCGTGCACAACACGCCCAGCAAGTATGAAACTACTGTGTTTATCAGTGTTGCACATGCAATTTAGGCACCTTAGGTCAGAACAAGCCCTACTCTTATTACATGACTAGGGTCAGACATTCAGGAAACATAATTATAATTTATGATAAATGGTTAGCTATGACCCGTAACATTTTTGAAAGTTACATAATCAAATTTTACATGTCAGATTTTCTGAAAAGAAAGAAAACGAAGTAAGAAAGTTTGGCTTTAGTCGAATTGAATTAGTATTAGTTATGTTATTAATATATAGGATGGCGATCCTCAAGCTGAGGGATAACAGTCCCTTGGGACTAGTTACCATGACTTCTATTATGATAATTTGTGCATATTCCTTGAATACTTTATTTTCTTACGTTAACATCTTCGTAACGAGTTTCCCCTAAAAGATACAAATTATACCTTAGTCTTGGGACTAATTTACAATGCAAGTTCCCCCATTTTCAACAGTGGCCAAGCCCCAAAAAATGATTTCTAATCATGATTCTCGAGTCCATAGCTCTGAAACTACCATAGAAATGGCGCTAAAGAAAAAGGGTAGTGGGAGTCCTTTGTCTAAGAAGGAAGCCACTTGTTAGTACTCATTAGACAACGAAGGATATTCATACAATCTATCTCAGTGATTTGAAGCTTGTCGGATATTATGTTCAAATTTTGCAGCATTCCTGATCAGGCGATTGAAGGACAAGGACATAAATCAAGAAACTGAACAAAGACAAAAGCAACCAGAGCTGAACATGTTAATGACATGGTTTCCATGGCTCTGCAGAGCCAACAATGGTGCAGATGCATGCACCTAATCTTAGCAGCAGCAAGAGAGGAGAGATCGAGAGAGAATTAGAACGAATAATCGACATGCTCGAGGAGGAAGAAAACCAAGAGGAGGTTCTGTCTTTGTGTCTCCAACACTTCACTCACTGTCCCTCCTCGGATTGGCCTAACCTCTATGGCTCCTACATTCGGTGGTGTACGACCTCGCACAAGCTTGAAGCTAGGCAGGTTCATGCAGAAGAAACTGTGTGATTAGAATTCTTCATTAGTTTTAGCCAATATGTTCATCAGGATTATGTAAGGTTTCACAATTTAGGGCTTTTTTCTTCCGTGCTACATATTACTTAGCTAGGCTTCGTTTATACATTATATAATGGCAAGTTATTTGGAGATCAACTTGACCTACTGTTCGTTCGGAGGCCCTACACAAGCCGTAATGAGAGGACAGAAGCGTTCCAGTGACAACCAAAAGCTTAAGTTGATTGTTAAAAGTTCAGAAGTAGGTTTATACTCTAACACACCCTTCACGTGAAACGGTGAAAGCCCTTTGGGCTTGAAGCGTGGATGTTGCAAAGGTTCCCCCTACCTTATGTAATAAATCAATATGGGAATTGCTGAGATTCAAACCCGAGACCTCTCACTCAGAGAGGTTGTGATGCCATGTTCAAAGACCAACTCAACCAAAAGTTTAATGATGATTGAAAGCTCAAAAATAGGTTTATACTCTAATACAAAAAATGATTTTTGCGGACAACAGCTATGCCGACTTCGTAGGGTAAAACATGGCCGAGGGTTTGTTTAGGGTTAATTAAGGACTCGGAAGAGGCTGCCCAAATCTTAGGGCCCAGACTCATGCAAACTTAGGGAGTTGATAAAACTCTCCTTTCTTAGAGCACCTCCAACGTGTGAAATGCGCTCCACGCGTAGGGTTCCGCACTCCAAGTGTCCATTTGTAATTTATGGTCGGATGGAATTGCACGCCACTAGGAATTGGCCAGGCAATGTTCCATTGTGCGTGCCTTACTTTTTTTGTCCTTTTGTGAGCATTTACATATTTATGTTTTTTGGGGGTCAAAATACAATTTTTGGGTGATTAAAAAAAGTTGTGTTATAAGGTGGGTTCATGAAAAATATTTTTATTTGACGATTCAGATTTGAATTACATGAGTTTGAGAAGTGAATGAATACAAATTTTAATTTATAAATTTTTTGATAATGTGGTAGGGTGGAATTCCAGATTTTGAAATTCTGATTGGGAATGCTCTTAAGCCTTCCAAGGGAGTCCCTAATTGGATTTTGTCTGATTTCATAATCTCACATTTTGATAATTCATAGTTGTCCAAATTTGTGGAAGCCAATTAATTTAACTTGTAAAGCTTTTCAATGAAAGATTAAGTAAAAGAGGGCCTAATTCCACTCATTTTATCGCGTTAAAAGGCACCAAAATATCGTTGTTCAAATAAAAATATTAAATAAGGGGAAAACAACCATCTAATATCATTTTTTTAAACTCTAGAGTTCAAAAATCACTTACCTTATACACTTATAAATTCAGAGGTCATTAAAATTAAGTAGAAAATATTAGGGTTAAAAAATTAATGTCAAAAAAAAGTTAATTTGAAGAGTTAATAAAGGATTGGAAACTCTTGAAGCCCCCCTAAATCTCTCAGGTGGGTGTCTTTTCCTGTGCGTTCGTTCAACATTTATCACCTAATCAAATCTCATGTCTTTAGGTTCACGAGATATTAGACGGATATTCTAGATTTTAGAGTAAACTTCACGATTAAAAAGAAAAGAAATTACAATAGTGAATGTCGTCAACATATTACAAAGATGTTAAATAAGTAAGAATAAAGAGCCTTGGGAACATGCACAAAATATGATAATAGAAATCATTGTAAGTGGTAACTGGCTAGTCTCAGGTGGTGGTTATCCCTTCGCGATCATCATCCTATTAATAACATACTGAGTACCAATTTAATTCAATTACCAACCAAACTTCAAAGCCTATACCGTACATATGGGAGCAAATATTCTTAGAAAACACGTCAACAAATAAATATTAAAAAATAGAATATAAGATCAATACACATGAAAAAATATATATAAATAAAATGTGAGAGCATGTACTCTCGGGTGTACCTCATAATTTGCCACCAAACTTAAATGAATTGTAATTGTCTAACACAGTGATAAACACTGTTAAGGTACTTCAATGAGTAATGAGAACTAGTACTACGTATCAGTCAAAAAAAGTGAAGTTTCATAATAAATCTGTTTTTTTCGTTAGGAAATATGGGTTGATAAATGGGTGAAGTTGATTGAGATTTGTAAAAATAGAATGAAGTTGGTTGAATTTTTTTTTTTAATGATGGGTAGAAGTTGGTTAAAATAGTGAAAACTATATTGAAATTGGTTGAAGTGGATTGAAGTAGGTTGAAGTGGCCGGATTGAAGTTGATATTTTTTATTGAAGTTTGTGAATTGGGTTGATGTGGGTTTAAATTACATTGATTGGGGTTGGTAAATTTGAATTTACCAACCAAAAGAACAGGGCCTAAATCAAGAGAAACCAAATTAGCAAACTCCACCAAGTTTTCACTCTCCAACCATCCATGCCAAGACAAAAATTGACTGACCTAGAGGACATTAATACTATGGAAGACAATCCGTGCACAACACTTCCAAGTATGAAACTACTGTAGTTAAAAAAATATTGATTTTTTTGGTGTGATTAACAAATTTGTTTATATTTGTAATTATATTAATTAATCTGCCAACAAAAAGGGTTGAGAGAACCATACCTCTTTAATCTGTGATTCAACTTCGAAGAACATACTTGATCTTGATCTCCATATATTATCAAAGTTGGCTATATAAATTCTAACATTTAACTTGAGTAACACAAAAAGAAATTAGTCATAAAATCTAGCCATATTCCCACCGTAATTAAAAACTATACCTTTTGTGTTATCCAAATTACAACAACAACTTTCAGTGTTAGTTCCGCCTTTGTAGGGTTTAGGGAGATCCAAAGTTCCACTTTGTAGGGTCTGGGGAGATCCAGATGTAAGCAGTCTTACTCCTACGCACATGATTGTACATAGAGAGATCGTTTTTAATAGACCACTTTTTGTGGTATTCAAATTAAATGTTGGCAATTATATAGCTGACTTTGATAATATGTGGTATTTTCTTTGAAGTTGAATCACATATATATTGAAGAGGTATGGTTCTGTCCGCCTTTTTTGTTGATTGATTAATGTAATTACAATTATAAACGAATTTGGTATTCATTATTAATCTTTTTTTCTCACCAAAATTTTTTTTTTCTTTTTCTGGTTTTTTTGGAATTTCATGAACAGGCATCTGGGCAGCAATGCCCAGTGGAGGTTAAAAATGCAGTGCATGCACCTGAGACTTTCCACTTTGTTAGGTTTAGAGTGGTTAAAACTGTCTCTTTTACTGACCTCATCTTTCAATGTACATGCCTAAGCGTACGTGCTAACTATTGACTTTTTATTTGTGTCATGTTTTAAAAATAACAAGAGAATTTTATTTAGTATTAGATGAATTCATAAAAGTTTTTTTTTAAAAAAAAATTCGTCGTAGATGTTACAGTCTAGAGAGCACATTCATCTGTCTCAAATCCAATTAACTCATATCGTATGCTGTGCTCTGTATAATATATTAGATTTCCTCTACTCATGAATCATTCATTTTACTTTTTATCGGGGGAAATAAAATGAGAAATCTTTATTATGTCCAAAAATTCAATTTCATACTGCTAAATAAGTAGTGCTAGAGGTGTAAATACTAACATAATCATCATATATATATATATATATATATATTATATATATATATATATATATATATATATATATATATATATATATATATATATATATATATATATATATATATATATATATATATATATGACTTACAAGTTTTCCCAATCACAATAGTACACCTGTATTTCACTCTTTTAACAAAATTATATTGGTTGGCATCAGCATCGAATTTTTCTAACTCTAATTCATAAATTTTTTTAATCAAAATTTAGAAATTAATAATTGGTTCTAATAAAACAAAAAAATTTCAATCTTAATCAATCTACGGCATCCCCAATAAGAAAAAGCACATGCCATTTGAATTTGCGAGAGTACCCTGTTCTTTCCTTCCAGTAGAACAATAAATGTCCTATTATATGACACATCTTACGTATCTCATTTTGACTTAAAAATTATATTATACTATTTTTAAATTTAAAAAAATTGTATGATCAAATAGTGAAAGCATATTACAACTCATAAATTGTATAAATAATCTTTTTACTCATAATTTAACACATTTTTAAAATATGCATATCATACGCTCTTACAGATAGGGTTAATCCAATTAAGGTGTCATTTAATACTTTGTTGGCATAGCTAATGAATATGTCAGCTTATTAATTTATAATTAAGTGTAATCATTTAAATGTGTTCTTTTTGAATTATAAAACTTGTTAATTTAGAATATGATAAGATATTTATAGGTATTTTGCAGTAAGACTTACATCATCACCTTTCCTTTTATTTTTCAGCTACACTTGATCACACGCAATCGAAGCCTCAAAACAACCAACTAAATTAACAAATCCCATCCGCATCCTCACTTTTTGAGAGGCAAACGGCATTTTAAAACCAACTCGACCAAAAAGCTAAGCTAATAATTAAAGGTCGAAGAATAGATTTTATACTTTAACAGAGAGCGCGCAAGCTTTGATTCATCCATATGCATCCATGGAGGCTTTGATCATCCTCCTGAGAAACATCCTCACCCCAATCTTCGTATCAATGGACAAATTCCTCCACTCTCTCTCTCGCAAATCCAAGCTTCTCCACCTCACCCTCTCTCTCTTCTTCCTCTTCCTCCACCTCCTCCGCTCCCTCGTTTTTTCTCTCTCCTCCTGCAGCTACACAACCGTCAATCATGATGTCATCGCCGCCGCCGACCACCACCACCACCACCACCACCACAAGTCCCCGGTACTCACCGCTGGGGAGTCGTCGGCCATTGGTCGTGCTCTTCGCCAGCTCCTATCCCTCCTTGGCGAAATCCCCGTGAGTTCGAGAAAATACGACGTCGTAAGATCACTGGTTGAGAAGCTCATCCATGAGAATCTCAATGAGGATTCTCCGGCCCTAAGAGACGTCAACTGCACTGTACTCTCGGAAGCTTTTTCCAGGTAGTAAGCAACCCCAAAAAAAAAAAAATTATCTAAAAAAAAAAAGAAAAAATCTGGACGAAGAAATTCATTTGATACTACTGATTTTACGTGCGAATGTAATTAAGAATGTAAGGTGAAGTGTTCATCTGTTTAAATTTTTTCGCCTCCAAATTTGAAAAAGTGAATTACCATGCAAGTTTTTGTCTCCAATTCCTAAAACCTTTTTAGTCGATTATTATGTTTAATTTAGCAATTCTAGTGAAATTAATTTGTGTCAGATAATTATGTTTAAAGCTAGTAATTTGCTACACCATGCCACCACATCATGCATTTAGTGATTCTAGTAAAAATTGTGTCAGATAATTACGCTTAAAGCTAGTAATTTTCTATGCCATGGCACCACATCATGTATGTGAGTCGTGATTTTTTTAAGCTTTTGGTGTTTTGTAGCGCATTAATGAATTGGTTCTTGAAAATAGAATTTGAATTTTTTTCTATTTAATTTTTCTAATTTCGAATTCAAATAAGTGAATTATTAAAAATTTTCCCCCTCCAATTTCTGAAGCCCTTTTAATAGATTACAACAATAACAACACCACCTTTCAGTGTGAATCCAGCTTTCGCGGGGGCTGAGAAGATCCAGATATTGACAGTCTTAACTCTATTGACATCCCTGCCCGTAGAGAGGCCGAATCCAAGAGACCCACAAAGCCCTTTTCGTAGATTGTTATGTTTAATTTAGTGATTCTATTAAAATTTGTGTAAAATAATTATGTTTGAAGCTTGTCATTTGCTATGCCATGCGACCACCTAATGCTGGTGGGTCATGAGTTTTTTAATCTCTTAGTATTTTGTAGTATTTCTAATATGGATATGGCCTTAATGAATTAGTGGATTAATGAATTGGTTCTTGAAAATAAAATTTGAAAATTGAGATTTGAATTATGTTCGTGAAATCTACAAGTTAAATTTGGAAATATTATGAGCATGTGTTGTAAAATATATATATATATATATATATATATATATATATATATAGAGGAAAGAAAAATCATCTAAAGGATCAAAAAGGTGTATAGTATAATTTGACATCACTGATTTCAATTTCTGTCTCTACCACTAATCGCATATTAAAAATATTGCAAAATGAATACTAATGTTCATACCATCAACACCCCCAATACATTTGAAAAGCCGTCACTAAAATAGTATATACTATAATTCTTATCTGACACAGTTTCATTCAAAAATTTCTACTTTTTAGGACACTGTCCCAACTTGAAGCCACCATGCTAGACAGCAGGAGAATGTGGCGGCTTCGGACGGGTTTGGGGGAGTATGGGCCGGCTTGGGCTGTGCGAGCAGCTCGGTGTTTGTACGCGGCAGCTAGCAGTGGTGGTGGTGCCAATGAGGGTGGGGTGCTGCCGGAAAAGATGGCGGCGGAACTGGTGTGGCTGGCAGAGAAGTTGGACGAGAGCGGCGGAGTTTCGGTGGTGGTGGAGAAGTGGGCCTCGGCTTCGGGTCTGGGCTGGGCGGCTCTGATGGCTGAGGCCCGAGTCCAAGCCCACCTTGTCAAGCTCACAGGTACAAATGTACAATAGTTTCATGCCCCCCTCTCTCTTTTTTATAAGCAAAATGCTTAGTGTTTGTCATAAGACACTTTTTAAGTGTCTTACTTTTGCTTAAAAATTATATTATTATATGTTTAAATTGATAAAAATAGTATAATTAAATAGTGGAAGCACACTACAAGTTATAAAATATGTAAAATCATCTTTTTATCCATAATCTACCACATTTCTAAAATACATATATCAGATGCCCTCGCAGATAGGGTTGATCCGATTATGATCTTATTTAATATTTTATCGATGTAGCTGACAAGTATTTAAGCTTAGCAAATTGATCATAACTAAGCATAATCATTAAAAATTGGTGATTTTAAATGATAAAATATGTTAATTTTAAATTAGGTAAGACATTTAAAAATATTTTACCGCATGACATATGTCATCACTCTTTTTACGACTACAGCAGTTTCATACTTGGACGTGTTGTGGGCGGATTTGTTTTCCACAGTAGTCAATTTGTCCTGGCATGGATGGTTGGAGAGTGGAGATTTGGTGAAGTTTGCTAATTTGGCTTCACTTGATTCATTATGAAACCTGATAAGTAGTATTTAGTTTTCATTACTTATCATAGTACATTAACAGTGGGTATGCTATTAATAGGATGATGATAGTCAAGGGATAACTTGTCCACTTTTTCTTTGTTTTTTACAAGGATAAAAAATAATAAAGATGCTAGGAACCTCTTTTCACAAGAGTACGTCTAAGTATATCATCTGTTAATATAACCCTAAGAGATGGATAGAAACATATATCTAAAGAAAAGATACTGTAATAGAGTGCCCAAATTTTGGAAGTTAATCTGCTATAATATTTGCTTATCTGAAAATGTTGGTAATAAGTAAATGAATACCTTAATTCTGGCATATGTGTATACACTCAATAATATTATATACTTGCCAAGTAGCTTGAATCTTCCCTTTCATGATCAGTGCTTGAATCATGATCTTGTTTTCACCTTCACTGACTATGTTTTTTAAATTCGCTTGAATTGCTAGTTGTAATTCATCACGTAATGCTCTCGCTTCTACCACAAGAATAGATGTATCGTTGTAGTAGGCCGCGTCTTCCTTAACAACTCGGTTTGTTCAATTCTGAATGATAAACCCTTCTGCTGTTGTTGATGAGAGATGAATCAAAATTGAGTTTAATGAATCCTAGTGGGGGAGGATGCCATCTCACTTCTCCTTGGGACTAGTTACCACTTACTTCTTTATTCTATTATGATATTTTGTATATGTTTCCAGGGTTCTTTATTCTTTTTACGTGACATCTTTGTAACAAGTTGCCCCTAAAGAATGCAAACTGTACATTAGTCATGGGACTACTTCACAATACAAGCTTCTATTTTTCTTTTTCTTTTTTTTGAATCCTAAAACTCTCCTGTTTTCAACATTGCTCGAGCTCAAAAAATGACGTTCTGCCATGTGGCTCGGGTCCATTGTTCTAAAACTACCATATCGGCGATGCTAAAGAAAAAGGGTAGTGGTAATACCTTGCCTAAGAAAAAAGCACTTGTTAGTGCTTACATAATGTTTGGTAGATGTAAACAATCTTGTAATGCAAACAAGTTCATAATTGTCTTTCCATTATCTTATTCGATTGTAAGAGAACATTACAAACAAAAACTACCTATAATTATGATTATCGCAATACTATGTAATCATGATCGCATTATAAAGTTGATCACATTACATTACATTCAACCAAACATCATATTAATGGATGCATGAAGGGCATTCATGCAAGCTAGCTCACTGATTTGAAGTTTGTGAATGTGTTCAAATTTTGCAGCATTCCTGATCAAGAGACTGAAGGACAAGGGCATAAAGCAAGAAACTGAAGGGAGGGAAGAAGAGCAGCAAAAGCAAACAAAGCTAAAGATGTTAATGGCATGGCTTCCATTGCTGTGCAGAGCCGGCACAGGTGCAGATGCACCAACTCTTAGCAGCAGCGAGAGAGAAGAGATCGAGAGAGCGTTAGAAGGAATAATCGACGTGCTCGAGGAAGAAGAAAACCAAGAGAGGGCTCTGTCTCTATGGCTCCACCACTTCACTCACTGTCCCTCCTCGGATTGGCCGAACCTCTATGGCTCCTACATCCGCTGGTGTACTAACTCGCGCAAGCTTCTGCTCACACAATGAAGCTGAGGTGGGTTTATGCAGAAGAAAATCAAGAAATCGTGTAATTAGATCTCTTCATTAGCTTCAGCTAAAATGTTCATCAGGATTATGTATGGTTTCACAATTTAGGGTTTTTTCCCTAATTGTTACATATACCTTATATAATGTTATGTTATTTGTAGATCAACCTAACAGACGGAGCTATTCAGAGCGCCCTCTTACTAAATGTTGTCCATCTTTTGCGGCAAAATTATTATTGGCATTCAACAATCAGCAACACTTATCAGCAACACCAATTTGCACTGATGAGTCATATTTTCGAGTTATAATTTCAGCCTTGACCGACACTCGTCAGCACTGATTAGCATTAAGTTACTTATGATATGTTAAAAAGAACATGCCAATTTCATTAATGAATCTATGTTCTCCTCTTTCGGAGAAAAGTAGGCCTTGAGACACTCCGGAGGATAAATGCAAAGCAGCCCAGGGGGTTACGCAAGCAAATGGAGAGGAGCAAAATTACTTTATTTAAGGTGGTTGAACCAATTGTTGATTCAAATGATACAAACGAAACTTGTCATTGATGCTTATGCATAATCAGAAAACACAATTTATGCAGACAATCACTTCCAATCACTGGAATTTCCTCACTGCAGAATCTAAATATTAATGGTAGAATGGTTAAAGCTTACTACGACAGGAAACTGATCATAACAGGAACTCTGTATTTTCCACATTAAAAGGTTCTGAAGAAGATAGTTGCGGCTCCTGCAAACAAAGAGCAAAAATGAAGGGATTAGTTACTAAGTACACAGTGAAAGCTCCTCAAAGTGAAAATCCCATCATAATTCCTAGATTTAGGAAGAAGAGAACCAGAACATGAAGTAATTCTATTTTCATCCAAATAGGATCAGCAGATAGATTGACCTTATACTTATTTCACACAGCCAAACGGTGGAACCTGAAAGGTTATAAAAGTTGAACCAATTACAGGACCAGTTCAAATATAGTGCACCCAAAAGAACATGAATATGAAGCATTCTGTTTTTCTTCGAACAGGATCAGCAGACAGACTGAACCTTATATTTGTTTCAAGCCGCCAAAAGGCAGACTCGAAAGATGTTTTTTTTTAAATACAAAGTCTAATTAATAACAGGACCAAGTTGAACTAACTACGGGACTAAACATCAGAACCTTGAAATGGATAATAAGGATAAATGTAACGCAAAATTTGCAGACTTTATCATGTCTGCAATATAATGCACTCCAACATATCATTTCCTCGCTCCTTCTGTCTCTCAGGGCAAGGTCTTTACATTCTTAGGCAGGATTTCAGCTTTATAATGCATCGAGGCAAGTGTGATGCTTCTTAATTCTCATGAAGTAATATGAGACCTGAAGAAAGAGAAACATGCCTGTGATAACTTGCGGTGTAACAGCTTATCCATGAGCTTAGAACTAAGGCACCTTGATTCAAAGGTCTTCATGATGTTCTCCTGAACTGAACTTAACAGCTCGAAGTATGTCAACCTTGGTTTCTTCAGAACGGCTTGGATGAAACAATGCGTCATGACACCACTCATGCCCTTCTGAGAGAAGGCCTGCCCTAGATAGCAACAATCACTCAGAAGTACGGAGGAAACGCAAGCAATCGTTTTGAACTCAGCAGTGACTCCCAGCTGTAAATCAGAATTAGTTCATTGACTTCTTAAACTACGGCAACTAGACAAGTTTGTCTATGGATCTGACCGCCATAAATCAACAACCTAATGTGGATCTAACTGAAGCAGGACAGCGGAGGTTTAGATGAATGTAATGACCTTACCCTTGACGTGCAGAGAGGCTGTTCCATGTAAGGGAGCGCTTTACCCTCAACCTAAGTCAACTTCCAGAACCGACTGATCTGGGGCCCTGTCCATTCTGGTTTTGTGGAATAAAAATTTCAGGTTGAGGGTCGAGGTCCACACTGGCTTCAGAAAGACTGTAATAGAATACTAATCAGGACTGAGCAAAGACGTCTTAAATTGACTATTACGGGTCATAGCAATCTCAACAGTTCAACACAACCCAAATGCATTTTCAAGGATGACAGCCTTGTGAAGGATAATTTATAGGAGGGCCTGCATACAGTTTTGCAATAGAGCTGAAGATACACATGAAAACCAACCAACACCACAGAGTCCAAACTACATGGGTTGTACACTTTCTTTTTTTTTTTTGGGGGGGGGGGGGGGGGACTGTTTAGTTTTAGACAGCCTCTCCCCTACAATTAAATAGTACAAATTACATAAAACTTGTGCAAAAACAAGATTGGTCTCTTACACTAGTGTCAGTGGCCATTTGGTCATCACGACAGGCACTAAAGCAGATGGCTCGACCACCACTTGTACACTTGTTAGCTCCAGAAGGAGGTCTATTATCCAACCATCTCCTCCTGTTTTATGCGTAAGAGACATACAAGGTCAGCATTGCAGGAGCATTTCGCATCAACCACTTTATATCTACTTTTGTCTAGTCCATGAAGTTTTACCATCACATTCCGCTTCGTCTACGACATAAAAGGAACTATGTTCTATTGAAACTTCCTCTAAAACAGACCATTACAACTTATTTTTTTTAGTTAACAAGGAAAATTTAGAGAATTGCATATTTTATTCTCTAATACAGCATCTAGCATCAATTGTTTCCTAGATGACAAGGAACTCCATCAGCCATAAAAACAGTTTATTTTAGCCTACAAGTCGAAAAGGGCAGTTAGAATGTGAAACTCAAGAGTTGCCACAGTTTAACAGCTTGTCTGGCTGTCTCTAACAAAAGCTTACACAAATCAAGTGAGTAGGACACAAGTGCAATATCCCTGCTCATTTAACTTAAGCTTCATTGTAAGGAAATTAGGAGGCCATCCCTTTTCCCTTTTCATTCTCTTAATGGGCCAGGCAGGGCTAGAGAAGTGGGGGGGTTCGGCTACTTACTCTTTCAGGCTATAAAGATGCTCAAGATCTAGGATTGTTCCACTATAGCAAGCATCAATGATTGCATGAAGTGTTACTCCCTTAGGAAGAGGCCTAACAATCATGGCATTGATATCGTTGTCAAGGATCAACCCTTTGGTCTTAAAATCAACAGGGCACAGTGTTTCATCAAATCCGTCAACCTCATCATTATCGAAATCAGGCTGGCGCAAGCCATGTCCTGAGAAGTAAAAGACCAATGAATCCCCTGGTCTGCATCCTTTTACAAGCCATCTCAAGCCTTCCTCCATGTTCTCTTTGGTTGGTGCTCGGTGTGGGTCATTCTCTTCTGCTCAAGATCAAATTTGTCATTGCATCAACAAAGAAATTCAGGTCAGTCATACAAATTCCAGCACCATTTGTCATCAAAAGAATATAACAGATCTGGCAGCTTCATGTCAATTTTATTTTGTCCCATCCGCAATATTGCACCAGATGGAAATGAAAGGATCCTTTGTTCAAGTACTGGTCACCAGCAATAATCTATTAATCTACACGAATACAGTGGCCTATAGTCATAGATAATATGTGCTAAGATAACCAGTCAGAAAGGAATTTACTCTGCCAGTTTTTCATTGTAATTCCATTATTTCTTGCATGAATCCTGACAGGAGACAACCAAAAGAGCTAAGGTTGTATTGCCAACAGGCTCCAGGACCTAACTATTCATTTGGTTTAAAAAGAATACACCTTTAATTTGACATATACTAACGAACAAACCCTGAGCTAGCTATCGTTTGAAGAAGCAAAAATCTTGTGACAAAACTGTGGGAGTTAAATTTAAATTACCTGTAAGGACCCTAATGGCATTGGCCGGAAAATGATATTGATTCATAAGAAGATCTTTTATATTGTAGACATCAGTTAGAGTTCCTTTCAGCTTGTACTTCTGCTTCTTGTAGGTTACCCCACAAATAAGAGCTCTCTTCCCAGCATTTGCCCCATATGTACCTCTAGGACACGCATTAAACAATGAGAAAGCAGTTTTAGGGCTTTCATGTGGAAAAGCCTTATATCCTGATGACGGTGAAGGGCTTCTGATCTTCTGGAGTGGAGAATCTTTCCAAGTTTTGGTTGTCACATTTGAAGAATAGTTCTGTACTTCATAAGCCTGTACCGGAATTATGGAATGGCATCTTGAACACTGAAACCTTTCAGTGCCTCTAGTAGTGTAATGCACTAGCCTGCAATATGGACATAGTGTTACTATCACTTCCATTCTTTCCTATAAATCACAAGCAATGATGATCAACACATGCCAAAGATCTAATGAACGTCATCAGGGGAGGTTTATGAATCTTAGATGAGTTGGAAGCCAATCACACATTGGCTCTTAATAATGGAACTAGACCAAAAGCTTGGTCAGCCACGCTGTCAAAAATAAGTGTCAAAAAATATAGGTGGGATGATTAATACATCCTCACCTGCCCTCCCCCCACCCCCCCAAAACCCTGCCTCGGATGGATTCTAGTGTATTGGTTTGGTCTGGTTTGGATAGGCAGTACATAGGGATCTTTTCTCACAATTTCTTTCAAGACAAGTTTTAAACAGAAAAACGGGTCATACTTTTTTCGCTGCAGGACATCTCTTTTCGCCAGCACTGCAACATAAAGTCCATCGAATCAGATGCTCCACTTTGTCTCCAGCCCATGGAGGTTCTTCTTTGTGTTTCCAGGTCTTTGATTCCCACTTACTAGTTACTAACAGGACTGCAGCAGGGGAAAAAATGGCACACTGCTCTCAAACAAGCTGAGCAAATGCAAAGGTAGCTAAAAGGGAAACTGAGTTAACGTGTCCCACCTCCCAATAATTTTTCCCCCCCGGGGGGGGGGGGTATTTCACATTAGGCCATTAAGTAAACATGTAAATTTTTCTGCACAGCCACATGAAATGTAACCAACGAATCATCATGGAATCACGCATTCACAATATTCATCGAAGTGTACACTTTCTGTCAATATCCACGTGTTAAATTACTCGATAGTGTGCCACGGAAAGTAGAAGATTAAGTTAAACACTTCAAGTTATCATGTTGATATTCATGTAAACCCTGGCATATATTCCACGTGGTAAATAATTTAGATGTCATCAGCTCGCAGCAAGCAGCCATGGACAACTTTTTCTTTTTTTTCTTTTGTTTTTTTGGACTAGCTTAAAAGAGTGCAACACATGGACTTCCCAAAATATTGATATAGACAAACAAGAATCCTGAAAATGCAAGCGCACTTATACTCTGGACTTCTATGTAGCTGTTTTTGACAAGTTTGTAATAGTTGATAGCGAATACAAATTTGTAGAATGATGATCATAATGTGAATGAATACCTTGTTATGATAAGTTTTTTTCTTCCTCTAAAATCATTATCAACGGCTTGTAAGCAATGAATACAAGATTCCTAAAATTAGTCACTAATTAATGAATGCTTTTAGGAAGGCGAGGGGGGAAAAGCACATCAACAACTACCATTTTCGAATTGTTATGAAAGCAACAACAACTCCCAGTATGAACCCTACCAGTTGCAAAATGCGCTTAGGTCACGATTGACGCGATCTCATCCAAAACACTGCCTTTTGCAAATCAATGCAATCTGAACCACAAAATCAAGACATGAGAACATAATTCATCAGATTTACTGATTACAGTATCCTGTCATCAGACTCATCCAATGCACCCAAACATGACATTTTGAGTAAAATTTGTTCACCTAAGATATTGCCCAAAAACAATGAATTTGGATCAACACTTAATCGTCTTTATGAATTCATTTTTTATGGATATGGGATTTCAGCAGTAAGATCATCCCAGACCCACAAAACAGTGCCTAGTCATTCAAAATCCCGTTTCACCAAATGGGAAACCCCAAATAAAGGGAGTGATTCCTAGAAGTCAAGGAATTGTTCAGACCCAGATCAGAATATGGGAATATAATCCATGTTTTCTTTTGCTTTTAGGTTGAAAAGAAGGGCAATCATCAACTATTTTTGCGACTTTTTTTGAAAGAAAAAACAAATAATTAAGAAACGAATCAAACTTGAAAGCATAAACAAAACCCAAAGTCACAATTTTATTTTTCCAACAATTTCTACCACAAAAAAGACGAAATGCGATCATGATTCTCTTTGACAAAATGGCAGAAAATCGAATAAACAATCAGCTGAAATTCACGCAGAAAAAAAATATATATATAAACCCTACCTGGAGATGATTACGACCGACAAACGCGCCAAAAAGGGGTTTCTGCCTCTCTGGCCTCAGTTGTGCTGTGAACTGTGAGATGCTCTTCTGTTTTTCCAGAGATAAATTGTTTTAAGGGAGGGAAAAATAATCGTCGGCAGCAGGATTCGAACCTGCGCGGGCGAAGCCCAACAGATTTCAAGTCTGTCTCCTTGACCACTCGGACATACCGACTTAGGCAACCTGTAACCGTTCTGAAAGTATTACAAGAGTACACAGGCTTTTTTCCCCCCTTTCCTTTTTCATTTTTAACGGAGGAAAAAAATTTTTCATCAAACAGTTAAGGACACAATAATAAGAATCTATAAAGGCGAGGAACATGATCTTAAGCATCTACTAGTAAAGACCTGTGCGTTACTACAGAATTAAATTTTTTGAAGAATTAATGATACTTGGAAAGTCTTATTGAATAATTATTAATTTGACATCAATATATAAGTATTACATAAGTTTCAGTCTTGGTCCTATTTCAAATGTCCTATACTATAATACATATATTTTTTTTACATCTATTATAGTATGTTTTGATTTGGGATGAAGGAGGGAAAGATAATGGAAGGAATGTTAATTAACGACTCCTTCCTTCATTTGGCAGGATTGCAGGAAAACACAAAAGAGAGGGAAATATTTCACCGTCATTAACTCAATTTTTATTTTCCTCCAATTTAAAGATGAATGGATGGCGGGGGAACAAAAGTGAAGATGATGATAATAATAATAATAATAATAATAATAATAATATGATTCCCTTCCCTTCCCCTCCCATCCCCCTTTTTTTAGTCCTGATATCATAATTTTAACCAACTCTAATTCTTCTTTACTTCAAATTTAAATAATGTAAAACTACCTACCTCCTTGTTTCTTCACACCCCCCATCTTTTTCTCTCCCCTCCATTCACTTCCCATCACCTCACCATCTTATATCCAACTAAACAGTGTGTTAAAATAATCGTTTTACTTATACCATCATCATTTTTTATTTTCAATATAATTAGTTGCTAAAAAGCATAATAAATGTAAGTTAACAGCTAACACGTACATGAAAATCCAACTAAATAAGCAACCAACAAAAACAAAACCACAATTTACTATAATCAAGCAAAATGAACCTGCTATAGGAACATATGTTACTTCAAAGTACATTTCATTCATACATGAAAGTTCAGCTAAATAGGCAACCAACAAAAACAAAACCACAAATTGCTATAGTCAGCAAAACGAACTTGCAGTAGGGACAGATGTAATACCTTCAAAGTAATAGATAAAATATAAGCAAAATGAACTTGCAATAGGAACAAATGTAACTTCAAAGTATTAGACAAAATAGATGATGCCAAAATCATTCGATGGCTACAAAAAAATTGGAACCCTTGTTGTTAGCTTTATCGTTCGATTTCATCTTGCAGAGTAATACAATCTTACATAAACCTTTAAATCCCATATAAATATCTCTCATTGGGGGAGGGAGGGAAGGGGGACTCAGTTGATCTTTTCCTTAGTGGGCATCTGATGTAGGTAAGCTTTATGACACCTAAGTCTTATTCACACACACAAGCGCGCAAACACACACACACACACACACACACACACACACACACATATATATATATATATATATATTAGTATGCCATACAACGGTATAAAATGATGAAGTAGTATGGGATTTAGACCTATATGACTACGTTCGTATAAAAAGTTTCCAAAAACCTTATTAGTGGTGCAATTTACCTTATTTATGTCAAATAAAATGTATCTTATTCGGCCAGATATATTTCTACTTGTAGACTCTATTTGATGTAATAGTAGGCTATAAAAGAGAATCATTTCAGGCTAGACCCTCGGTTTTTGACCTCCTCTAAACAAAGGATAATTACTTGTGTGTATTATGCGTGGCAACTCATAATATTATATTCATCTACCAACAGTAAAGGCCTCTTATTTTCACTGTTACACACAGACTCGCTCATTTGTATGAATAACTTTAGAGCATACATGAATTTTTAATTCATATCACCCAATTGAAAGCATGACCTAACTTTCTACATCAATTTTTTAAAAAATACAAAATGTTCACCTGTAAAAGTTAATGTATTTACTTAGTTAAGACAATTAACAATCATTTTAACTAACACAACTAGAACTGCTTTTAAAAGAAATAGATAAAAGAAAATTTGGCATGGAGGGTAGCAAATAACAGCAATTTTGCAATTCCCGTCGATGAAATAAGGACGCGCCAAGGAAAAATGAAAACTGCCACTCGCCCGGGACAGAACACAAAAGCGACGCATTTACCGACGCTTTCTTTGCTGCGCAAAATCGTTCCACATAGCGCGATGTCAGACTGAAAGAGAGTGAGATACTTTCCTCTTTAATAGCAGTCGTCGGAAAAATTCAAACCTGAAACCCAAGAAGTTCTTAATTTGGAGTTTGAACCGTCACATCCTCAAGGTACTGCTCTCTTTTTTCACTTTGTTTAGTTCGTTTTAGGGTTTCATGATGGGCTATCGAGAGTCAATTGACAATTCAGAGGTTTCCTGGGTGCTCTTTTGCTTCTGTCCTTTTTTTTTTTTTTTTTGGGGTTTTCCATTGTCATCGACGATTTTTTAGTCACACTCCAGAGTTGTTCACATTGGTTATGGGGCTTTACTAGGCGAAAATTGTAGCACCATTTTAGTGTTTTTAGAGTTAAAATTCAGCAAAGGGGGCAGCGCATTGAGTGAATTAGGTTTTCAAATTCAAGCTTGACCTTGTATGATTTAGTGTTTGTATTTTCCGTATTTTTAAAATAATTTTGTTCGAAATTCAGAGCACTGTTTATACTCTTCATTAGTTTTGCTGTTCTATCATGCATTAGCTTCAATGCCCTTCAGAAATTTCGGCGAATTTCTTCTCTCAATTACTGTATGTATCTATGATGATGGATTGGAATAATGACAATCACTTTTTCTCAGTGGTTTATGGATCGTAGTAACTAATAATTATCTGATGAAGCTAAGCAGTTTGTGGTGCTCGTTTGATTCTTTTGGTGGAACCTGTAGGCAGAAATTTAGGACGTGATCAAAATCATGTATCGGAGCGAAAGGTCCAGAGCACAAGCTTCAAAAGGTAAAGGTAAGACCAGCCAAGCAGTTCAAGACACTGTTGCTCAGGATATACGTGATGCCTCCCAAGGTCCAGAAACCATGTTCAACTCAAGCAGCAACCAGAGTATGACTACCGACCCTTCACCAGCTCAGCCACTTGAAACTGATACTCCTTATGGACTCAGGGCATCACAAAGAAGATCATTTCAGGTGCAGGACGCTGGGCTTCATCCAATCCATTGCATGACTGCAGGGATTTTTGCTTCCGAGACCCAGGTCAGTTCGTGCTATGACCATTGGGCAGATGATCCTGTAGGGACTGAGCCAACACAAGGTACAACTACAGGGGCGAATGATGTTGGACCCAACCAGAGAAACACAGCTGGGAGACAGTCCACTGCACCCCCACTAAGTCAAACTTTGCCCGATGATTCTCCTCGGAAGCTTAGGCCCCCAAAGAGACAGTCACTTCGGGACCAAGAAGATGATGGAGAACCTGTCCATGGAGGATTATCAGCCAGGCCTACAAGACCTCCTAAGTGGAGTGACGAAATTGAATTTGATGAAACTGAGGAAGTTGAGATGAGAGGTAACCATTCACGCAAATTTCTTATCAGTGATTGATAACACTAATGCGTGTGCTAGGAACATGTGGCAGGCTTGTTTCTTTTCGAGCCGGGGGGCAGGGGGAGAGAGAGGATTGGGGGGTAGTTCATTATGAGAGGTTTCCTTAAAGAATAAGCTCGCTTTGTTACATTTTTACATAGCTTATGGTTAGGCATGTTAGGATGTTTCTTCTGAGTCTGCTATAAGTTGAACCCATCCTCAGATACATATATTCCATGTGTAAAAGTATTCTCTTAGGGAACCTTCTTGGGTTTGTATGCTTGGATATACTCATTTCATTTGGTTTGTGCATCCAAAATTCCCGTACGGCTGTTCTAGCAGTGTTTTGTGTTTTCGTTTTCTGTTTTTGTTACTTTGTCTGGTATCTTCTGCATGCGTTTGGAGACTGGAGCTTAAGTTGATGTCTAGTTGTATGATCTGTTACCGGTTGGTCTAGTTCTCTGCCACAGTGTTTCTTTGTGCTAATTCCGGTATGACTACCAATCATATGTTGAAACTGTTGTGTGGGATGCTTTGAGGTGAATTCCATTAGCCTGATGCTCCCTGTTCTCTTTCTGCATGGTACCTTGTTCTCTGAGATTAACTTCTAACGTTATACGGTTATGGTGATTGGAAATCTATAGTACATTAATGGAGGGATCATTGTCGGGCCTCAAGAAATTCATACTGTCAACTGTGCTTTATCATTCAATTTGACATGTTATAATTAGATTTAATTTCTATAATTAATGTTGCTCCAGTAAATTCAAAATTTCTATTAATGATAATGAACTATTGTAATTTTGTGCATATTCATAGGTCTTTCTATGATCTGTCTTTGCTTATTGTGTAGTGCTCCTATATGTTTATATTATTGTGAGTATCCAATTGATTCATTGTATGTCTGTTTTCAAATATTTATTCATATTGCTCAATAGTTTCAAATTTATGCCCAAAAAAAACAGCTGGAGCTATTGGTTGTTTGTAGCTCCTTTTCCCTCTGTGTGCGTGGGTAGATGAATGGGGATGATTATCAGTAGTGTTTGCACATAGAGTTTATTCTTGCTCTGAAGTATTTATTTATTAGTCTAGTTAATTTTCTAATTGTGAACAGATTTGAAAGGTAGGCGTGGCAAAAAGGGAGGCAAAATACTTCCTCATCATGTTTGGTCTCTCCAACCTGGAATCAGATTTGTGGTTCCGTTTAATGCATTAGACCAACCAGTGGGAAAAGGGGGTTATGTTCTGGTCAAGTTCCTTGGAGATGTAGCAAAGAATGGTGAGTTATGTCCTATTGGTGAAGTAAACTGGCATAAAGTAGATAAGAGTCACAAAGAAGACATTATAGCCTTGGTTCATGTAAGTTTCTTAAATTAGAATTTTGCTTTGTGAAGCTATTTGTTATCTTACCTTGTTTGTTTTAATTGTGAGAGGTGGATGTAGGAAAAGTTTGTGCTTCCTCCCCGTGAAGAAATTAACAAAGGCATATTGAAACATGTTGGAAACAGATGGAGGGGCTACAGGCATGAGCTCAAGTTACAGTACAAAAAACCTGACAAAAAGAAGAACAAGTTGCTAGTGTTGTGCCAAAAGGAGTGGTTCCAAGCCAGTGGGTGAAACTTGTACACTACTGGTTTTCAGATAAGTGTGAGGTTCGAATTAGGTGTCTCTTGTCATTCCTGAAGTGCTTTTACTCATGCTTCACAGAAGTTTGTTTTGCTCAGAGTTCAGGCTGTGTAATGTGAACATCTATCCATTCGTGCCTTATAATTATTGTTGGACTGTTATTAGATTTGTGGCTTAAGCTCTTCGCAGTTCCTTTATGGTATTATGAATTGCTATGGATCTCTTTTGCACAGTTCTTGTCTACAAAGGGAAGGGAAGCACGAGCTGCACAATCACATCTTCACACGACAGGCTCCAAGAGTTTTGCCTGGATGAGAGATGAATTTGTAAGATTTAGTTTCTTTTAAAGTAGGGAGGTGGTATTGATGTTATTGTTTAGTTTTCCTGATGTTATTGTTTAAGTTTTCCTGGTTTGGTTAATTGTGGGTTTACTAGCTGGAAAAGAAACATGTGAGGGAGCCAGGAGCTTTGGAGTGGTTTGCTCAAACTCATTAAAGAAAAGATGGAGCTCATGTGGAGAAAACATCTAAGATTTCTTTGTTATGGATCAGCAAATGATTATAATACCACTTAGTAATTTAAAAACAAATTTAATTTTTTTCATCAAGTGGGTAATAAATGATGTGTATAATGTGGCAAATGTGATCTGACAAGGGATGCAGCCCAGAACGTGGTTCTTATGTTGAAGGGGAGCAATGCCCCAATGTTGCCACTTGCCTTAGAAGGGAAGGCTAATCAGATTTTTTTGTTAGTTAAAGACCATGGAGGACAAATATCGTTTTCTCGGTCTTTGTGGCAATACGGGTGTATTTATGCCCAAGCTTGCCATGCTCAGCTTGTGAGCTTGCATTTAGGCTTAGGTTAGCTCGTGGTTCACTAAGCTCAGTAAAATTAAACTCAAGCTCGGCTCACCTAGGGCTTGAGTCTAGGCTTGGCTTGTCTAATGCTCATGTCATGTAAAACACAAGCCTAAACGTGCCTACTCTAGGGCTTCGGGCCTCAGTTCAACATATTCGAGGCTTGAATCTAAACTTGCTTTTTAGGATTTGGAGATGAATCTCTATTCTTGAGCCCAGATGTATAATGAGGTTCTTAAATAAATATAGAAGTACGTATTGGTAAACACACTTAATCTATGTAGCTAGGAAAGTAATCGCTAACATCCTATGGTTAGTATCGTCCAAATAGGTAAGCTTGGGGGTGCAGGCTTGCATATAAGTGATGCTCTCTTACATGAGGTTGTGATGAGAAGATTAGTCTAAATCCTCCGGAGAGGGGGAGGAGAAAGGAGAGATTATGAAAAGTTGGACTAGGAGATAAAGGCGGAATTTGTGTCGTTATGATTGTGAATTGTAGTTGTCGGTAAGTATTTAAACCCTAATATTTATTTCTTAAGAGAGCTTTTGAAAACTTGTTAGCTTTGCTTGTTGGCTAGACTCATTTGGCCTTGGTGAGCTCCCGAGCCCACACTTGTAAGGCTTGGGCTTGGATCGGCTGAGGCTCGTCATGAGCCAAAGAGAGCCCTCACAAGCCACCTCACTTAGTTACACCCCTATTAATGACGATATATATTGTACTCTTGGGAGTAAATTCTCTCATGAGCCATGTGTCAAAACTTTACCCATGTCATATGTATTTTTCATATAGGAAAGTTTTGACAACTGAGTCATACACCTAGGAGTTTGCCCTCTCACTTCCTTTGTTACTATGTGTATATATTTTTACCACTTTTATTGTTACATAGATTTTTTTTTTTAATATGTAAATATTTATGTGACTTGTGAGAGTATATACTTCAATGAGTGAATACAGGCTTTGCCCTTTGGAAATTTTTGATATGTGTAATAGTGTTTGCTTATGTGGGCCATGGGAGTGCATTGTGGTAGCAGTATGATATACAGGAATTCGCTTTTCTTCCTATTTCCTTTCTTCTTTTATTATTGCGATTTTCTCAGCCAATAAATGAGATACTAAAGGTCGAAACCTAGATTTTAAGGAAATGAAAATTAGTACTTAGTATTAATATGGAATAAACAAAGATGCAGGCCTGCGGTCAGGGAAAGCCATTTGCTTAGGCCAATAGATGAGATACTAAAGGGAATGCAAGTTGATACTAACTGTTGTACTGATGTTAGTATGAATTGGCCTGTGCTTATGGCTGTCAAGCTCAAAGCATCACACAGCTGTAGTATTTATGTCAAAGATGTAAATCTGTTGAAAGATCACAGTAGATAAAGCACTATATTGTGATTGCTAAGCCAGTGGTGCTCGCCTGAGTTTCAGTGCACAAGATATTCTTCCAGAAGTGTCTGCTTTCCTGTTTTTCAGATGTGGCTTACCATTATTTTGGTTTCTGCAGGATGCTGCTCCAGCACTGGTTGCTCAAAGTGCTCCCACTTCTTCCTTACGGCATGTTGCCATTGAGAACAAGGTATTCAATGAGCTTATGTACTCAGATGAAGATGAGATATTTCAACAGCCAGTTGGATGTGGGTTTGGAGTTAATAAAAGGAAGATGTTTGGGGTTGAAGGAGAGTTGAGGAGGAGAGGATACTGGCCATCTGGCATTTCGGCGGAAGCTGCTAGTTTCCGCCAGAGTGAGTTTCTTGGAGTTAAAGAAGGGCCAAAGAAAAGCAGCTACATGGCAGCAGATACTTCAGCAGAAGTGGAGAGGTTGAACTTTGCTATGGCAGCTATGATTGAAACCAATGAACTTATGCAAGCCCAACTTCAGATGCAATCTAAGCAATTGAAAATGCAAACCCAGCAGTTGCGGATGCAGTCGGAGCAGATGGAAGAACTGCAATCCCAACTTCAGCAAGTAACTTCCTTGTTGACGAAGTTTGGTGTCATGTTACATAATGGACCAATTCATTCTGCATCAAGGGGGCCTTCTCGTGCTGGTGTTGATTTTGCTAGCACTCAGGTATTATTCGTTTTATCTTTTTACTGCACTTTGCCATGAGTACATCTGCTTCCATGCCATTCCAAAGAACCCTTTTTCCAATATGCGTTCCAATTGTTACCATTCCCTGTTTTATTGAGCATAAAAATTGTTTTGGGGACTTGGGAGTACAAACTGAAATCTTTTGCAGGCATTGTGAAATGGGGCCTTCTGCAAGTATTTGTTTACCAGAATCGTGATTTGTTTACTGCTTCAACTATGGGAACGGAATCATTCCACTTCTCTACTGTCTCTATTCCTTGTTGGATGATACGACCCTGTCAATATGTTGAAGACGGGCCTGCAACTGACACTGAAATATCCACATTGGTTGTTAGTGAAGAATTTAGGATGATGGTAAAGCATGTTTTAAATGGTGATGGACTAATAGGTAAGTGTAATCATGGGAGTGGTAGGCAAATGAGTTGGTATTAATGATTTTGTTATTTTGTTTTGGGCATCAACTGTTGTGGAAAAATCAGTTCTGAGCCATCTTAATGCATTTGAGAGGGTTGCATTCTGTAGATTTTCTGAATCATATCCTTTTTTCCCCTTTTCTAAGGACGTTCTTTTTTTAAAATATTTTTTTAGGGGTAATCTTCACGGTTGATTTGTAAGTTACTGCTAATTGGAAACAGACGGCTTTGCTTGTTACAGCTCCCTGGAATTGAGGACCCATACTGGCACTAGCAAACATGATTACTCTGTCAGTGTTTGCCTGAGAAAGAGTGGTCCATGATTTCATACTTTCATTATGCCTAAGGTTCTCGAAATCCCCCCCTCCCCCAAAAAAAATAAATAAAGAAAAAAACACAAAGCTGGCTTGTTATCTGGACGTAGGTCTTAGCTTCATGATGGGTCTCTAGTTAACTGATAGCTTCATGATAGGTGGCTATGCCTATTGTCTAGGGATCATCTTCTCTAGGTTCCTGGACAGTCTTTGGAACTAGACTAGGAGCTTTGTCTTAGTACATAATCACTAAACTCCAATTCGATTTACAGATACACCTCCAAAGGAAAGGAAAAACGATTTTACTTACATTGGGGATGCCTGCGACTCCTCACTGAACCACCAACAGGAAGAGGTTGAAATAAAAGGAAAATGATTATATCTGCTTCACTGATTTGTATTTCTGGCATACTTTATTCTTCGCTCCCCAGATGTCTAGCCCCCCCATAATGTGGTGATGCATGATCACTACTAGTGCATTTGACTGTTGAATGTCGGATATCCCACTGTTATTATCCTTTGCATGGTACACAGCTTGCATTCAATTATATTACATTGAATACTTGGAACTACCTCGTGTTGCCTCCCACGCCCGGGGAGGTGGAGAGAGAGACAGAGCATATAGCACTGCATCCCAGACTTACGAAGATTACAGATGGTGTTCTTATTTTGGTTGCTATTGTGAAGGTTCCAGAAGATTCAGGTGAATCCAGTGATGGTGAATCTGAAAGCTCAAAGTGGAACTCAGAATAGAGATGAGGCACACATCTGGGGCTTACTGGCAATGAGCTACATCTTCTTTACCTTATCCTGTATAAAGCTAGGTTAGTGGATGGAACGAATGCGATGCAAGGACTTCCTAAGTGGTCATTGAACTAGAATCACTCTTCCTTTTGAATGGAACCAGGATCAATCTCTTGCGCAAGCCTTCTTTACCTTATGATCAGCATGGGCTTTCTAATGCCGGTAAAATTGCACTCACGGGACTTACTTTCATATTCATGTATGTTACCTTCACTGAGTGCTTCATGAGTTCTCATTGTGAAGAACACTGTATCTGTATATCATTTTTAGTTTTCCTGCTTGTTTATTATCTTATATTCCCCCCCCCCCCAACCAAAAAAAAAAGAGTTAAAAAGTACGAAACTGTCATCGGATTTCGTTCAGCAGAGATGCGGCCAATGGAGGCTGACAATGACGCCTAGGTTGGGCTCAGATCTGTTTGGGCTGTTTTGGCTGGGTAGTGTGTGAAGTTCCTGTCTTTGCTTGTCGTCATAAATTATTGGCCACTCAGAGATTAGTTCATGAGAGTGTCAGGGACTCAGGAACCCGAATGTTACACCACCAACATCCCGTCTAATGATTCATCATGTAATGGAACAGAGACCACAAAATAGGACGAAACAATACACTTCTTGTTCTAAATGTGACACTATATGACATAATAATATCACTAATTATGAAAGCATCAAGGATTCAAAATGCAGTTTTCGTCACAGTCGTGATATGGAACAATCGCTCAACTGCAGCAATCATGCTCCATATGGGTTGAAAATCAGATTTGACCAACTCAAAAACTTCTCCAATACAGCCGTTTGCTTTGCGGATTGACACATTTTGAATCCATGGCATCACTACAGAACTCCCCTCAATCCTACCGCCCACCAAAAGCAGAACGCACTCCGTCCTACAACTCCCTTTCCTTCTAAATAATAAAAAAAGGGGTAAAAGTGGGGAAAAAGAAGCAGCTTCTATTATGTTCTTATCATGTGTAACCTGTCAATTGCTGCTAGGAACACTTTCTTTGTTGAGGATGGCAAGCTCTTCAACGAGCTCTCTCTCTTCACTTCTTAGCGTCTTGGGGATCTCAACTTTCACTTTGACCAGCTGATCCCCCCTCCTGTTCTTCTTATTGATCAAGGGCACTCCCTTCTTCCCCATAACCAAGGTTGCATTCGGCTGCGTGCCAGGAGGAATCTTAAGCTCGGCCATTCCATCGACCGTGGGAACTTCTAAAACTGCCCCCAGGATTGCATCTATGTAGGAGATCCTACAGGTATAGAGGATATTATTGCCATCTCTTCTAAACAGGGGATCCTCACGGACCTCAATACCCACCAAAAGATCCCCTGGGCCGCCACCTCTTATCCCTGAATTGCCCTCTGAATGGACCCTTAACTGGTCCCCAGTGTTGATCCCAGCAGGAACTTTTATGTCAATTCTCTTGGATTTCTTCACCCGGCCTTCACCACGGCATCTACTACAGGGGGAACATCTCTCCCCCATCCCATCACAGTCAGGACAACAGGCTGCATGCTGAATATAACCAAATGGTGTCCTACTTGATGAGATAAGTTGGCCTTGGCCATTGCAGGTTCTGCAAATGTAAGACCGTTTACCAGGCTTAGCACCGGAACCTTCACAAGTAGCGCAATGCTCAAGCCTGGTTATCTCTATATTCTTTTCTGCACCAAACACTGCCTCCTTGAAATCAACGCGAAGGACGTAGACCACATGCTCGCCATCCATATATCCATCTCTGAAATTTGCTCCCATGCCCATGCCCGTGCCACCAAAATCTCTGAATAATTGATCAAACACATCAAATGGGCTGCCAAAATCCTGCAATGAAAAAGAATGTCCACGACATAAGGTTTACATGCAGGAAGGATTCTTCAAAAAGATGAATGGAGAAGAGGACTTACACTCGCACCACCTTCGGGACCAGCCTCCCCATACCTGTCATACATGGAACGCTTTTCATCATCTGACAAAACCTGGAGTCATTGAGTAATATTAGGATAAGTGATTGCCTACAGGCTAAAAAACCAACACCGATGGGAAACATATAAATCAGCTAAAGAGGATTAATCCGATTACACCTACCTCATAGGCATTACTAAGCTCCTTGAATTTTTGTTCTGCTCCTGGATCTCTGAAACATAATAGTACGGAAATCCTCAAAATTAAAAGTGCATGTATGCAGGAAAGAGCTTAATTTAAAACAAAGAGGATGAAAATGCAGAAAATGACAAAACGCAACCCGAATATGGATTTACCCTATGCAATCAAGTGATGACCATGTGTACAATGCAATAAATAAAAGGGGATTTCTTTTTCTTTTTTTTTTTCTTTTGGCAAAATGGCACCCAGCTGAATGACAGTTTAGGAGGGAATTAGGCTAGGAGATGGGGACATCTTTTTTTCATGTATGTCGTCAGTTGCTCATACCACCCGGATAGAAGACAACACTAAACCACACCAGCGCTAGCAACAAGATTCTCTGGGCTCTGTTTGGTTCTTAGAAAATTTGGTGGAAAAAAAACTAAAGGAAAAATAAAAAGTAGGAAGAAAGTGAGTTTTTTTCTCTTGTTTGAATTGAGAAAAAAATACAAGAATTTGGATGAGAAATTTGAATGTTGATGAATTACTTGAATCAGATAGATATCTAAGCAATTCAAGGTTGGAAGATGTCAGGAATTCTTTTGGGAACTTTTACCAAACTTTCCTCACAATTTTATGAGGAAAATTTTATCAATTGTTTCTAACAATTTTTCTACCTAATTTTCCTCCATATTTTTTTCTTTGTGATTTTCTCCAAACCAAACACAAGAAGAAAGTTACTTTCCTTAATTTTTTTCTTACCACCAAATTTTCCAAGGTTCAAACGGAGCCTTAATCAAATATGAAATTTCAAGCATGCAGACAAAACAAAAATGTGGATCACAAGCCACAAAATAAGATATTAGAATAAACGATGACATTATTAGTACCAAAAAGATGGTAGAGAACTTGTTTTAGCATATGATGATATGTAGCCGAATGTCTACTCACTTGTTTACATCAGGATGATAACTTCTAGCAAGCTTCCTATAAGCTGCAAATAAAAGAAGCTGATGAGCCACATATATACCTCAAAAATACTAGTGATTTTGAAACCACTTGAGACCACACCAAAATCAGTTCTAGAAATATCTAGACCTGCAGGACCACATTTGCAGCAGTCTAATGGCTAGAAGCTGATCGGAAAGAGAAATCACAGGCATATGATGCCAACAAGCAGCAACTCCTATTGTAAGTCCCGCTTCCGCAGGGCTTGGAGAGATCTAGATATAGGCATCCTTACCTCACCAGACAACAAACATCTTTGCTGGCATATGATGCCAGACATGGACTAATAATAGGGAAAATGCATACAATGCTTTCGCTAGGAAAAGTACTCACCACTCTTTATTTCAGACTTCTTAGCATCTTCAGCAACCCCGAGGACAGAATAGTAATTCTGCATGTCCATAGAATCACAGGGATCATAGTCAAATACGCATCCTAGTAAAAAAAAAAAAAAAAAAAAAAAAATTGATTGGTGCAAATTCTCATGGGCAACCGGACAGCAGAAGAGCACTAAGAGAGATTACCCTCGCAGCTCTGACAATAAGCTGCGATCTCTTGTACTGACGCGAGTCTTTACGTTGCGTTGAACTCAAATATGTGCACAGGAAATTTGGAGAAAATATGGTTGAGCATGATGATCCTAGCCTTCTCTTGCTTGAACAACTGGAAAAGGGAATTGCATAAGTAATGCAAACTTTAACAAGCAACGGATTACGCCAAACCCAGGGTTAATTGCCAGGAGAAATGTCACACATTGCACCAATGACAACTAACGTAATCAGATAACAATATCCTGAAATTTCATACTAAAACAGAACTACATATTTATACATATACCTACACACACATAAACATAACTAGAGTACTATTATACTGCCATTATTTTGACCCGGACAGCTCTGCATCTCTTATTGCTTTCTGGTTACCTCTTTCAATTGCATCTCTTTGTTCTTTCCAAGATCATTTTTTTCATTTACTACATATGAAATCACTCTCTAAACATTTGTAGAGTTCATCCATGAGATTGATATACAAAAGTATCCAGAGAGAGGTAACTCTTTGTTCACTAGATCTCAAGAAGACAAAGCACAACAAATCTCCTGATACTAACAAACATATACGTGCCAAGATGTGGGCCGATGCTTACCAATGCGTAGAAGATGATAAGTTACAATTCGCAACACAATATCTTCCAGATGATTGAATAGGAACACCTGAATAGGGGATGATCGAGCCACAAGGCACAGTAGCCATAAATAATAGCCTGTACAGGACATAAGAACTCACTTAGTTCAGAGTACTCTAGTTGAACTGGCCTGAGTAAGTGATTCGATGGAAAGTCACACGCAGCATACAGACATTCAGAATTCAAACAAAATACAGTTGTTAAAAGTACAAGTACAAGAAGGTGCTTCATATAGCAGTACTATAACTTAAATGCAATTTGCAAACTGCAAAGACTGAAAGACATTTGCTTACAACTGCGATAATTTCTGTCAAAGTACTCTTAGGTCTCAGCTAGAATTGATTTTCTCATCCCATGCTGAGGTAATTTACCACTCAAAATAAACAAATCAATTCAACATAAACACCAGCTCTTTTTTTCAAATCCAATCAGAACTGCCAAAAAAATAGGTGAAATGGCTCAATCCTTCTGTCACTAACTTGAGCAAGCACCCAGATACCAGAACTATTCAATATGCAACTAAAACTGCAAACTTACAAATTACCCATCCGATCACAACAGTATGTCCTTTGTTTTTTTACATTAGTTGTATTAAAAGACTTAACACTGAAAATTTCCACTTTATACACTAACACATATTGGGTATAATCTACACTACAGAAATTATTCAAAACTGAAGCATTTAGTGAGTATGCGAAATAGAAAACGAATTACAACTTGACTATGGGATTCTAAAATGCTGAAATTAACCCAATCCATGACTGAAATGCTGTTCGCAATCTACAAATACAGTTACTTACAAACTGCAATAATTTCTGTAGAAGTATTCTCAGCTGGGGCTGATTTTCTCACCCAATGAAAGTAACAGCTTCTTGAAGTCAATAGTTCCATGCTGAGTTAATTTAGCACTTGAAATGAAAAATCAATTCACACAAAAACCATCTCTTTCTCAAATCCAATCAGAACTGCCTAAGGAAAACGGGAAATGACTCAAAGATTGAAACTTTATCCTTCTGCACTGATTTGAGCAACTACCCAGATGCCAGGATGTTCAGTATGCAACTAAAATCGACGCTAAAAAAATTACCCAGTTCAAATTACAAGAGGGTTCCCCAACATTCTGTTCTTATCAGCCGTATCAAAAGATTAAAACATGAATATCTCCACTTTCTACTGGCAAATATTGGGCAATTGAAATCTAAACTGTAACGAATTATGAGAATTTAAAGCCTTTTGCGAGTATGCAAACCCGAAAATCAATTAGAACTTGAAACCAAAAATGAAGAAAAGAAAACAAAAGTCACAGACATGAAAATCAGATAGAAGAGGGGATGAATGAAGATGAACTCACTGGTGACGAAAACCAGCTGGAGCTGCTATGGTATCGAGGCCTCCGCCAATCGATTTGGAGGAGAGAGAATGAGGAAAGTTCAATTTTGGGAGATATTTTACGTCCTTTTTGCTTATGGTTTTCCCTTTTTCCTCAGAGGCTTTAAAATCCCAATCATGAGGGCTTATCCAACTATGAAATATCTGTATATCACCATGAGTTATTATCTAATTGTCTTTTTTTAATTTTAGGGTTTCAATAAAAGAGAAAATCTTTTTTGTAGGTTCCTTAAAATCAGCCTCTTTACGGAGAGGAATGTCCATAGAGGTAAGGTTGCCTACAGCTGAATCTCCGCAAGCCTCGCAAGAGTAGGACCCACACTGGGAGGTGCTGTTATTGTTGTTGTAAATAAAGAGAAAATTGATTCAACTATAAACACCAAACAACACCTATGAAAGTACAATTATGAATATCTGTTTGAATTAAAAATAAAGTTAGCAATTTTATTTCAAAAGTCATGTTGTTTATACTAAGTAAATACTTATATTAAGATCAAAGTTAAATATTAGATGTGACTATTCTATTATCGCTTGTTAACCTCGACAACTTTTGTTGTACTACTAAGTATAAGCACTTTTAGGAGCCATATGACATTTTGCTTAATGTATGTTTTCTATTTATACAAGTTTTATATGCAAGTCTTTGTGTGACTTATAAGATTACGTATCTTTATGAGTATGATATCAAAAATTGATATATCTCATTCAGAAGTAAAAGTTGCTTGAAACTATTATTTTATTTGCTTTTATTTAATCAATACAAGTAAGAAAGTGAAAATAATGTAACCTCGTTATTAGAAGGAAATAGTGAGTATAAATGACAATAATTAGCAAAAGTTCATATCTTGTAAAATTGTTTAACAAAGGGCGCAATTTTATTGAAACGGTAAGTTCAAATAAATGAAAGAACAAGCGGATTATCTTTTCTACATTTTTAATTATTAATAGCTTAAGTCTCTTAAATTTTTATTTTTACTACTCTACTTCTTCTTCTTCTTCTTATTATTATTATCACAATTCCTACTAATCTCCCATTATTGTTATTATTTATTACTATCATTTATTTTTTTCTATGTCTGTAATTTTTTCTTTTATTGGATTTTCATAACCTTCGATTTATGTGATGAGGGGAAAAAAAAACCTTCCCAATTTAACTTAAGTAGATTTTTTTTTGGGGGGTATCCAAGTCCAACAACACCAAATCAACAATCCTAAAAATATAAAAGAAACGGAAAAAATAATAAAAAAGGAACCCTAGATCAACAATCCTCCCTTGCTTCAGTCCACTTCCCAATTCTAGTCTCCCGTCCTCTCCTATCCTCCCCACTCCGATGGACCCCACCGCCGCCGCCGCCAACACCAGCCCTCCTTCTCCTCCTCCCTCCACCACCACCACCGCCGCGGCCGACAACAATAACAATGCAACATCCGACGACGTCTCCACGCCTTCAAACCCTCTCTCACCACCCCGTCCCGACGACGACACAACCACCACCACCGCCTCCGACCTCCCGCCACCCAAGCGCCGTCGCAAGCGTAAGCATTACGCTAGCATGATCTCCTCCATGTCCATGGTCCTCCGGCCCCACTCATCTCGGACCTCGTCCTCCTTCCTCAACGACGCCGTTTCACTCCCGTCTCAACGCCGCCGCCGGCGCCGCCTCTCGCCGTTATCCTCTACGACCCTCGACGTCGATGCCCTCATTGCCCTCTCCGTCGGATTCCCCGTCGACTCTCTCACCGAAGAAGAAATTTCCGCCGGAGTTATCCCCACCCTCGCCGGCGCCGACCAACAGCATTACATCTCCTGCCGGAATTACCTCCTTTCCCGGTGGCGCTCGGACGTCTCCACCCCGATTTCTCTCTCCTCATCACCACCGCCGCCGTCCCTCCGGCCCGACCTCCTCAAGAATGCATATTCGTTCCTTCTTCATCATGGGTACATCAATTTCGGCCTGATCAACCATTCAATCATGGATGAAACTTCTGGGGTTAATTTCTCTGCTAATGTGATCGTTGTTGGTGCTGGGCTTGCCGGATTAACCGCTGCTCGTCAGCTTAGATCGATGGGGTTCAAAGTTGTGGTCTTGGAAGGGAGGTCTAGACCAGGTGGTAGGGTTAGGACTAAGAAAATGTGTGGTGATGGTGGTGTTGTTGGTGCTGCTGATTTGGGTGGGAGTGTTTTGACAGGAATCAATGGCAACCCACTTGGAGTTTTAGCAAGGCAATTAGGGTTTCCTCTTCATAAGGTGAGAGATATTTGCCCTCTTTATTTACCTAATGGAAAAGCTGTTGATAAGGAAGTTGATTCTAGGGTTGAATCTGCTTTTAATAAGTTGCTTGATAGGGTTTGTAAACTTAGGCAGGTTATGATGGAGGAAATGAATTGTGTGGATGTCTCATTAGGGACTGCATTGGAGGCTTTTAGGAAGGTTTTTAATGTTGCTGATGATCCTCAAGAGAAGATGCTTTTGCATTGGCATTTGGCCAATTTGGAGTATGCTAATGCTTCTCTTTTGTCCAATTTATCGATGGCCTTTTGGGACCAGGATGACCCCTATGAGATGGGTGGGGATCATTGCTTTATACCTGGTGGGAATGAGAGGTTTATTCGGGCCTTGGCTGAGGATTTGCCTATCTTTTATGATCGTACGGTGGAGAGCATTAGGTATGGGTGTGATGGGGTCTTGGTTTATGCTGATGGGCAGGAGTTTCGAGCAGATATGGTGCTTTGCACTGCCCCATTAGGGGTTCTAAAGACGGAGGCTATTAAGTTTGTTCCTCCACTTCCGCAGAGGAAGATGGATGCTATAAATAGGTTGGGGTTTGGGTTGTTGAATAAGGTTGCAATGTTGTTTCCATATAACTTTTGGGGTGGGGAAATCGACACGTTTGGGCATTTGTCTGAGGACCCTGCTAGGAGGGGCGAGTTTTTCTTGTTCTATAGCTATTCTTCTGTGTCAGGTGGGCCGCTCCTTGTGGCCCTTGTTGCAGGGGAGGCTGCCATTGAGTTTGAGAAGGTGTCTCCTGTGGACTCAGTGGAGAGGGTTATGGACATCTTGAGAGGTATTTTCTATCCGAAAGGAGTGGATGTCCCAAACCCAGTTCAGGCAGTGTGCACCCGTTGGGGGCAGGACCAGTTCAGTTATGGCTCATACTCTTATGTTGCAATTGGGGCATCAGGCGACGATTACGATATTCTTGCAGAGAGCATCGGGAATGGGAGGGTCTTCTTTGCCGGAGAGGCAACCAACAGACAGTACCCTGCCACTATGCATGGGGCCCTCCTCAGTGGAATGAGGGAGGCTGCCAATATATTAAAAGCAGCCAAGAAGAGGTCATCGGTTCCAGCTGATAACGCAGAAGATGTTAGCTCAGAAAATAGTGAGGATCTGAGTCAATTGTTTCTGAATCCAGACATGAAACTTGGAAACTTATCTATTCTGTTTGATCCAAGGTCCGATGACCTAGAATCTCATTCATTATTGAGGGTTGAGTTTCGTGGTGAGAAACCAGAAGCTGGCATCCTGCATTTGTATGGCCTGCTTTCACGTAGTCAGGCCATCGAACTAGGCAATGTGAATAGCGATGTAGATAGGTTAAGGATGTTGAATAAGACGTTTGGGTTGCGGTTGGTTGGAAGGAAAGGGTTATCTTCTGATGCAGAGTCACTTATTGCATCTATTAGAGCCAAAGCATGCCCTAAAGAAGGATCATGATCTTCAATATACTCCCAGGTCAAGCAGACTGAATTGATGTCTATCCATCAGTTGTCACCGGTAAATCAGATGGGAAGAACTGTAAATTCTGAGCAGCAACAGTAGGAGAAATGTGGTAAATTGGTAATTCTAGAATTAGGATTTGCTCGAGATGACAAGATGGCGAGCCTTCCCCTTCATGACTGCAGATGATTGACACTATTTGCTCGTCAGACCAAGTACATTGTGATCTTAGGAAATCGTTCAATGACGCTCGCTTATTTATTCTATTTTTGGCCTGGATGGAGTGGAGGGCCATCCAGGACTGGTCCAAGCCAGTGGTTCCAAGCTAGCTGTTGAGGCAAAGATAAACGGGCAGTGCATAAATCAAGCAGGTTGTGTAATACGAGAGTCGTACTCCTTTCGAGTGCTCTGTTGGTTGATTCTTGTGCCATGGAGTTGAGAGCTTGTATTATGACATTCAATTTTTCACAAGGGCTAATGCCTGATTCATGGCTTTGCCCTGATTTTGTACATTGCAAATTTGGTTCCAGTATGATAAAAAGTTGGTTCTTTCTAATCACTTGGAACATGGATGATCTTGAAGATCTACATCTTAGCTGACACTGTTTCTTTTCTTCATTAATTTTTTTTTTTTTTTGGATTGGTCATTTCCATCTTGCTTCCTTATGCCATGGCCATGATAAACCTGTTGGTTTGTTGCAGAGTGACAAAATGCGAAACGAGGAGGGGATATTTAGCTAGCTGACCTTATGTAGGTTTTGAGTTCTAAAACAAATTGCTGCCACGTAATGAAATTTGAATATAACAGTGACAAGAATGTAGGAGGTGTTGAACATAAAGGTTGATCATATGAATCTCCTTTCGATTAGCTCTTTTTGAGGATAAGAGTTTGAACATCTTAGCTTTTACAGATTGGTATTAGTTGGTGCCACGATGATTTTGGCCTGTTTGACAAACAGCTGTTAGCTGTTAATTATTTGTATTAACTGTTAGCTGTTTGAATTAGCTGTTTGTATTAGCTGTTTGGTGAAATTAACTGTTTCTAATAAAGTTGTGAGACAAAAAGTTAATTTCCCAAAAAACTTTTCTAAAAAGCTAATTAAATTAGCTTTTTCAAATTAACTTTTTAGACGCAAAAAACTCTTCCAAAAAGTTTTTTCTACCAAACACCTAAATTAACTTTTTGACTAAGTCAAACAGCTAATTTTGATCAAAAAAGTTCTTTTTGACCAAATAAACTCTCCAAAAAGCTGTATACCAAACACCCCCTTTCACTGTTTTATAACCTTAAAGTTGGCTTGTCAAAGTTCACATTGTTTTCGGGACTCATCGATGAGATCAGATTTTCTCAATATGTATATCATACTCTTCAGAGCACAAACTCCCAAGGATCACGTCATTAAATATATATTAAAAAATTAATATATGATAAATATACTTGTGAAAAATATATACAAGTGGGCAATGAGAGCATGTAATCTTGAAAGCACATAAGAAATTACCAGATTTTCTTGAAGGGTTAAGGCAAAGCACCTGGTCTTTGTGATGTGGCCCCTTTGGCAAAGAATCAACTTCTGTGTATTGTAGAATCCTTCAATGATACCTCAATTATTTTTGTGATACAAAGTGGATAAGGATGTTTTAGCATATTCATGTGGCTTTAGATTCAACACATTTTTATGGTTCAACGCCTATCATTAACCTAAGAATTAACAAGATTATTCTTAATGGCTAAGGGCATTCCCAGCCCTCTACCCGCATGCCTGCGTCTGGGCCCGCGTGTAACACGCGTCGGTTCCAGTCCAGGCCACGCGTGTAGAGGCACGGGGGACGGAACTGTGCACAGTTCCGTCCCGGGGGCCTTTTTTTTGGTCGTGTAGTGCACATAAAATGACGCGTCGAGAGCTGCTGATGTGAGGAGGGTGTTAGAATTAACAAGATTATTCCTAATGGCTAAGGGCATTCCCAGCCCTCTACCCGCGTGCCTGCGTCTGGGCCCGCGTGTAACACGCGTCGATTCCAGTGCAGGCCATGCGTGTAGAGGCACGGGGGACGGAACCCGCGGGCCTTTTTTTTTGTCGTATAGTGCACATAAAATGACGCGTCGAGAACTGCTGATGTGAGGAAGGTGCTGCGTTTTTGCTTGGGCAGGAGGAAAACAAAAGCAATGACTATATTTACTGGGAAGTTGGGCCATTTTTCTGGGGACTTGGGCCAATTTTTGGGGCTTGGTGAATATGGTCGTGTTTTTTTTTTTTTTTTTTAATTGTGAAGTTGTATGTGTGTGTGTGTATATATATATATATATATATATATATATATATATATAGATATATATATATATATATATATATATATATATATATTTGAAGATGGATGTGTGGAAAATAAAATTTGCATTATCTATCATTCTCTCAATCTAAAAATATTGTTTATAGCTGTTAAAAAATAGTCGAACATTCGTGTTTTTTTTAAATGTCGAATCTTCGTATTGTAATTTAAAATTTTCAATAGCGATCTTTCTTATTGTATTAGTTTCTAATTAAATTGTGTTTTCTATTCTATCTTTCATCACTTAGCTAAAATACAAACACAAAATCAAAAGAATAAAAGAACTTAAAATAAATTTATCCATTTTTATGGTCAACAAAATAAATATCCTTAATTCCGAAAATAAAAAAATTCACCCAAATTACAAAAGTTAAAATACAAACACAAAATAAAAATTAATAAGCAATAAATTATGATTACTTGTGGGCTCCATCATAAATATTTAATTTAATTGTCCTGAAATGAGTTCCAATGGCTGGAAAATTAAATGGAATGCAAGTGGAACTCTTACTGATGTGGCAAACCTGAGTTCTTGGAACTCAGGCTGGGAATGCCCTAATCAGGTTGAAAATGCATCTCATTAACCATTACCTCCTCTTGATGTAGTATCAAGAAAAGTGATATTGAACTCGTTTTCTAGTACATTGTCCCCCCGATCTCTTTCACCCCCTCCTGTATAATTATGCAGAGAGGTTACAACTCCTATCGGTAAAGTGATGTAGTATCACTCTGAAAGTGTCAACGATCAACATTACAGTAAGAATTACAAAGTTTGTCAGAATTAACGATCTTTATGTGTGAATAAGGGTTACAATGTTATGAGAAAAGTTTTGAACAAAGTACACTCCGAGAAATGATGCATCATGCATGGAATCAAATGGCTTTGTTGAATTACTCACTACCTGTGGGATATTAAGCTATCCAACTTTTGAGTTTCTGTCATTGGCATATCCTTTTCACCCCACAAAACTGTCTTCAAGAAAAGAAACAGAGAAGTCGTGATTACACATCCGACCTTAGCTCAGTTGGTAGAGCGGAGGACTGTAGTGGGAAATTCACAGGCATCCTTAGGTCGCTGGTTCGAATCCGGCAGGTCGGAAGTTTTGTTTTCTATGGTTTCCTTCTTTTCCCTTTTTTCTTTTTAATTTAAAACAAATCCTCTCTTCCGCCGACCACACCCATTCCTGTGTTAGCTTCCTTGATTTGTCAGTAATTTGGCACTGGGTTTTGTCTAGAGGCACCTGTGTACAATTTACAAATCTTTTTTCCTTGTGATGCACTATGGAGTTTGGATGTGAGCAAATTGTTTTATCTGAAAACCAGTGACTGTTTTTACATAAGTAGGAATACAAAATACGAACGATTATTATGGTAAGTAGGAAGTGTAAGATGAAGGACAAGGATATAACAGTTTTTGTACATTCTTATTCCTCAGTAGCACTTGCTAAACTTCAGCTTTACGAATGGTAAGAGCCCTTTCAAATCCATCATCAATGAATTTGTCCACATTCGGATTTCGGAATCAGGATTCCTGGAACTTTTGTTGAATCAAGAGCTGAGCCTCTCGAACAAGCCTCCTTACTACTTCCCCAGCAGGTAGAATTTCCTTGATGAGCCCTACGCCTTGCCCTGCGTACATTGCCATGCTCTCGATATCACCTGTCGTGGTTCTATTGGGCACGGTTCCTGCAAAACGTCTGATCTCTTTTTCCTGCCATCAGAAAGACACATTCCAGTCAAACAATACCTTCAGTAAGGAATGAAATATCTTTAGTACATTTTTTACTACGTAAGGAAGTTTTCCAGCAAGATTAGCTAATGTATGAATGCATTTTAGGATATTAACTGTGTGAAGTAGACAGTTTCTTTAGAAGGTAGAATCATGGCTTTGTCCTTTCTTCTAATCAGAAATTTTCTGCAGATACCTAGAAGTTTCCCGTTTGAGATTTTAATGTTCGGACTAGCATAACCAATATAGGTTTTTCCTCAAAAATGTAATCGTAAGGAAGTAAAGCATGAATACCAATTAGCCAAAGTAGGGAGGTAGGTCATGAGCTTACCACTCCATGGATTGTTGAGCGGCCAATGACAGGTTGGTTTGTCTCATCTTCATTCTCGGCAAGAGATCGCCATTCACTAAAGAAAGGTGTCAGTAGGGCACGTTGTGGTGCTTTGGGCCATCTTGCACGTCCAAATATATCAGTATACTCAGTTTCATCATATTCGACCAACTTCCGCTTGTACAAAGGATGAGCATAACTTTCGTCAGTGGCCAGAAACCTACGATAACAATGTATAAGAAAGATGTAAATCCCTGGATATCCCTATAAGCCCAGTTGAGTCCATCTATGTAAATGAAACCAATACCCGAAGCCTGGCCTAGGCAGTTCTGGGACAACCAAATCTCTGCAGCTATAATCCACTTAATTGCAAAGAGGTGGTTTCCAAACTTCTACTCTAATATAGAGTTCATCACTCTATCTTATCAAATTCTAATGGCATCATACCTAGTGCCCATGGAAACACCTCGTGCTCCAAGCGCTAATGCAGCAACGTAGCCACGTGCATCGACAATGCCACCAGCAGCAATCACTGGAACATCTCGTTCCCCTACTATGTCAACTACTCTAGGCAGCAATGCAATTAAACCTTCCTGTTATGATTATTGAAAGAGTTTCAGGACAATGACCAACGATAGCTTTTACGTAAAGCCAGGAATAGTTAGTAATCAGCACATCAGCATTGACGTATGGTTGAATCTGCAGCAAGTTTTGATAGTTTTATATCGAGATGAACATTATCTGTTATACAGTGGTAAAAGCGCTAAAGCAATCATCAATTAGAATGCAATAACATCACCAGGGAGATTTGTCATGTTCATTGATGCCCCAAGCATCTGCGCTGGTATAGCATGAAAACAAGCCCAGAGCCAGGACATGTCAAATTCTTCTTGTACGGAAAACTATGGGGGACTCCAAAAAAGCATCACATGAAAATAAAGCAACTTGCTAGTGTTGATGATTTTATCTTCTAGTGTTATTAGACTTGAAATAACTTGCCTGACCAATCACATGTCCACCCGCTTCACGTCCTTGTACAACTAGTGCATCCACTCCAGCATTTAAGGCCTTCTTTGCTGCTTCAACAGTACCAACCTTGAGAGATCATACACGCAGCATATGAGATGGTTAATGGTAAGAAAGAGCTGGATTTTTCACAGCTAGAATTCCCCCACGCAAGCCACAAGAGGATCAGGCAAAATGCAATATGTAGGAGATGCTTAGTTCAGAAAGTTATTGAAAACCAAAATCTTAGTCCATGCTTGCTTTCACAGGGAAAAACAGATGAAATGCTGACGGGATGCAATCCCAGATTAAGACCACTCACAAAGAAGCAGATTCTAACGGAAAAGCACAGAGATGTAATCCAAGCAAAATACAATGCTATATTACTGAGAAAGCAATTGCTATACAGAAGTAAAGCAAGTGATCTGGATGTCCACATACCTGGGGAACAACTTTGACACCAGCACAATGAGCTCGACATACAAGCTCCTCAGAGACTTCACCCCAGTATAATTGCAGCACTGCCACTTTCTCTTCCAATATGACTTTCAAATTTTCCTCATGGGGAAAGGCCATAACAACGCCAATACCAAAGGGTTTGTCAGTTAAGGTCCGAGTCTTTCTTATCATTTCCCTAACATATTCTGGGCATTCCTGGTGTAATAACAAGATTAAAATGTTGAATATCATGATTGTTTTCTGTGTTCACAAATACGTGTGTGAAAAATATATACACGTGGACAATGAAAGCATGTGCTCCCAAAAGCGTATAAGAAATTGCCGTGTTCAGGATAGGTAGGTGCGCTCAGGGGAAGAACAACTCAATACATGAAAACCATGTTCGGGAAGCATATACTCTAGAGCTTTCATCATAAAACCAATTTTAACAAATTGTTGATTGAAACCTTGCTAAAAGAAAGAGGTTGGAGGGTGTCAAAAAGACACAATTCTCTCCTGGAATCTACCATCCGTCTGATAATACACGGATTCCTCTTAACCACAGCCAAGTGCCAACCTATTATTCAACCTTCCAATTTCTTCCCTAGTGATTAGAAGCCTAACTCCAATCTGAATACTATGCAATTCAGCCAAACTGAAATAACTAACTTCACTGTGATCCCTAACACAATTATACCCCACAAATGGCAATCAACACCAAAACTTTTTTGAAGGGCATCATCGGATGATTCAGATCAAAACATACCATCTAACTATCCATCCAATTACCCATCATTACATAATCAAGCAGCAAGAAACAACTTCAACAATTTTGGCTACCCAACAGCTCATATCAGAAAGCTGATGTTTTTCACAATCAATCATATCAGACTAGTTAAGAGAGAGAGGGAGAGAGAGATTTATTACCCAATCAGGGGCTCTAAGAAGGCCAATGGCTCCAGCATTAGCAACAGCAGCAACAAGCTCAGGTCCAGAAATGTCAGGACCCAATGGGGCCTGCATGATTCCATGATCAAAACCCAGAATTCCCTTCCAACCCATCTCTCTATTTCTTTCTCTCTCTGATCCTTGGCTAATGCAGTGAATCAGTGATGATCTGGGCAGAAAAATGGTGGGGTTTACATTGTAAATTTGTTTAGTCCAAGAAGACCACCTGGGTAGAGAAAAAAACGTAAGCAACGACGTTTGCAGAGGGGGAAACGAATTGGGATTTGTTTATTAGATTGGAAATGGCCGCCTCCATGTCTACAACTTTCCATTCGTGCCAATTTTTTGATGCCCTCTCCGCTGCTAATCGCTAAGCTCATCTTCTCCATTGTTTAGCAATTCAATTTGTAGTTTGTCTTTGTGTTTGTGTTTTCTAATTCCTCCTCGTTTTGTTTACTATAATTCATGTTTAGTTCAATTTCAGACGAATAATACCAAATTTCATGCAATGATATTATTTAAAACACATTTAAAAAGCTATCTAATCTAATTTTCAAACTCAACAGTATGATGTCTTTAGTGGGGTTAGATTTAGCTATTGGGGCGCTAAGGGCGAGTGTGTTGGTATTTTTTGATGTTATTAACGCAAAAATAAGAATGGTAGTATGGGCATATTCTTTTTATTGGAAAATATGGGATGGTAAATAAATGAAGTTGGTTAAGATTAATAGAAGTGAATTAAAGTAGGTTGAAGTTGATATTTTTTTGTTCACGTGGATTGAAATTGGTTGAAATATGTTGAAATGGGTTGAAGTTGGTTGAAATAGGTTGAAATTTTTTTTTATATGATAGGTAGAAGTTGGTTAAAATAGTGAGAAGTTGGTTGAATTTGGTTGAAGTACGTATTTTTTTTATTAAAATTAGTGAAATGAATTGATATGGATTGAAATTGATTGAGGTTGCTAAATTTTCGATGCACCCCACCCAAAAAAGGTATTACCCCTTATAAAAAATACCTAGAGTAGAGTTTACGGCCTCAAATGAAAGTAAGGATTAAACTGGATAGAAATTATCAATAATGAGCATGTGATGACTTTTCCCCCTTCAACTGACAACCCAACTGTTCTTTCACGGAAAATGAACATAAGAGAAATCATTTGTATGCTAAAAGTTTTTGGGCCGAATCTATGTGCGCAAACTTGTTTTATGTACTCGAAACATAATCATAGTACAATCAATCAAAAATCTGTAACAGATCGATAGAGACAAAATAATTCAACATAGAACCGTAAGTTTCGATTTTTTTTTTTTTTTGGGTTTTGAATCTATCATCAAGTGAAGATCAGAACATTCGTTAAAAGACATCACTTGATCTCTATGCCTCCTCACCAACCCTTACATTGCCTACCCATGGCCTTGGTTAACAACTTTAAAGTCAACAAAGCCAAGAAAAAAGTGGTTGATCAAAGACATAAGACACAAGAAACTTTTGGATTTTTGGAGATGATAAACCACACAAGTCAAAAAAGAAGGATGAGAAGCAAACAAATACTACTACAAGAAGTAGGCTAATAAAGCCAACATTTATTTGTTTAGGCATGTACACCAATCAATTAAAAAAGACTTCTAGCTTTGAAAATATTGGAAATTTAAACCATATGTTACTGGTTCATGGGGCCACTGGGTCTTAGTTTTATTATGAGAAGCTCCCAAAAGCACATTGAACACTAATGGAGATTTGCCCTTGTGTAGGACATATTAAGGAAGATTATTGACTAAGTATTTTTTGTTCTTTTAATTTAGTTTGGGTCTTGACCCTCTGAAAATTAAAATTGATTAATAATCATTAATTTATAATGAAGTCAAAAAAATTTACAACAATTCTCTGTGAATTAATGGATTCTAAAATACCAGCAATTTTACATTTCTAAAGTGTAATATGATCATTAAATGCCTTAAACTGACTTCACTATACACTTTAACAGGTATTTGTCATATCTCTGAGAGAGTGTACTTTTACTTATCAAGTATACATATTTTTCCAAAGTGTAATTGTCATATAAACAAAGTTTAATATGTGATACTAATGTGGCTTATCAGAGTATATGCCTATCGGAATATGATATAGGCTTTGCTAAATTTACGATGCTGGATTGATACTCCATTAGTTACACTATTAACACTAATTATTGCCCCAAAATATTTCGACAAATTGGGCCAAAATATCTTACCTTGGACCCCCAAATTTTTGACCTAAAGCTTTTGTTGTTGTCTAATGTTGACGGTCTATAGATTCCACAGAGCCACACCCTCCCAAAACGTGAAAGCATCAATTCTTTTAATTATTTGTTCTCAACAACCCCCTGTCTAAGCCCAAGTTTATCATCTACAAAAATCATTTTTTTAAATATGGGTAAAGACATAGGCGGAGCCATGTTAGGGCAAGAGAGTCAATTGACTCCCAATTTTTTAGAAAAAAATTAAATGTGGGATATTTTTGTGGGCAAGAAAAATAGATATATATTAATTAGTTCATATATACACATCATAGGAGTACATAGCATGGTGGTGGTTGCCCCTTGCTTTAGGTGGGAGGTCCCTGATTTGACTCTTTGTTTCACCTTTCTGGTTTTTTTTTTTTGAAAGTGCCCTTTAATTTTCCCAATCTCGCCCCCTTTGCTTAGAATCTTGGCTCCGCCACTGGGTAAAGATCTCATTTTAGTAGACTGTTATTATAGGGCAATCCAAATTAAGTGCTTGTGTCACCACGATTCGAACTCTTGGGAGCACACGTTTCTAAGAGCCATATCAGCAAATATATATTAAAAATTAATATATGACAAAAACACGCGTGAAAAAGTATACAAGTGGATAATGAGAACATATGCTCCTGAGAGCACGTAAAAAAATTGCTGATTCGACCTTAGTCTTCAAAATAAACGATGAGAATTTGTGTGGCTCGCTTTTGCTACGAGCGATGGGCAACCATATATGGGGTAATGAAACACAATTCACAAAATTTATTAACTTAGTCTAATATTGAAACCAAAATTGGAATCACAAGAGACAAATTAGGAATTTTAGTATCCATGATTAGTGACATATGTATAACTACATATAGAAGTGTCTAATTTTTTAAAAAATTTGAAATTTCATAAGTACTAATAATTTTGATAGGCCTCTTACATAAAATTTTGAGCAATTTTTTTTCCCTATCCAATGGTTATCGATCAGAGACTTTTGAACAAATACGTAGATTTATCACGATTATACATCATAATCATAACGAAACAAAATTCAAAAAGCCAATATAAATGAAACATGAACACACAATCTTTGATCATAACGATAAAAAACTTTACCATTTGAACAATCAAAATGTCAGAAAAATACGGAATATCTGTGAAGAGGAATTGGCAATTAATCTGGGTTTCTGGGCCTCACTTGATTTACCAACTCAACTCCAACCAAATAACCAACAAAAAAAAAAAAGAAAAAACACTGTACTCAAAAATAGAACTTTAATGGTCAACAAAGATTAGGGAGTTGGATCTATCATTTTTTTGGGGCCTTGAATTCTCTATTTTACTGGAGTCGAGCTACTGTTCGTCCAATAAGGAGGCTGATAAAACTCTTTCATTGCAAATGTTCTCTATTCACAATATTCGAATACGAAATCTTGTTTATGAGAATAAGCGTCAAATTATTTGAACCGGCTTATTTTGGTACCTATTTAACATTGTTAATGAACTTTGTGGGTTTATTTTCAAGGGTAGGTGGGAATGGATGTACTTTATTTGGAAAAGAATGGCTGTTGAACCTCCTATAATTCGAGGATAGGATAGGTCTTGTGCGCATTGTCCAATCACCCTATAATTCTAATCATTTCTATGGAAAAAAAAATATATATGTTATTTAATTTCCTTTTTCTAACATCTTTTAATTATTGAAATTGCGTTTCTCTTGACTTAGAGCATTCCCAACCCGAGTTCTTGGAACTCTGGCCTGCTACGTCAACAAAAGTTTCACAATTTTGGAACTTGCATTTCATCACTTCTCCAACCTATAGAATTCTAATTTTAATCATCCAATAAAAGTATTGGTTATGGATCGAATTCATAACACGCAATCTATTTTTTAAATCATTTAAAAATTATTTACTTACTCCAAAAAAAAAAACACAAAAAAAAATTAAAAAATAAAAAGGCGGCCCGCGAGAGAGAACGACTGTGCTTGTCTCCCCGCATGGCATGCTTTTCCTTAACCTCTCATCTGCTAACAAGTGGAACTGGGGGGGCCGCATTCCACCCCAAAACCCACAAATGCTCTTACAAGAGGTGAAATTGTTGTAATATCAGTTCGTTTCATTTATAAAATTTGAAATTGAGACATTGTTTGAGCAAAATAATTGCATGTTGAATTATCTGATTTAATGTGTTGGTATAACTCATTCAGTTGAATAGCTAGACTTATCGATTATACTAACTGTCTTCTTTAGTTTTTCAATTTTCTTCTATTTATACCTTTTTTGGTTAGGAATTAAGATTGGTTCATCAAATGTCTACAACATGTTTAAAGTTACCATTAATAAGAAAAAACTCTAAACATAACTATGTACCTTCTCATTCTCTCTCTTTCTCTCGAATGCTCTTCCCTTTGTTTAATACCAATGAGTAAGCACGAAAAAAAAAAAAATTAACCATATCAGTTAGTTGTTGCAATCTCCTCCAAGAAAATAAAAAAGATTTAAAAGTCAACTACTGATTGGCTGATTAGACAACTTCGAATAAACGCCTCTAAAATAATGGACGAGAAAGTGAACTTACATTAACAATACGGCAAAAAACTAAATAGTTTCAATTTGTAAGATTGCTTGCACCTTATCTTCAAGTTACCTTATTAAGAAGGAGATAATTAACACCACATTTGCTTTAATTTATTCCTTCATAATCAAACTACTTTCAAGATAATAGTATAAACGTTCCACAAATAGAATCTCATTTTTCTCATCAACTTAAAAATGCAAATGCCAAATTGAGTAGGTGTGTTGATGATAGTACAAGTAGATTTCTCAACTTAATGTCCATATAGCCTAAAATAGACGATTAATTAGTCAGTCAGCAATTGAATTAAATCTAAACTAAATCGAACAATCCAATCTACTTATTTGACCATCCCTATAACTCTATCCACACCGGCCTTATAAAGAGTGCTGAAAATACGTCGGAGTTCATTGACCACCCATAATGCAAGCACCTTTCGGTGCGTGCTAAGCTTAGATATAGCCAATATCCATAGCATGGAGCCTTGGGAGTAATATATATTACGTTGGGTCGGCAGCCACCATGTTTGCGTTGGGTTGTATGGGGCTTCGTCAACCCTTCACTTAAATATATTTGTTTGATCGCCGACCAACTTTTCGTGTCTCGTTCTTGGGACAAAATCCATGACATTTTTGAAACTTTCCTTACGTTCACAATTTTCAATGGAGCAAAGTCCCACCACCACAACCACTAGCCCCTTTTTGCTTTTGTTTTTTTTTTTTTTCTTTTTGCCCTTTTCAATACAGTGAACTGTTTGCTAATTACGCTTTTTTGTACATTATGAAGTCAATAAGTTGTCGAAGGACAGGGAGGGAGAGGGGAAAGAATAAGGAATGGGGCATATACAAATCAAATTAGGTCTGATAGAGGAGTAACTTTCGAGCCAGCTAAGCCTACAAAGAGAGTTTGTTTCGCTTTCCATACATGTTTCTAGATAAGAGAGCAATTTGTACATTTTAAGACAGGTAACGTACATCATACACATAAAAGTACGAAATTTCAATTGCCATGCATATATTTTTGTTTCACGTGTATTTATTCTATTGACAATATTAGATATGTAGGTGCTTACATAACTTGTGGAAATATATCCTAAACTGCATTCAATATATTCATTTTTACCCTTGAAGAAAGGGTTGCTTTCATTTTTTGTTATGATTATGTCAAAAACCATCTTATTCCTAGTAAGTAAGAATATACTACAAATTAAATTGTCTAAGCTATATATTTGAATCTTTACAAACTTTTTTCAATACCAATAATATCCTCTACGAAAATGGAATAAACCTCTTAACCTAGTTGCCCTAACCTAATGATATTCCAACCCCCAACCCTAACATTTGAAAATTCCCCCCCCCCCCACAAATAATAATTGATTGTTACATATATTTATTCTATTTGACAAGGAACTCCTACCCTTGATTCTATCTTCCCAGGGAGAATAATCCTGCAAAAGCTTATAAACAATAAGAATAATGGCATCATTGTGGCCACTCGAATGTAAAAGTGGTCACTTTAGTTTATTCATTGGGTTCTTCCAATCATACCTTCTACCTAGCTGGCTAGATGCAGCTTCAATAGCCAGGAGAGACTCAAACTGTTTTTTTTCGCTAATTGATTTATTACCTTAAAAGAGAAATACAATTAATAAGACATAACATTATATTATGATCTAAATTTTTATAGACATCTATAAAAATAGGTATACTTTGTAGCTAAATAGTACTACACCACCAATTAACAACTAATAAAATAAAAACACTCTGAATACAATTTTGAAACAACATATATGAAGAGATATCAATCTAAGGAACGACTCATACTTATATTATATTTTTTTGTCTGACTTTTAGGTATAGTATGTTACACAAAGTTTATCGTCGAACTACTTTTTATATGCATAGTTTAATTGATTGTTCCTCTGTCCTAAATTGCACCTATAATTAGACGTTCTAAACGACTTGTTAGATGAGAAATAAAATCTTATTTAACTACATATGCAAATGCTCGATGAGGGGTATTGTTGAATAAATAAACCACATGTGTCTTGCTTATTGATGCTTTTGGGATAATAGTGGGGGATTTGATAATCAAATAAAACATAAAATAATACTAATAAGTCTTATACATAGTTACTCAAGCCTGCTAATTTCAAAGTTACGTACATCTGATTAAAAACTTAAATAAAAGATAGCTCATATTTAATTTGAATAAAAATTAAGTTGATTCACAGTTAGGCGCCAAGCTATACTCGACTCAATTTTTTGTTCAATAACATTGATTTTATTTACAAGATAAACTTATTGATTCTATCAATAAAAGTTTAGGCATCAAATCAAATAAAAATAAAATCCTTTTAAAATTCAAATTGGCGGGGAATCCCTCTGGAAGAGGCGTTGGTCAGTGGTCACAACGGAGACGACCTCTCATCCAATAGAGACTGATCCACGTCACCTCGGAACCTCACAGGCTGTCCATCTAGAGTAAAGAATTTATTCTTACTTTCACCAATCAACCTCTTCCACGTGGCTTAGTTCAACGCTGACATCTCTCCTACACAGCTGTCACCCTCTTCCTCAGTCACAGCCCAGTATAAATATCAGCCCCTTCCCTTCACTGTCTCCCCAACTCGATCCTCACTCAGTGATCATCTCACCAAACTTCCTGTGCTACCCTCTTCAATGGCCTCTATTTACCACCATGCAACTGCCACTCTCCCTCTCCTCCTCCTCCTCTTTCTTTCTCTTACCACGGCGGCGCTCGTGGCGGAGCAGCCGCTCGTTCTCAAGTACCACAACGGCGCCCTCTTGAAGGGCAAAGTCACAGTCAATCTTATCTGGTACGGCAACTTCACACCTGCACAGCGCGCCGTCATCGTTGATTTCATCCAATCACTGGGGTCCACCTCGGCCCCACATCCGTCCGCCTCGTCCTGGTGGGCCACCACCGCCAAGTACAAGGGCGGACCATGCACCCTTGTCGTGGGGAATCAGACTCTCCACGAGAACTACCCCTTTGGAAAGATCTTAAAGAACTCGCACATACTTGGGCTTGGCTCACGGCCTAATACCCGAGCCGGGTCCATTAATGTCGTCCTCACGGCCCAGGACGTGGCCGTGGAGGGGTTCTGCATGAGGTGCGGGTCGCACGGGTCGGGGGGCAGGACCCGGGCCGCGTACATATGGGTGGGGAACTCCGCCACACAGTGTCCGGGCCAGTGCTCGTGGCCGTTTCACCAGCCCATGTATGGGCCCCAGACGCCGCCGTTGGTGGCCCCCAACGGCGACGTTGGGGTGGATGGAATGGTGATCAACTTAGCCACCCTGCTGGCGGGTACAGTGACTAACCCGTTTTCCAACGGGTATTTTCAGGGTCCAGCTGACGCGCCTCTAGAGGCGGTCTCAGCTTGCACTGGGGTGTTTGGGTCGGGTGCGTACCCAGGTTTTCCGGGTAGGGTGCTGGTTGATAGGTCGAGTGGAGCCAGTTACAATGCTCATGGAGTCAACGGGCGGAAGTTCCTGCTACCGGCAATGTGGGACCCCCAAAGTTCTGCTTGTTCGACGCTTGTTTGACTGAAAGATTCCATCGTATTTTTGAGACTATTATGGGGAGTATGTATTTATCAAGTTAAATTATTATGGCAAAACTTAAACCTTAAAATATGTAAATAAGAATATATGCTTTTAAGAGTGTTATATGCTCTTGAGAATATATAAAGTTAATTACCGATAAAATAATGTAATAGTTGATAGGCGTGAATGTAAAAATATCACGAAAAGAAAGAGGAAAAGAGAATGAAAAGAAATAAAGAAGGCTGAAGGGCTCGTGATCATGTGGCCATGGAGATATAAAGTGGGCGTGATGGCTCACGTGAGGGATTGTAAATTTAATATTTAAATAATATTCTATGTTTTGAATGCATTTTGAAAAGTTTTAATTTAAGAAGTATTTTATGATTTTATTTTATTTTTTTTTTTAGTTTTGTGGAATCGATTTAAGTGTTTACAAAAATGAGACTGTATGCATCAAAATTTCAGGCAAGACTCATATCAAAAATTATTGTTGAAGTATTCCTCTATGGGCCTGTTCTTTTCGTGGGTTAATTCCAAAATATCAACCTCAACCCATTTCAACCTACTTCAATCCACTTCAATTATTTTAACCAAGTTCAATTTATCATATAAAAAAATTCAACCCACTTCAACCTATTTCAATCCACTTCAACCTACCTCAACCTATTTTAACCTACTTCACCCTTTTACCCACTCCAATTTACCTACGAAAAGAACAGGCCTCGTGTAGTGAAAGAACATGAACTTTTGTCATTTGGGTTGACGTGTAATAACTGTATGAGATAAAATAAAGAAGATGCTTGGACTTAAATCTGCTTTTCTTTCTGCGTTCCCTTTGATTGATGCAAAGTCTTGATTGTGCTTTGCCTTGCAATTTTGCACCCGCTGAGGAGACAAGTGATTGAGACAAGCAAGCTCCTTCAAATTTGTAAAATTTATTACTATGATTTTTGTGACATTGCGTTAAACCCAACCATATACACAAAATACATTATCATTACTAAAGTAAAGATTGCATTAGACTCAATAAATCACTCCAATAGCATGAGGCAAAGGTCGTAATCAAGGAGACGACAAAATGCTAGGGGAATAAATATGCATAAAACGAGAGGGCGGGGAGAATGCATACTACAAGATTAATGTAGAAAAAAATTCATACTCAAATATTTACTATAACTCTAAAAGGTTTACTAACTATACTAGACAATGTTGTCCATATCTTACGCAACAATGCTTCACATGTTTTGTGAAGACAACCGTGTGGCTGATTGTTGGACAAGTGCAATCTTTCTCTTTATTTTCGATTGTCTTCATTCTGCATTGATCTAGTCTTGATTTGAATTTCTCATTGAAAACAGCATAAGCAAAACTCGTGAAATCGACATTTATATTTGCTTTAGTGCGTGAAGAAGTAAAGTTATCTATCTTTGAATATCTCAAAATTCTGAAAAGAGAGGATCATAGTATAAGCATAACTTTTTTAGAGTTGTAATTCTTAGCAATTTATATAGCTCCATTATGACCAATGATTCAAAACGTGGTTTGGGTCACACTATGGAAAAACTGCGCTAATGCGAAAATTGCGTTCCATATTACGACCAAAGTTCAGTTCAGTCCACTCAAAAACCTTTCCAATACGGCTGTTTTGTCACGGATGGACCACATTTTAAATCCATGATTATGACAACGAGATGGAAAACCTTCACACTTTTGGGCCTAGAAGTACTTCTATCCTGCATGAGGAACGTAGTTCAACTCAAACAGCCCAATCCGCATCGTTCTGATTCTGGTGGTTACTCTACCTCTCAAATTCCCCTATACGACACGTACCACCTGCTCCTCTTTTGCTGCTGTCTCCGAGCAGCACCGTGAGACCTTGAGAGAGAAACAAGAGAGAGAAAAGAGAGAGAGAGGAGAGAGAAAACATGGAGCGGGCAGAGGAGCAGGACGTAGATATGGCTTCTGCGGCGGACATCAATGGCGATGAGGCTGCTGCTCCGGTCTACTTTTCTCTCTCCTGTTTGATTTTTGATTTCGGTTCTTGCTTTTTTTGTTGGCCGCGATTTTCTCGGAACCCTAATTTGCGGTGCGAAAATGATGCAGGATGTGGAGGATATGAGGAAGAGATTGAAGGAGATGGAGGATGAAGCTGCTGCTCTTCGTGAGATGCAGGCCAAAGTCGAGAAAGAAATGGGTGCCGTTCAAGGTTTTCTTCTCTCTCTAGTTTCTTTTTGCAAATTTCGAGCTCATTGGATGGCTTGATTTTGGGGAAATCGTGTCGATGTTAATTATCTGCTCGATTTTTTGAACGTTAATTTGATTAGAGAGCGAGATGTAGGGTTTTGATTTTTGGTGTGGATTTATCGTTGGCAGAACGGTAATTTATTGTGCCGATTGACGTATTGGATGATCATGGAATCCATGTTTCTGCTGCATTGAGAGGACATTAATTTGGTTGAATCCGGCGTGAATAATTTGTTTGGATTAATCTTAATGCATAGAGTGAAGAAATACCTAATTGGCTTTATAAATTGTTCTATTAAAGTATTATTAACGGCACATTTGATGACACCAGTGCATTGTTTGCTGAATGCAAATGAGGCGCGTGTCACTGAATTACTTGGAATCAGATGGAAATCTGCTGTTCCCTTCATCTGAGCTACTTCCTATTGAAATAAGGCCATACCTTCTGTTCCAATGGCAAGTAATGCATTGCTGGTTACAATGCAGCATCTTTTTAAACTTTTACATAGCTGAATGACTGTTCTGTAATGTAATTTCAGCCATCTATAGTCTGATGAATTGTTACTTAAGAAGGCCTTAAAAGTATAAGCAACGTTTGTGATGGGTGTATAAATTCGCATTTGTGGGCAAATTTCTGTTTAATATTTGTCTTTCTCAAATTCTTCTGAAATCTCATTTATTTTGTGTCCCAACAATGTAGTGTTAAAGAATATATTTCATGTAGACATTACAAAAGTATGGTTGAAGACGTATTTCAGAATTTGGTAGAATGATAACATTATTAAATGTAAATATATTTCACATTGTAGTAGTCCAAATACTTTATATAATGTTGTGGGAATTTCTTAAGTGAATCAATGATTGTTGACTTGGTTGAGAGTTGAGACCCATCCTATAGCAAATTCTATGCATGTTTCATGTATTCTGCTTTAAATTTCTTTTGGACTTTTTGCTCAGTTCATCTGGATAAGTTGATGAAACTTATTGGGATGTCTTTAATAATGCAGTTTCAATAGTTGTATTCTAGAAATTTTGACTGAATAAAACCTGACATTTTCTACTGGTGCAATTGCTTTGACTCACATTCTTATTTCCATGACTTAAAGTTTGTCGACTCATGAATGCTTGCTGTGTATTGCAGATCCTTCTGCTGCAGCTGCTGACCAAGCAAACAAAGAAGAAGTTGACTCTCGGTCAGTGTTTGTGGGAAATGTGAGTATCTTCTTTCATGTAGTTATGTAAATAATTTCTATAGTCTCTCTAATTGTATTCTTTTGTTTAAATACCAAGTTTCCCATATTTACTTTTTTAATGCTCTGTGTTTGCTTGAACTCTACAGTGTACACTGATTAAACTATGCTCTTGCTAGATGTTTAAATACTGTTTTACATTATCTATATGCCTGGCAGTGTGCGGCATTTATGTGTATAAGATATACAGTCATTCAGTCTCCACTCAAGTAATCTAGTTCCAGCACTTATTTTCACTTTTACACAAACTTGGAGTTTAATGTTATGCTTGATATGTGCTCAGTTGTCTTCCAGTGAAAATGAAACTTTTGCAATTTGTCTATAGTTTCTTGTATAGTGGACTTCATGGATTTTGTAAGCCATGATGAGATACCCCCACCTTTCTATCAACGTTGGAGGATACCTTTTCCTAAGTTCCTGGGGGCCTGCTATTACCCTTTAGTTTATTAGAAGATGTCACCTGGGAGATGTGTTTCTGTGCATGTGTATCTAAATGTAAGGCTTGACTGTTAAGCGATCATCATGCTCTGGAGACTTCATAAAATGCACTCAATGTTGTTAACCAACAGGCTGAAATCATAGAATACATTCACTGATTTGAATATAGCATTTGATTTATTTATTTTAAAAAGATCGTTAGTTAGAATGATGAGTCATAGGTGGAAATATGGAATACCGAAAAATCAAGAACCTGTTTACATGTGCCTTATAAACAAGAATAAATGAAACTGATTGTGTTTATGGAGTATCCTTTGTGTTGTTCCCCTTTCCGCCTTGATTTATATGTTACATGTATTTGGATTGCCCATGTCATCTAGCATCTTGTGTTGTTTGAGTGATGCATTTGCATGGGACCACATAATGTTTTTCTTCTTTGCGCTGATAAATCGTGCTGTTTGCGGACATTAGTTTGTGTTTCTCTTTTCTTTCATAAGGTACATTTTCTCCTCTCCCATATTTGACTTGATTTTACGGTCTTCCAGAGGATTCAGCATCTTGTCCAGCCATTTCCTAAGTAATGAAAATTTTGGTCTCAATTAAAAAAAAAAAAAAAACTTGCATTGTGCTACTTCTCTCAACAATTATTACATTCATATGTGAAACCTAACCTTGAAGCAAGGAGGAAAGGGAGAGCAAACAAAAGCATACCATGTTAGGACATGCCATTCTCCTCTTCTGTCATGTATTAAGGAAGTGGCAATTATTAGGGGGAGGACGGGCTAGTTTTATATGCTACCTCTTCTCTACCATCATTGTTGAATGCTACGCGTTTTTCATATTTGATCAACGTAATCCAATTGAGCGGCTTGATATCTCATGATGAATCTGATCACAGATTTGGCCTAAGTGAAGTTAGACTTCTGCTTGAGATAAAGCACATTCCTACTCGGTGCTTGATTCTTTGATAGATTGATGGGGTCATGGATCAATAAATAAATATTAGAGTAGTGAATTGTTGACCGCTGAATTTTGTGGTGGAATGTTAGTGTATAAGATATGAAGGTCCATATCACTTCTAGCTCGTAGTTATCTGATTTGAATAGTTCGTATAGGCTTTCATTGGAGTTGAGACTTGAGAGTTCCATGTGTGAAGGTGGAAGTGCTTTCGTGAAGTCGAAGTGCTGAATGTTTTGGTGGACCTTTGGCTTGTACTAACATCCTTGCAATGGGAGTTTGAATCGTCTGATATTGGTGACTTGTAAGGGTTGGAGAATGCATGTTGATAGCACATGTTGACTGGCTTACTGGAGTGCTAAAAATGGGTTGAGCTTTAGCGAGTGCTGCTTAATTAAAATTTCTGGCACTATAGGTCCATCTTTCTCAACCCTCGGCCTCCAAAATTTCCTTTTTTTTTCCCGATCTTAGTGATCCATTCCACCTGACAAATTCATTGTTGAGAGTTGAGATCATAAGCTTTTAAGCTTTCTAGCAACTTCTGGTCTGGTCAACTTTTGCTGGCCTGCTAAGTCTAGTTTAGATGTTTCCTGCCACTTCATAATTTCCCTCGAATCAGCCAGACAGAACACAACCCAAGAAGAGGTGATACCAATGTTTACCAGCTTCATTACTATCTTTAGTGGGAATTCAGTTGTGGTGAGCCCGACCAATCAGTAAAAAGATGATGTAGGAATGTTCTTTTGTGCCAAACAAGCGATCCTTGCTGATCTGGTTCTCATGATGGGCCTGTTTTACTGATAAATTTGCTGCTATTGTTGCCTGCTTTTCTTCATTTCATTGGCATCTGACGCAAACAGGCACTCAAAATCTCTCACACCTTGAGTAATTTCCATTAGAGCTCAAACGTGGGAATGAGCGCCCTCCTGTTGTTTCTGAATTCTCCCAAACTATCATTTGCGTGAAATTCGCATCCCACGCCACCAGTGGATTTTGCTGTCAGAGTGGAGGCCAAAGATGTGGCGCCAAAACATTTTAACTTTATTATTGTTTTTGTTGAAATATGCATGGTTTGAACGTTTAATTAAGGGGGTGTTTGGTAAGCATCCTTTTGGACCAAAATTAGTTGTTTCTAACAAAGGACAAAAAGCTCATTCTCCAAAAAGTTATTCCAAAAAGCTTTTTGGGCCCAAAAAGCTCTTCGAAAAAGTTATTCTACCAAACACCAAAATTAGCTGTTTGGCCTAGTCAAAAAGCTAATTTAGATGTTTGGTAGAATAGCTTTTTGGAAGAGCTTTTTGAGCCCAAAAAACTTTTTGGAATAACTTTTTGTCGAATGAGCTTTTTGTCTCACAACTTCGATAGAAACAACTAATTTCACCAAACAGTTTTTCTATATTCAAACAGGTAATTCAAACAGCTAACAATTAACCGTTAATACAAACACCTAATAACTAACAGCTATTTGCAAACAGGGCCTAAGATCTGATTTAGTATATTCAGTTGTAAATATAAAGGTGTTCAGACTGTTCAGATTATCACATATGACACTATATCAGTATTATTGAGATGGGCTTGTAAATTATGATCAGGTTTAAAGCACGTATGATGGGTGTAGTATGCTGGCTCCATGTTGGAACTTTCCTCTTGGTCAGCTTCACTACGTGGACTCTGGTATGGACGTCAGACACGGGTATTAATCTAAGTGTCTGACTCCTCAATGCTCCAAAATTTGGACACGGATAAAAGAACTCATCATTCTACATGCGGAACTTGCAATTTCAATTAATATTTCAAGAATATTTCAAAAATTAAAAGGTCATCCGCTTGTGAAGCTATTAAACATCAAACAACAACAACAGCACCTCCCAGTGTAGGTCCCTCTTTCGCGGGGTTTGGGGAGATCCAGCTGTAGGCAACCTTACCCCTACCGGCATTTAGCTATTAAACATCAAAGATCCATTAAAATAATGAACGAAGAAGGAAAAAGCCCGTATTCCTAGATTTTAGCACCCCTGCTACTTTAGAGTTTGGGAAAGGGTGCGACACGTATCCCATGTCCTGTCCATGGAGTGTCATGTCCGACACTGGTATGGCAAGGCAAAATGGAGAGTCCAGGTATCATAGTCGGTCAGTATAATTGGATTGCCATTTAGATGAACTTTGTCCTCTCTTTTTCCTCTGTGTTTTTATGTAGTATATCCCATTGGTTTAGAACTCTGAGCTATGTTGGCTGGTTGGAACAATAAACTGTAGGTTATGAGTTAAGACAATATTGGCTCCCTGATTTGTCAGGAATTTTCTTTTGTTACTGGCGTCTACTGTCTGGCTTGTAACTGAGTGGGAATGGCTTCAAAGAAGTGGCCGGGAATATTCTTGCACCACTGTCAAAAAGTGCAGCATTTGCCGTTGGCAGTTTATTTGCCTCTGGAGAAATGGTGAAAACTCTGTTGGTTTTTAAAATAAAGAAAATTTGTTGGGGCACCCTTCAGTCATTTAAAAAAAAAAAAAAAGCAGTGATACGTATTTGGCATTGATTAATATTGTTAGTACCTTTTCAGGCATCTTGTTGGCTTGAAATGATACCTGCATGATCAATGATCAATGGTTGTATGAGGGAAAAACAGATCTTTCTGGTATCTTTTACATTTCTGATCGTTGGATGTCATTGTGCTTTTTCATTTGCTCTGAATATTCCTATCCCTGCTAGGGTCAAGGCTCTTTCTTGTTGTTCACTGGAAGTTATGTTTGTTCGCTTCATTATCATACATTGGAAGCTAAAGCTTCATTCTGCAGGTTGATTATGCCTGCACACCTGAAGAGGTGCAGCAGCATTTTCAGTCATGTGGGACTGTAAACAGGGTAACCATTCGGACTAATAAGTATGGACAACCAAAGGGATATGCTTATGTTGAATTCTTAGAGCCAGAGGCTGTTCAAGAAGCACTCCGTTTGAATGAATCTGTACTGCATGGCCGCCAGTTGAAGGTTGGGGTCTCGTGTCGAATTGTCTTCAATGTTTCATTTCTTTTTAAATTTCTGGATTGAGCAAGCTCTCCCCCCTTGCAAACCCCTTCTGATGACTTGCTTTTTTCAATGCCATGGAAGGTGCTTGCCAAGAGAACAAACATCCCAGGAATGAAAGTGTTTCGTCCTAGACGTCCTAGTCCTTATATGGGCTATGGTGTCAGGGGTGCATATCCACCACCTCATTTTTACTCTCCGTATGGATATGGGTAAGCCTTTTCTGTCTATCCCCGTTTCATGCCCTTTTTGCACCCTCACGGCTTCCCAAATAATTCAACAAAAGAACGTTGCTGACTCGCTTTTCCATGTCGCAGAAAAGCCCCGCGGTTCAGAATGCCAATGCGGTATGGCCCTTACTAGCGGATCCTTGAATTTGTTGGAGAATATAATTTGTTTCGAAGATGGCAACTAGGAGAGTATGGTGTGATGATACCCCCTTCAATCATGTTGTCTGAAATGGGTGCAACTCTTAGAGATTCTGTGTTGATAGCAACAGCAACTATGAGTTCAGTTGATCAACGATGGGTGTAATTATGTCTTTCGGCTTCCGAGGATTATGCAATACATTTGGACCATATTTTTCCCGACTTCCGAGCATTTCATTTCTTCTTGTGAATATAATGCTGAGCTGTGCAGGAGTTGATGCATAAACCACTTATATGTGATGGATAAATATTTTATGTGATGATCTTTTCAGATGGGCAGTAGTTCCTTCTGCTTTTGCCGTGTACTTCCCTTATTCTTAGACAGAAGCCTCACAAGCATGGGTCCTAATGGGTAAATGATATTGGCTCAATACTCAAAATAACCCTGAGATTTTCTGGTTGCTAGCTTTTGTTCTCAATCTTTCAGGCAAATCAGCTTTCGAACTCTCAAAGTCTTTAAGAGAATGAACTTTCTAAATCTTTAAAAGATCTCAAGTCTATAAGAGAATTTGCAAACAGACTTGACTTCACTTGTTATTCGGATGTGATGGATGGGAAGTGCAATCCAGTTTAATAAAACTCTACAGATTCGTTATAAGATTTTTATTTTTCGAAAGCCAATTCCTAATTTTATAGTCCCTCTTTTCAAAAAACAGGAACTTTTTTTTGTCATAAACTATGTCACGTTAGCAGATTTATAGATATGTGTTTATAATATGATTGTTGTGTCTAATCATCACTTCACTTTTATTTGTGCTCTTTTTAAATTCAGATTGAAATTATCGTATAATTGTTATGACTCCGATACAAAAACAAATTGAGCATGGATAACATGCATTATGCGTGCATAATTTCATGTCGAAGAAGTTAATTCGCTTTTGAAAATTAAACTTTTCCTATTTCAAATTCAGATCCTCGCCAACTATACAATATATAGCTTTTTCCCCTGCTAATATTATCACCAAAGATACTATTTCATAGCAAAATTAAAATACCGACACATTCCAACCCAAAAAAAAAAGAAAAAAAAAAAGTTGGAAGTACAGTACAGAATTAGGTGTCAGTCCCATTCAATCTATCCTTTCATATCAGACTTGAGACCAAAATTCGTCCACATTCCTAGAGCCCTGAACCAGACCAGAGGGGGAGAGAGAGAGAGAGAGAGAGATGGCGCTGACAACAGGCCTGGCATCATCAAAATCCCAGTTCCACCTGAATGCAAATTCGCCGAAACCCAGTCGATTCCATCATCAAAAGCCCACTTTCTCTCTCCTTCCCACCGTCAGGGCCTCCTCGTCTCGGTCCTCCGCCCGCACCACCACCGCCAACAACCCCCCATCCCCCGGAAAATGGTTGGTGGACAGCTGGAAGGCGAAGACGGCCCACCAATTGCCCGAATACCCGGATCCCAATGAGCTTGAGTCCATCCTCAAAACCCTTGAGTCGTTCCCCCCAATTGTCTTCGCTGGCGAGGCTCGAACCCTCGAGGATAGGCTCGCTCAGGCCGCCATGGGCAACGCGTTTTTGCTCCAGGGTGGGGATTGTGCTGAGAGCTTTAAAGAATTTAATGCTAATAATATTAGGGATACGTTTAGGGTTATTCTTCAGATGAGTGTTGTCCTCATGTTTGGTGGTCAAATGCCTGTTATCAAGGTAAATTTTTGCTTACTTTGTTGTAAGTGTTAGAAAAGGTGGCATCTTTTATGCTGATTTTACCTTTTTTAAAGACAAAAAAATACTAATTGGGATGATCGAGCATTTGATTGGTCAATCTGGGTTGGTCTTTGGGAATTCAGTTGTAATCGGATTATGGGTTGATGGAATTTGTGTATGGGAAGTAACATAGAAAACAGAATGGGAAGAACAAGCTACAGAATTTGTTATTTTGATTCTGGGTTAGTTTTGGTTGCTCCTAAATTGTAGTCTTTTATGCAGAATTCAGCTTTATTTTCTAAAATTATAATTTTTGGGCTGCTTGAGAATTTGATTGGTCAATTTGGGTTGCCGTCTTGGCAATTCAGTTGTATTTTGATCCTGCTATCAATGTTTTCTGAGATGTGATTTCGTTATCAAATTATGTGCTTTTCTATTTGCAGAAGCTGAACTAATGGAAATTTTGTTATTCCTGTGTACTGCGTCCAAAATGGATTTGGGTTCAGTAGCTAAACGTCATTTTAATGCTGCGTAAGATTTGGTGTGATATGGATCAGGGAACAGAATGTTTTGAGTAATTTTTGAGGGTGGCCTAGACTTCTAGGTAGTTTTCTGACGTAAAATTTAAAGCAGCTGTGGCCTGTAACACCCTTTACAGCTTCGTTTTTTTTTTTTTTAATTGCAATCTAAAATTAGAGACTAATAATGCCAAGTCTTCGGGCTGAAAGGGGTTCAAACTGTTCTATATATATGCCCAGTACAACTTTTCTTGCTTGTTGGCTAATCTTTTCGCCGGGAGGATTCTTTGCAGTTACAATCTTATTATATCTTTTTTGAACTTATTTCTAGAGTGAAGGTCGGCGAGGATGGGAAAAATTCAATGATGAATAACTTTTAGTAGTTCATTTGCCAGTTTAGTTTAGGGAAATAAGACATGTTCTATGCCTTCTTGTAATTTTGATTAATATTAAGTGAAAAGTTGTGTGATAAATATTTGTCTCCCTGTGATTTACTAAATAGTTAGTCTTTTTTTTTTTAACTAAATATTTTTTTGTTTGATAGAATAAGTCGTGGAGGGAAGTTATGTATCGTTAAGCAGTTGACCTGCTTGCTTAGCATATCGAGCTTTTGTTCATATGTTTCTGTTATAGGCAAAGGTTTAATGACGAGGAGCAATGAGCAGTACATGTGAACATATCAAATTTAAAGATTGAAGATAACGTTCTGTTTTTCAGGTTGGGAGAATGGCTGGTCAATTTGCAAAGCCAAGATCAGATCCTTTTGAGGAGAAGAATGGGGTGAAGCTCCCGAGCTACAGGGGTGACAATGTAAATGGGGATGCCTTTGATGAGAAGGTAAGAATTCCGGATCCCCACAGGATGATAAGGGCATATACTCAGTCTGTATCGACATTGAACCTTCTTAGGGCCTTTGCAACTGGAGGATATGCGGCCATGCAAAGGGTCAGCCATTGGAATCTGGACTTCACTGAGCACAGTGAACAGGGGGATAGGTATATTCTTCTCCCAATTTTCAGTGTGAGCTAAGGATTCCCTCAAAAAGTAACTTTGCTAGTTCCATGAAATCACTTCTACCTTTTTGCGTGTCCCTGTATTCATAATTAAGAACTTTGGCTTTGGTTAGTTGGGCAATAGGCTCTCTTAGCTACCGGATTCGTAATCTTCCAGTTTCCATAAGCTTTTAGACAAGCTTCATCTTTTTGAATATTAATCAAAATCAAAGATTTTCCATTGTGACAGTGCTCATAGGGATGATTTACTCGACCATAATGTTATTGAAATTTAATCTGATATGTGATGAAGGTAACAAGCCACAATGCTTGAATTGCATGTTCTGAGCCTTTTGTTGTGTCTTACTGCAAGGGCCATTTCAAACCCACTTTCGTGTGCATTGATAGGTACCGTGAACTGGCCCATCGAGTTGATGAAGCACTTGGCTTCATGGCTGCTGCTGGACTCACCCCTGATCATCCAATCATGAGAGCAACAGAGTTTTGGACGTCACATGAGTGCTTGCTCTTGCCATATGAGCAAGCACTTACGAGACAGGATTCAACTTCTGGGTTGTACTATGATTGCTCCGCTCACATGCTTTGGGTTGGGGAGCGTACTCGACAACTTGATGGTGCTCATGTTGAGTTCTTGAGAGGAGTTGCCAACCCCCTTGGTATCAAGGTTTGTAAGCCGAGGAAGTGTAACCTTCTTATTCGCATTGATTTCTGTGTGGTTAACTTAGCCCCCCCCCCCCCCCCCCAAAAAAAAATATCATTGTAGGAAAGAGCTAGAGGGGGATCGAGCATTCATATAGAAGTAGCAGTAGAAATGGATCTATGCTCACAAGTGCCCTATGTGTCATAAAGCATTAACTATAAATCTATCATTAACTATTGAAGAGCCTTGGATAGTGTGCAAATTTCCAATATTTTATGTATGAAGTTGTTGAGACCAAATGATTTTCATATCTTTGTGCATTGATTTCTTACGGTTTTTTGGTTATTACATGCTAACATAGTTGTTTATGGTTCAGGTAAGTGATAAGATGGATCCTAATGAGCTAGTTAAGCTCATAGACATTCTAAACCCTCAAAACAAGCCAGGGAGAATTACAGTCATTACCAGAATGGGAGCAGAGAACATGAGGGTGAAGCTTCCACATCTTATTAGGGCAGTCCGCAGTGCTGGTCAAATTGTGACTTGGGTTAGTGATCCTATGCATGGTAACACCATCAAGGCTCCTTCTGGTCTCAAGACTCGATCTTTTGATTCTATAAGGGTATACATCTTATTTATTCTTATTTAATTTTGGCATTCCTTCCCTCTTTGTTGTCTTCTAATTATATTGTCATTGTCTAGCCTTTCTTTTGATAAATAACTCCTAAGACTTGTCATAGTTGCCTAACCAAAAACAATAATAGCTGGTTATGTCACATCAGTTATGTTTTTCTTCTGAATTTTAAAATTTTCAAATGAAGTTTGTTGTCAAACTTTAATTCTTCAGCAATAGCTCTGCGAAAAAACAATTAGCACCAAATAAACTCTATTGATTGCTGGTTTTCTACGTGGATATGGAGTTTCACTTAGCAACTAGAATGAATGATCTGATCTTATCATGCCTGCAGGAATGTGGAATTTCACTTAGTAATTAGAATGAATGATCTTGTCATGCCCGCCATTATTCCCAATTTTAAGGTGATAATGCATATACAGAAACCATATCCATGTTGATTTTGTTGCCAACTACTTAGTGTTTATTGGGCATGTCTCTATTTGATGCCTTTTGTTCACGTACACTATCTCTTTTTCTCTCTCATTTCGATGTTTGTGATTGATCCTGTACGATAACCTACCAATGGGCTTAATTTGTGATATTCTGCACTTTATATTTCATAATTCCAATAAATTTTTTTAAGGGACTCTCTGTCACTTTTTCACCTGTCAATAAGAAGGTTGTATGCATGTGGATCTACCATACCTTGCTTCTATGGGATCCACACTAGGTGGTTGTTTTGTTAATTGTTATGTTCTAATAAGTGATCTGGTGCTGATAATTATTCTGTTCATTTGGTAACCAGGCTGAGTTGAGGGCATTCTTTGATGTGCATGATCAAGAAGGAAGCTATCCTGGGGGGGTTCACCTAGAAATGACTGGTCAGAATGTGACTGAATGTGTTGGAGGGGCTCGGACAATCACTTATGATGATCTAAGCTCACGCTACCACACGCATTGTGACCCAAGACTCAATGCTTCTCAATCCCTGGAGCTTGCATTCAACATCGCAGAGCGGCTTCGTAAGAGAAGACTCAGTTCACTCCGTTCGCTAGGCGTGGGTGCCATGTAAGGGAACTCGGGTTTATTCCCTGGTTTAACTTCCTGCCATATGTTGTGTTAGAGTTGAATGCTATGTCTTTCAGTTGTGTGTGTATCCAGGCAATAAGAATGCGTGTGTTTTTCCTTTTTTCTTTGAAGGATTTCTAATCTGAAAGAAATCTTAGCAAAAAGAGACTGTTAGAGGTTGCTGTTTCATGTCGCTCCCGGTTCACAACTATAGGATGTATGGACTTACAGAGATATATCGAGCCTGTCGGCACGCATCTGTTAATGACATTGTGTCTTGTCACTTGTGTGATATTCTTATTCTCATGGCAAACCATTTAAACCAACTAATATTGGTTGTAATACTTCTATATAGATGTCATTTAAACCAAACAGTGCAAGGTTCGGAAAAAACAAGGGATTTGTTGATGGCAGAACCATATGAGTCTGGTTGTGCGGTTGTGTTAGCCAACTGGTAAAATTTGTGGGAGTTATTATCACATACTTGGATTTGGACTGTCTACGTCCGTCTTTGTATCTCATTTACATTAAAAAAGGTAAATAGAAGCAAAATTGGTATGCATTCCTGTGCCGAGGGAAGGTGAAGGGTGAACAACCAGACCCAAGATCTGGCTCATCCCTGTGACTGATCTCATAGGTGGATCGACCTTGTGATACGGCTCAGTTGAGGGTGGCCCATTTACCAAAATAAATAACTTTTTTTTGAGAGGTCACCCCCTGTTTGATTTGAGTTTGGCAAAGTCCAAGCTAGACAACAATATTCTTCTTTACCCTTCACACTTGACATTTCAAAAGTTCTAATTTTCAGAAAAAAAAAAGCAATGTCAATATATTTGTGTCAGCTGCCAACACATGTTGATTCAAGTAGTACGATACTTGTTCCTTTTAAATAAGGTCTCGGGTTCAAGTCTTATGAATGGAGAAAATATGTGAGTGAAGAGCTCTACTTCTTACTGGGCTAACAGTAGTTCGACTTCAGTGAAATAAAGGATTTAAGATAAAAAATAAATAAATAATTGTGTCCGCTTTGAGTCGGGTTCAATCATGTCCAACTTGGATTATACCTTTACATTCAAGATGGGTGGGTCAACCCACATTAATCTTAACCTATTTTATCCTCAACCTACATGCTTTAATTAGTTCATGTCTAACTAACAAGTCATGTTAGATCTTGGCACCTGTAACTGCAATTAATATATTCAATATTTAAATGAGAAAATACATTTTGAGATGGTAATATATATCATACATCTGAGAGTATGTACTATCACTTAGTAAGTATATATATTTTTTCAACGTATTTTTGCCATATAGATACATTTTAATATGTGGCGCTGATGTGACTTATGAGAGTATGTGTTCTTAGGACTAAGATATAGGCTTTGTTTTGAAATTCCCTAAAAATTAATGTAATTGTCTTCCATATATTACTGTATCTTATTTCTCTCTACCATCCTTTTTCTCCTATATGCCTTTGTCTTCCCCATCCCCACCCTCCCCTCCCCCTCAACATTATCATCTTGTTTGGGAGTTCACAGATGAAGGGTACCATTCTTATTAAAATGGATATTATCAAACTTGCTTCTTATCTCTTTGGCAAACTAATGAATATATTCATGTCATATTATTATTCCTTTGATTGCATTCATTCTCATTAAAGCTGGAAAACGGGTCGGGTTGAGTCGACCCATTTAATAAATGGGTCAATTTTGTGTCAGCTTTTAAAACATTTGCTCAAAATTGAAAAATAACAAAATTTCACACTAAACGGTCCAATCGTGTCGACTTCGGGTCGAAATCGGTTCGGCTCAGGTTGGGTTTGTATTTCTCTCAGTAACTTCGAGTCGGATTCGTATTGTGTTATGTTATCATGCCGAGTCAAACTTTATGAGCTCTAATTCTCATTGATGCCCCCTTTCCTTTTGTTCTACTACTAGGTGATGTACTGAAAATATACCTTCTATCCACTAAAGACAACTCGTTATCTCTAAATTCAATTGATCTGTATACCATTGAAAGGTAATGCATTTTGAATCAGCCCCTAAAAATTGTTATGTGAATCAATAACAACAACTACTCTTAATATTGGTCACATTCTCAGAAACTGTTATATGAATATCTAACCTTCTAGGTCACTCAGCGCTCTAGTAAGAGTAATAACACCACCACCACCACCACCAACAATAATAATAATTCAAAATCAAAATCTAAATTAAATTAAAATGCGAACTCACTTACTGAAGTATGCCTACTTTCAGGAGTCACATACAGAGATTTATATTAAAAAATAAATATATGACAAATACATATCAATAAACATCTGTATTTATATATGTACACACGTGGCATCCGGAAGCATGTACTTCTTTACACACGTATGCAATGACTCTTAAATATGCACCTGTTCAACTCGTTGTGCAGTATGGTTGGCTGTGTGAGGGGGGTCGCCAGAGTTAATGTGCCATACCTTCTTTGTAGGTAGGCAAATTCCATGTAATGTAGTATAATACCACAACAAATGTCCATAACTAGCTAACTGTAGTGTGTGAAGATTGCATGTTGTTACTTATATGTCTTGGCATTTGTACAATTATATCGCTCACGGACATTATTATACTCTTTCTAAACATTCGATTGCGTACTGGCATAATAATAATCGGGAAAAAAATACCTGATTGCTTGTGAGTTGAGTTTCTAGCTCAAGCTTAGAGATGGGTAGTGTTGAAATTGCACAAATGAGAGGGTGCAACGAAGATGGCGTGTACTTAACTTGGGAGGACTTATGGGTGACGGTTTCTGATAAGGAAGTCAATAACAAGGCTATCCTACAAGGTGTTACAGGTTATGCTCGCCCTGGCCAGTTTTTGGCTGTCATGGGTCCTTCTGGTTGTGGCAAATCCACTCTTCTTGATGCCCTAGCAGGTAACTATGCAATATGCATGCATGTATTGTTATTTTGTATCGGCTTCTTGCCACCAAATTAACAAAAAAAAGCAGTATGCAGAGGTTAACATAAAGGTTTAATATATGTGTTATCAGTGTGGAGCTGTATTGCCAAAATTAGAAGAGCGTAACAGATTGTGTTTATTTTTCCCATGAATATATGGATAATGTGTCGTCTATACTTGACTAGGACAGCTCTGCATATATATGTTCTTCATTGCAGGAAGATTGGATTCAAACAGAAGTCAAAGTGGGGAGATACTTGTTAATGGTCATAAACAAGCCCTAGCCTATGGGACATCGGTATGTTCTATCTAAGTATATTGCTAACTCCTACTGTTATTTTTCTGAGCCTTGATCAGCAATAGTTATAGTTAACATGTGTTAGAGTCTGAACCTATTCCTAGGCCTTCAACTATCAGCTTAAGCTTTTGGTTGATGGCCCAGGAGTCGGTTTACACGGCCCCCTCACGCGAATGCCCTTTGGGCTTGAAGCGTGGATGCTGCAAAGGCTCCCCCTACCTTTTGCAATAAATCAATATAAGGGCTGTTAAGCTTTTGGTTGAGTTGGTTCTAGAACAATATATATGAGGGCCTTATTGATTAACCGTTAACCTGGCTCTGATATTATATTCAAAAGCTATCTCAACTCAAGGTTTAAGCTAAAGGCTGAAGGCTCGGGAAAGGTACTATACTCTGACAAAGTTGTCAATGACATTACTTGAACAATATGCAGGCATCTTGTGTCAAAAGGTACTATACTCTGACAAAGTTGTCAATGACATTACTTGAACAATATGCAGGCATATGTGACACAAGACGAGACATTGATATCAACATTGACAGTAAGAGAAGCGGTGTACTACTCAAGCGAGCTCCAACTGCCCGTGTCCATGTCAAAATCGGAGAAGAGACAGAGAGCAGAAGAGTGCATAAGGGAGATGGGATTGCAAGAAGCAATGGACACAAGAGTCGGAGGGTGGGGTGTGAAAGGCTTGAGTGGTGGGCAAAAGAGAAGACTTCGCATTTGCATCGAGATCTTGACTCATCCCAAGCTTCTATTTCTTGATGAGCCTACAACTGGGCTTGATAGTGCTGCCTCATTCTATGTCATAGGTAGAATTGCAAGAGCTTACAGAAGAGATGGGAGGACTATTATTGCTTCTATTCACCAGCCTAGTAGTCAAGTTTTTAGACTGTTTGATAATCTGTGCCTTTTGTCTTCTGGCAAAACTGTCTACTTTGGTGCTGCTGGAGAAGCAAATGAGGTTAGCCTTTGGTTCTATTAATTCAGAGTTTGATACTAGACAACTGCATTGAGCTGCTCCTAGATAGGGCTCTAATGGGATGGTCTGGCTTATCCTTAAAAAAAAAAAGACTTGCGGTTTTGCTCAACACTTATATCGTAGATACGGATCTACAGACCTCATGATCAGTTGACCCAATTTGGACCATATAAAATCTAATTTTTTGGGGAAAGTGGGACCGTTGCAAATAGGGAGTGGCTTTTGAAATTTTTTTAAAAACTTACTGTTTTCAGTAACCAAGGTCTATAGACCCGGGTGTACCATGTAATTTGTGAGTTCTACTAGTCTCCTAGAGGAGGATGATTTGGTTTTTCCTGAATGCTTTAATGCAGTTCTTCTCATCAAATGGGTTCCCTTGCCCGTCTCTCCAAATCCCATCTGACCACTTTCTTTTGATGATAAACAACGATTTTGATGAGGTTAGACTTCTCTTTCATAATTGACAGAACACCATTTAATTAGCTCTCTAATCTAGACTTTTCCATCAGCAAATTGATCAAAACTGGCTACTATATGTAGGAACTTGAACAGGGTTTACCTATGAAGAAATCAACAGAGGAGATTGTTTCCATTTTGATGGAATCCTACAAGTTATCTGAAAGTTACCAACAGGTTCGAGCTGTAATTTCTGCAATTTGCAAAGAGGTAATTAATGGGTCGTCCAGCTTATATCTGCCTCTGATTTTATATTTAGATTTTCAGATTACTAATGATCGGAAAAAAGAATGGGACATGTTGGTTGTTATTCTGAGTGAAAAGTCTACAAAACTAAACACTTAGATTTTTTTTTTTTTAAAAAAAAACCTAATCAATCACAGAATGGGCAGTGCTTGGAGACAAAGAGAAAGCATGCTAGCTTCTTTACACAATGCCAAGTTCTTACAAGAAGATCTTTTGTGAACATGTACCGCGATCTGGGTTACTACTGGTTGCGTCTAGCCATCTACATGATTTTGGCTTTTGCGTTGGGCACCATCTTCTATGATCTTAGATCGAGTTCCAGCTCAATTCGAGTAAGAAATTTTCCCGATTTATGTTGCATGCTTCTACGTTTCTAGTTTTGAGTAAGATTTTACGAAAGTTTGAATACGTACAATGTGTAATACCTACAGTAAACATGTCAAACTTTGAATGTCTTACAGGATAGGGCCTCCTTGCTTATGTTTGTGGCAACTTTCTTAACTTTCATGACAATAGGAGGCTTCCCTTCCTTTGTTGAAGATATGAAGGTATCTAAAATTTAGTTCCTACATATAATATTTTCAAACATTTTTTTAAAGTGAGTTTCTTAGAATCACCCTCTTTGCTTACAGGGATCAAACTGCGTATATATAAATCTCTCCAAACCCGATGAAAGCGGGATCTTCATTAAAAGTTGTTATTGTTATATCTAATATGATAATATAGACGTTTAAACGTATGTATTATTTGAGGTTTTGGCACTCGGAAGGCCGCTCCCATCGCGATGTGTAATTGCTCTTACTAATTCGGGCATGCCATTACAAAATTCAGGTGTTTAGACAAGAAAGGCTAAATGGGCATTATGGAACAACTGCCTTTGTTATAAGCAACACCCTTTCGGCCATGCCATATTTACTTCTGGTTTCTCTCATCCCCGGAGCAATTTCTTATTACTTACCAGGGCTTCAGACAGGCTACCAATACTTTGTATACTTTACGATTGTTCTCTTCTCGTGTATGTTGTTAGTCGAGAGCTTAATGATGATCGTAGCAAGCATAGTGCCTACTTTCCTAATGGGCATAATCACCGGGGCAGGCGTCCAAGGGTTGATGATACTAAGTGCAGGGTTTTTCCGCTTACCAAGTGATTTGCCTAGCATTTTTTGGCGATATCCATTGTACTACATTTCCTTTCACAAATATGCATACCAAGGATTGGCTAAGAACGAGTTTGAAAGCATGATTGATGGAGCTGAAATCCTCGAAGATATATGGCAACTAGAAACCAATTACAGCAAATGGGTTGATCTCGCTATACTGTTTGGAATGGTGATTCTGTATCGACTTATATTCTTAATAATCGCGAAAATCTCAGAAAAGATCAAGCCCAACATAAAAGCCTTTGCAATGAGAGCGCCAAGACAAATAGCACAAGTCAATATTGAAGCACCTAGCATATAACAATTAAGAGATTGTCAATATGATCTTAGTTACGCACTATGATCAACCACTGACAAAGTCAGGATAGGCTGCCTAAAATACACCCCTTGGGTAAGGGCCTTTCCCCAGACCCTGTCTGAACGCGGGATGTTTGTGCATCGGACTGCCCTTTTTATGTATACAAGTTTTTCTTTTTCTAATTTATGGTGGTGCTAAAAGTGATTTACAGTGTTTACATTATGTATGTTTATGAAGGACAAGAATTCATTGGATAAAGTTGCTATATATATTCAAAGCATGTAAAAGAATGATGTACTAATTATATATAATTTAGCATTGATCCCACATCAATAGAATGTAAATCGACGATGGAAGAGCTGTAACATAAAATGCAAAGTTGAAGAGGGTGAAGAGTATCTTTGCGCTTGGGGCAATGACGCAGCTAGTGAGGTAATAACCGAGGCGCGTCAATTGCTGGTTGAAAACTATTTCCAAACCCCCTCTTCGGCCTGGGCTTGTCCTTGGCTGTCGAGAATTTCTGGAAGGGCTCCCTCAACAGAGGGTAAAGCCCTACAACTCAGTTTAAGATTTCAACTAAGGACACGAAATGGTATGTGTTAGTTGGGTTGTCTCAAACTTAATTTTTATCATGGGAGATAATTTTTTTAATAATTAAGGTCTTGTTTGGTAGTTCAATTAGCGAATAGCAGTTGAAATATTTGTTCAGCAAATTAATGTAAATTGATATAAAAGTATATAGATCATTCCAAAGGATATTTTTAGGATTAAAAAAAATATATAAAATATTATTTTTAAATGTAAAACATTAATACTCTTGGCTTTTTAAAAATGCTGCTTAAAACGCTAAATGCTACTTGAAATGCTAGTCAAAACACCATGTTACCGAATATTAAAAATTGCATGATGAATGTATTGATTTAGTTAAAATAACAAATGCTACCCAACACGCTGTTGCGGAACATGCCCTAAGTTATATTTTGACCATGTAAGTTACATTTTTTTAAAAGGAAATTATAGTCATATGTGTATTTTCACTATGAATCATACTTTGCTATGCCCATCATACAATGGCCCGTGCATGTTGCAGTGAGGATATTAAGAATTCTATTAACTTGTTGTAAAATAATTCAACGTCGGTATTATTGAGATTTGGATCTTGTGAATCGCTTTGTTAAAAAGATTTTAATACAACGTTAAATACCAGTTCAATCAAAAATTTGAATTGATAATGATAGAAATCCTAACCGATCCATAATATATACTTTAACAATGACTGAGATCAATACCATAGATATCTTAGTACCCAAGTTTTTAGTGTACACCTACGTATGGATGCATTTGTATTGGCATCCAATGCTCATATGAGCTCGTCATATCACATGAATATTCTATGAGGAAATCGTCCCACATTGGCGCAAGGAAATAGAGCTACATGAGGACCCTTAGTTTATACTAACCCGGCTAACACAGTAACTGATCGTGCAGCCAGGCAGTGAGCACATAGCGAACTATTCTTTCGCCTTTTACTAAAGAATACCGTGTGCTCGTTGTATTCAAGTGGCATACGTCTATTTTTGGAGGGAGCTCCTCATTGGAGCTTCCCACAAATACCAGCTCAATGTTGTTCTTGAAGCTTGAACAGTGACAATATGCTGGATATGAGTACTAGGGATATATGCCTTATTTAGTCGACCACCTCGATCTGATTTAAAAAATGAACTTAGGTGGCAGTTCAAACTTAATTGAAAAGTGTCATTTTCTTTCTTCTATGTATGTGCTTTTTTCTTTAATTAATTTGGTATCCTTAGTCATCATTGATTTTATAGGTTGCTAATTACTTCATCGCGCAGTTGGCCTGCAATCTTCTCATGGATCTGTTGATGAGACCGTCTCATGTAAGGATTATTGTGATATGGACACTTTTAGGGGTGATTGTTTTAGGAATTTATAGTGATGAATGATATATTTTTGAGTGACTTTTAAATTGAAGCTAGAGGGTGACTAATAGATCACTTATGTGTAGCTGTAATAATAGTTACCCCTAAATGAACAATTAGGCACCTTAATTAATTATTAACAGTCACTATTAACACATTCGTCTCATAATATAATTTATGTGGAATGATCTCACACAAGGTTTACTGATATAGTTTACGTATGCATTCATTGGTCCGCCTTTGCATCTGATTTAAAAAAGAATGTAAAAAGCAATTTTGATTTCATATTCGCTATGCATACGTATAGGTCTGTTGGAAATGAGCTCTTCGCTTGTATGAGTGCTTGTAGGATTAAGTAAGACTATCTACATTTGAATCTTCTTAGACACTGCGAAAGCGAAACTCATACTAATAGCAGAGGTTGTTATTGTCATTCATAACGCATACCAATGAATATTCAACTTTTGTTTTTAATATAGTTTCAGGTCGATAGGAAATTTGGCATTTGCAAAGTACTAATGAGATGCAGTGATCTGATTACATAATGAACACCAACTTCAACATAAGTGATTAATCAAAGGCAAATATAGCAAAGGTAAAATCATCATTTTATTCTCAATAAGGCTACGTAGCCTGTGTTTACAACAACCAATACAGAGACATACTAGATTGCCAGAGCAAAAGGCGTCATGGCTAATAGCCTGTGCTCACAATGTGATGGTGAATAGAAGCTTATTCAAGAACTATTACAGATATCTCTCTTCTCTATATAAGATATATATGAGAGAACTACGATGCCTTAGAGCCCAAGCCTGAAGCCAAGCCTGTCTTGAATGTCGGATGGCGGGGAATTTGGGGGATCCATTGGATTTGAGCCCGTCAGCATAGAAGTGAAGCTCTTCGCGTTCGTCCCCATATTCAATGATGGCTTAGCAGAGCCATTAAGATGCCCTTCAAACCTATAAGGGTTCGGCACATTTGGATCAAAGTAGCCTCCCATTGCCATTGGATTTGCCACAGGAGTTGGGGCCATTGGCAATTGAGGATGCTCATTAGGGCTTTGGATCCTTGAAGATTGACCACCAAGAGAACTTTGCCCTTCCACCGTATTTGGTGGGAAATGATAGCTTGATCCCATATGGTGCCCTCTTGAGAATGGTAGTGAAGGATTCGCGCCTTTGGTTTCATGTGCCCTAAGTTTCTCCCCCAACCGAGCCACATTGTCTCTCAACTCGGCTATTGGCCACAAAAGTTGCTTGAGTTGTGAAACTTCAAGCTGATCAATTGAGGCTAGCCACCATGATATTGTGTCTTTCGACTCGAACTGTCTCAACTTGAGAAGCTCTTCATTGCGTTTCTTCTCCACCTCTAGTCGATTGTTAAGGAGGGTGATCTCCTTGTTAACCGGGGAGAGAGTATCACTAGGCTGATCGTTCTCAGAGGGTTCGCCACCAGTTCTAGCATGACCAAAAGCAAGATCAACACCCAAGAATCGGTTGATTAGGGTGTCGACCGAAGGGTGGCCAAAAGAGAAGGCCTTTCTTCCAGGAGAAAAAACAACAACCACAGCATTTGCACCAGTTAAGGTGCAAAGTTCACTGGCTTTTTTGAAAAGACCAGAGCGACGTTTAGAGAAGGTAACAAGACGATTGCTTTCTTTTTCCATGCGCACCATGGCCACCTTTTGTCGTCCCTTAGTTTGTTTCATGGGATTGATCATGGCGAAAACAGAAGAAATTTGACGAGAAAATATGAAAATGAAAGGCTCTAAGTTGACAAATGAAATGTGGAGAAATGAATGTGTATACCAGGATATATAAGGAGACTCTCCTGGACTAGAATTCTGATACACGTCCCCTCAAATTTCATGCCATATTCGCTCACGCGTTCGTAATGTTCCATATTTTGTTTTTGTTTCTATATCTACAATTTTATGAGCATATTATTGGTTGTCAATATGAACTTAATCTTGATGAAATTAAACCTATTAAGATTTTGCTAACAACGTTTTAGACATTAAAAAATTGTTGAAGTGCAATTAGGAGTGAGCACGGTTTTCGGGTATCCTGAAATATGTTCAAAACCGGTCAAACGGTTCCGATCTCTCAAAATGAGGAACCGGTTCAATCGGTGACCGGTTCTAGTTCCGGTTCTCAAAAAATACAAATTTTTTAATATTTATAAAAGATAATTTTATATTTTTCAAGTAACTGAGATTAAAAAAATACAAATTTGATAAATTAGCTTTCTTTTTTTGTATAAAAATAGAAGATGAAGGTGTGAAAAAATCAAACACTGCCTCTCCCACTCCAAATAAATAGAAAATTTTAATTTATTAGGTGCTAAATTTCACCATTAGGCACGGCGAATACCCTATAACCAAACCGTAACCTGAAGTTCTGGTTCCGATTTTCAAAAGTTAGAAATTGATTTCACTGATACCGATTCTCAATTTCCTGGGGGGGGGGGGGAGATACCCATAATTGGCTCACGGATACCCTATAATCAAAACCCAACCTTTGAAGTTTAGCTCACAATAGCGTCAATAGGTGTCAACTAACTTAATCGAGAAAGTCTTTCGAATAAAGGGGCTGTTAAATTTGAAGGGTCAAGTATAGTCTATACTTAGTCTCAGTCCACAACCGCACGCCTAAAAGATGACGAGCTTAGGATTATGCATTTATGCCTTTGAACTTAATCATTTATTGGTTATTACTATTGAACTTAAGATTGTCTAATTCGACAACGTCTACATTGAATTGGAGGTCGTTATCGTCGTGATGGTGAAGGAAATTCTTGCAATAAGATTATAGAAAATAGTCATATTCAAAGTCAAGTTCCCTTAAACAATATAGTCTATATCTAGAATATTACAAGTATAATAGATTTGATCTCAATTCTCCTTTCCTTATTCGGGCTTGTTTGTTTCTGTTTTTAGAAAGCGTTTGGTAACCGTTAATCGCTTATCCCAAATGCTACTAACCACTAAACCTAAACATTGGTACACTGTTGGTGATCGCTAGCCAGTATTCCTAACTGCTAGAAATAGCTGAAATAGCGATGTTAGCTGCTAATTCTAAACACTGAAATGGATAGTCCCTTATTATTATAACTGCGAACCATAACTTATTGTACAAGTATATACAACTCGTTTAGACTCCCCAAACAAAAAGAAAATCTAGATTATTTTTTAATAAAAATAAAAAAGGGAAAAAATTTCCAAAAAGATTGCCTGATTCATTTTCACTTCGAATTTTTGAAAAGTGTCATTCCCACAAAATTTCTTCGATAATTAATGATTTTTATTTTTTTCTAAAGAAGTCAATTAATTAATTAATTATTTCTTTCCTTCCCCCAAAAAAAAGACTCTATACAATTAATTACAACTCTAAAAAAAATTTTTTTAAGTAAAAAGAGAAAATGCTTAATAATGATAAAACATTATATCATATTACTTTGGTCCAAAAAATATATTATATCATTAATACTACCTCCAATATTACTACAAATATTATATTATGTTACCAAATTGCAATTTTATGTAAACAGAATAGCGATGAAAATTAAAGTTGATTCACTTCAAATGTTAGGATGCAAAAGTTTATTAATTTTGATTATATTCACCAATGAGTTCGAAACAACATCATTTAAAAAATTTGGTGAGGGTTGATACACTTAAATTAGAATTTTTATCCATATCGACATTGGGTATCTTTAGTTTTACATGCAAACACTTTTTTTTGGGTCTAATTTACATGCAAATACTATACATGCTTTTATGCTAAGTTGGTTGTCTAATAATATGTAAATATTGTTGCTTTCTATAATATATTTAGATGAATAGTTAAAAAAGAAAAAGAGGTATCACTACAAAAGATTTTAACACATATTATTATGGTAATATGTGAAAACTTAACGATTTTTTTCAATGTTAAGACTTAAGCGTACTAGAGTCCAAGTAAATATTAACAATTTTTTAACACATTATTATTTTAATATGTACAGATTTATATTACACATTTACGTATTGCACCAAAAAGATATATATTTACACATCGTATTACAAAATACTTTTATTCTGAAATGCAAATATTTTGAGGGAAAAAAAATTCTTATAATTTTTCCCACACAGCATTGCGCAAGAGGGGCTTAGAGGGCGGCGTTCCCGCCCAATTTCCAAACCCCAGTCTCCCAACTGCAGGGTTTCCACCTCTCTCTCTCTCTCTCTCTCTCTCTCTCTCTAGAATGTACCTGCCGGATAGAACCGCCGACGATGAAGTTTACAGAGAAATGGTGACATTCCTAACCACCAACTACTCCGATGAGCTCCGTTCTATCATTCTCTCTCCTGATTCGCGCCTTCATTACCCACTTTTCATCGAGTAAACTCTCATCCCATAACCCCCACCCTCAACCAAAAAAGGGAAAAGAAGTCTCTTTGTATCTCTTCCTGCTAATTCACTGTTTCAATTTTCAGTTTTGCAGAGCTAATGAACGATTACCCTCATGTTGCTGAGTTAATTTTCAAGAAACCCGCCGACTATTTGCCCAAATTGGACTATGCAGCTATTTCTGCTCAGGTATGAACTCTGAATCCTACTTGGGTACCTGCAAAATTCATCGGATTTTGAGGGAAATATTATGTTTTTTGGTTAAGTTTTCATCTGAGTATTTGATTAGCGACAAAAATTTTATGGGGGTATGTTGTCAGGAGAAGGATTCTAGCTGGGCATGTATAGTTATGAAGACATTTAGATGTGGGTATATGAAAATGTGCAGTGCACCTGGGTTTGCAATTAGGGAAACTCGGTAAAATTTATCAGATTTTGAGGGAAATATATCATGTTTTTTGGTGAAATTTTCATCTCGGTATGTGAGTAGGTGCGAAACCTTCATCTGGGTGTGTAGTCAGGAAAAGGATTTTAGCTGGGCATGTGTAGTTAGGATGACATCTTTATGTGAGTGTATGAAATGTGCAGTACATCTTGGTTTGTAATTGGGGGGAAAAAATTGTAATCTAGGTGTTTGGTTTCGATTGTCCAGAGGTTGATTTTGAAGGAATGCGAAGGGGGGTCAGCTTCAACTGTTAAGGATTATGTTCATGTGCGCATTAATATACTGGGCTCTCCCCTTGAATCATCCGGTATGTTTCTCTTTTTTCCAATTTGTTTCTTATTGCAATATGTATAGTTAAGCATGATGTTCATTGTTTGTGTGTAGAGACTTTTCCAAGCATTGGTAAAGTGAGGGTGAAGCACAGAAACATACTTTTGACCCTCAAAGGAACGGTAACCAGATCAGGTGCAATTAAGACCATTGAAGGGGAAAGGAGATATGAATGTAGAAAGTGCAAGAATGTCTTTCCGGTTTATCCTGAGTTAGAAACTGGGAACACCATAAAGCCGCCATTGGCTTGCCTCTCAGACAGATCCGAGGGTTGTGAAGGCACCAAGTTCGTCTTTGTCGAAAATAGCACAAAGTACCATGATTATCAAGAAATTAAGATCCAAGAAAGTACCCAATTGCTTGGTGTTGGAGCCATCCCTCGTTCTATTCGTGTGATTTTGCAGAATGATCTCGTTGACATAGTTAAGGCAGGAGATGATGTGATTGTCACTGGCATTTTAACTGCAAAATGGTCTTCAGATTTGAGAGATGTCCGATGTGATCTTGAGCCTGTGCTGGTTGCCAACCATGTGAAACGAACCAACGAGCTGAAATCTGATATAGACATCCCTGATGATGTGATCATCAACTTCAAAATGTTTTGGGAAAAATTCCAGGACACCCCACTAAAAGGGAGGAATGCAATTCTTAAGGGAATCTGTCCTCAAGTTTTTGGTCTCTTTACAGTGAAGTTGGCTGTTGCTTTAACCCTTATTGGCGGTGTCCAGCATGTTGATGGTTCTGGGACAAAGGTCAGGGGAGAATCCCATTTACTTCTGGTGGGTGATCCTGGCACTGGGAAGTCCCAATTCTTAAAATTTGCTGCTAAATTGAGCAACAGAGCTGTTATCACAACTGGGTTAGGAAGCACAAGTGCAGGGTTGACTGTCACTGCAGTCAAAGATGCTGGCGAATGGATGCTCGAAGCTGGGGCACTCGTCTTGGCTGATGGCGGCCTTTGCTGCATTGATGAATTTGACAGCATGAGGGAACATGATCGAGCTACCATACATGAAGCTATGGAGCAGCAAACAATTAGCATTGCAAAAGCAGGTCTTGTCACAACCCTTAGTACAAGGACCATTATCTTTGGAGCCACAAATCCCAAAGGGCAGTATGATCCTAACCAATCCCTATCTGTCAATACAACACTTTCTGGTCCCTTACTGAGCAGGTTTGACATAGTCTTGGTTCTGTTAGACACAAAGAACCCTGAATGGGATAAAGTTGTCTCCTCCCATATTCTTGCCATGGATGAACCAAGTAGAGCCAAAAATGAAGAAGATTTGACAAACTCCTGGTCACTTTCTATGTTGAGGAGGTATATTCAGTTTGTTAAAAGGTATTTTAAGCCAGTTCTCACAAAGGAAGCCGAGAGGGTCATTTCATCATATTACCAACTACAAAGGCGATCAGGCACCCAAAATGCTGCAAGGATAACAGTGAGAATGTTAGAGAGTTTGATCCGGCTAGCTCAGGCTCATGCCAGACTCATGTTCAGGAATGAAGTGACTCAGTTGGATGCTATCACCGCAATCTTATGCATAGAATCATCCATGACAACTTCTGCAATAGTTGATAGTGTAGGTAATGCTCTGCATTCTAATTTCACCGAAAATCCTGACATCAAATACGCCAAGGAAGAAAAGTTGGTTCTTGAAAAGCTGAGATTGGGTTGAGTTTTTCCAGTATTAGAATCACAGATGGCCAATACTTATATCTGGCAAGTTTCGTTAATCCATTGAGTATACTACAACCAGTTGACAGCTTTCACTTGTTCTCTATTCATTAGTCTTTACTGAGTGCTGAGCTTAATTGTGATTAAGAGCTGTTATGGTTCAAGTAACCAACCAAGATAGTCAGGCTAAAGCTGATAGATTGCATCCCTTTAAGTTCACATCTGGTGGACTCCACAGAAGTGGCAAATCATGAGACACAGCTAAAGGGTTCTTCTTTGTCAATTTCGGTTCCTTACCAGCACCCAAATTGGCAACCACCACATATGGAATTCAGTGAAGCACCAAAGCCTAGGGAAGAGCCAAAATGACTAAATTCTTCACAACATTAGATAATTACTATATAGATATTATATCTGTTTTAGAACCGATTGTGTTTTTTGGTCAAAGTTGTGTTATTTACTTAATTTCTGTACTTAACGAGTTTTACATGGGTTTTTTGGGGGGAGGGGGGTGTGGTTTCCCCCTCAGTTATGTACTTTTTTTTTGGTAATGGTAAGCGGGTCTATCCCATCAGGCCCCTATTTTAGGGGTAATCAATGGGCCTTAATAGGCCAAAAGGTAAGGGGTGCCAAAGCCTGAACACAAAGTCCAGGAACCAGGACCACCGCAAATTCCATGCACAAAGCACAATTTGCTCCCCCTCCGATTCGAACCTGGGGGGGTGGTTGGACAAAGCAACTCCCAACCACACGGGCTGGGAGCTCTTCGGCTTCAGTTCTATACTTATGTGTGTTATTGTAGGAACAAAATGGAAAAGTCCAATTCAAAAACAGACTTATTGATTTCACATAGTTCAAACTCACATACTCCTGGAAAGTTCAAAAATTGAGCTAATACCAAAGCATTTCTCGAAACAAATTCATTGTGATTGTCCATGATTAGAACATTTCACCGTGATATGTAAGAATAATTGTTTGTCCGCACAAGGATTTTCAGAAGAAAGATGCTTGCCTAAGGCGATATCATCTCATATTGATACCACTAATTACACTTGCATAGTATGCTCATTTATCAACAGATCTGAATCACAGCGCTCCTGTACACCAGCTTCAACTGGCTTGTAGGTGGCTAATGGTGATTGCCTCTCTCCCTACAACCATTTCAACTTCCCTGTGTCGATTCTAGGAGACCATATCAATTTCTCAGACTATATCTATTTCTGACGCGATTCAAAACTATAGAATCTGGAGAATTTGTGGCTTACAACAATGCACAAACAAAATGCAAAAGTTTTAATATTCTCCGTAAGAGATCATCTTGTCACAACTCTAAAAAATCTGAGTGGCAATGCCAGCAAACTTCGTCAGCTGCTATATTGCATCCTGTAATTTGGGATTTACACAACCCCTGCAACCTCAGTAGAGACCCAATATCTTCCACCAACATCCCCCCACCGCAATCCAGATTGCAGCATTGATGATAGCCATGATGATGCCAAACTTAAACACATCGCATAGGCTCACATACCCAGCTGTTTAAATCAAGAAAACAGTCAGGCAACGCTCAAAATTACCCACCAACAAAAACAAAAACAAAAAAGAAGAGAAAGTTATCAGAAGGGAAAAGACAACCTCCATAATAAACCGCTGCTTGTCCACTGCTATAATGAGTTAGAGCTCCGAAGAGATTAGTATTGTAAGCTAGGACCAAGGCTGCCAATTTGCCAGGAATGCCAGATGCCAAGTTCATGCCTAGAAAACCAGAGTACAGAGCTCCGACATGAGCAGTTTGGCTAGCAAAGAGGTAATGTATGAAGAAGTAAGCCACTTGAAGAATAGCAAATGCAGCAGGCCTGCTCACATGCATTGATGTCAAGCCATGGGCGACAGAATCAGACATCCAGGATACAATACCAAGCTTAGCCAATTGGCCTGCTAGACCCACGAGAACTGCAAACCAGGCAAGTGTATCCCAAGCTGACTTTTCACTTAGACAATCGTCCCACTTTAGCACTCCTGATAACAGAAGCAATGACAAAGCAAGCATGGCAGCAACCACACTTGAAATACCTATGCGATCACTGAGAGAAAGAAAGATAGATACTTCAGGTTTCCATGGATCGTACTTGCAAGAAGTCATGGAGAGAAGGGGGAGAAAGGCATGAATATTAATAATGAAAGCATTATGTGAGAACAAAGATATGATAGCACTTACCCAGATACCCAAAGTGCGACTGCAAGAAGCATGGTAACAATCATAATCCATTCATCTCTTGTAACAGGCCCCATTTGCTTCAGCCTTTCAGAGGCCATTGCGGGAGCATCTGGAGTGTCTTTAATTCCAGGAGGATAGAGTTTATACAGGATAAGCGGGGTAAGCACGAGTCCAACAAAGGCTGGCAAGCAAGCAAATTTGAACCAAGTGATCCAAGGGGATGCAATTTCCACCCCAAGTTCTTGTGCCAATTTGATGCATAATAGATTTTGAGCTGCAGCTGTTAGGAAAAGAGCACTAGAGTTACCCGCAGACTGTCATGCAAACAAGAATCAGAAGTTACAACGAAACCCATGTTAGTATTGTCTGGCAGAGGTAACTCCCATTGTCTAGATAGGGGCATCTAAAACTTATAAGAAACGTATTGCACCTTGACATTTAATAACGAACTCAAAGCCTCTGTCTAACCATAAGGTGCAACTTGGAAAACCAAATAAACATAAAGAGCCCAACTTTCAAGTGCTAAACTGCCAATAAATTGTTTCTCAAGTGTAACATTCCAACGGTACCTACAAGTTCATCGGATCACAAAATTTCTCTTCAAAGCCCATAAGGAATAATCATGAGAAATTGAAAAGACAATACGCCAATCATAAGAAACACTGAAGCAGGGAATCATGGTCTTAGGGATCAGATCAAGGCTTTGTCCCATTGTCTGATGTGTTCAGAATTTTGTAGAGTAGTCCTAGCTGAACTCTGAAATTTACTAGATGCATGCTGAAATTCATGTACAAAGTTTGAAACTTTTAAAATAACATCTAACATTTGCAGATACCTGAAATACACATGAATATTTATATCAAAATCTGAAATCAATATTGAAGTATTGATATCCGTAGTTTGTAAAAGAATATGACTTTTCAGTAGAATTCTAAAATTTGCCATAAAAGTTCTATATCATAGGTGATCTGTTTAGAAGAGAACCAACCAATGATGTAAACCGAATAAATAAACATGCACTCATGGGTCATAGAGAAAGCAGCATTGTGTACCATAATTCAATATAAAATTCCAACTAGCCTAAATTAGAAAGTGATGCACTTATGGGTCTTTTCTGCTGTCTAGTCCTCCGTTTAACAGGAGCTAAGACTACAGTTTGTATACCAATAACAAGATTTACCCTCAAAACAATCAAATTTATATAGAAACACCAAATTAACAATAGTTACACTCAATTATGAGTTTTCAAACTACGAAATCAGCATACAATGATGCAAAAGACACTAATAAATGAAACAGGCAGACAAAATGCAGATAATATAACACAATATACACAGTATCCACATTGTTTCATCTAGTGCAAGAATATGAAATACATAGACTAAATAACAACTACCAAATAATGCTTATCCAAGAAACTACACAAGTAGATAGAAAAGCAAGATGAACCATTTTTATTAACAAGTGACTCGATTCTATAGACCCGAGTCTACGCTATAGTAAGTGCAGACCTGCAGTTGGGTCATAGCAAGAAAAGACCCGAGCTTCTTAGCCGAGCTATCATTGGGCAAGCTGCCACTGCTCGCCGCCACCGAAGCAATCACCGGACTAAACACACCACCGGCACGAGCGGTGGAGCTGGGAATCGCCGGCGCCACCACCGCCTCACTCAACACCAACCCATAAGCCAACCCCACCGTCTTCTTCCCCAACCACCGTATAAAGTAGGTCGCAACCCTGTCTCCGAGCCCACTTTTCACGAACCCACGAGAGAAGAAGAACGCCACCACGATGAGCCATATGACGTCATTGGTCAACGCACTGAACGCCTCCTGAAACAACAGCGTTTTGGTCACCACCGTCGCAGTCAAACACACGAAAGCCCACGCACCCACCGGAAGGGGCCCCACAATCAGACCGACGATGGTGGTGATGAAGATGGCGAGCAGCTGCCATGCTCGGTTCGATAGCGCCGCCGGTTTAGGCACTCCGAACCGGATTATTAGACCGGCGGCGATGGAGATTAGGAGTGGCATGGGTTTGGCTCCGGGAAGCACCCACTTCCGAACTCGATTCACGAACCGGCTCGGGCCTGGAGGGATATGGATATTCGGGTGGGAATAATTGGTATCTGGGTCGGGGCCTGGAGGAGGATTCGGGTGGGCGTTCTCTTCTGGGTCTTGTTGAATAGTAAGGGAATGATGATTCGGGGCAGTCGAGGTCGCCATGAAATGGGTGATTTCAGGAGAGAGAAAATGGGGTGTGAGAGTGGGAGGAAGAGAAGTGATAGTGAGGGATTCGATGTGAGCTCCATTGACAAATCCATTCAAATCGGGTGTGACAACTGATGAGGACTTGTTTTGGGGGTCCAAAAAAGGCCAAAGAAGATATGCATCCATAACTTCCGTACACAGCTGCCTTTTACGTAGATCTGATTCGGTGTATGGATGATGATGAATGAGAATGATATAATTTCATGTGGTTTTTTCCTGAATCGGTGAAGTATTCTCTGTTCTGGGCAAGATTGAGACGCATGGATCACGGATGTGCTTTAACTTTTGCCATTTTGCCGGATATGGATGATGCTGGATTGGGCACTTTCCTTTTTCTTTTTATTTTTTGGCATGTCGCTATGAATATGATACTTTCATCCTATCACTAGCAAAAACTCGGGTTTGTGTTAAACTTATGTTGGACAAATTGTGTGTCTTACATTCAGAAGAGATTGGAGGTCATATCCGATGTTTTTAAGTTTCGAACTATAAATAAATTTAAATGCATGTCAAATTTAGTTCAGCAATAAAAATTGGAGAAATATTAAGTTGCTTTAGGAGTTTTCAACTAAGGTACCATTAATGTGGATCAATTGTAACTTGTTGGAAGCTATTAGGGAGCTATTTTGAATAAATATGTACATATGGTGGAAAAATATGCTATGTTTATGTATAAGAAAAATATTTTCGGTTGGATGATAGAGTTTTCTTCCGTAAATTTAATTTATCTTATCTGTTTGGATGAAAGAAAGATCCTTTAGACTTTGGATCCATCCTAAAGAATTTAGATACAATTGTTTATTGCTTCCGTAGGTTCGGGCACGTATATATGAGAAATTTTATGAGCTTAAACATGTTGAGTAGAACATCACATTATTTTAACATGTTGATTGGGAATCTCACGATAATTGTACAGATTATTGCCCACATATTCAACTCAATTTAGAGTTTAAGTTTTTTCAATTTTGATGTGATAAAAAGAGAAGTTATATTATACGCACAAGAGACTTTTATGAGCATTAAAATAGCCACTCAAATACGAGTAACTATGTGTTGTCTTTCTTTTTCGACTAAATTAACCATAAACTTGATTTACCTTGACCCTTTTAATTAAAGTTTGTGATAGTCTTTTGCTAATATTTGATGTGAGTTTGCACGTCTCCGTGTGGGCATGTTGCCCAACTTCAGGTTATTAGGTGATGAGCAACTTACAGCAGGTTCCACAGTTCTCCCGAAAACTCAAGTTTGCAACTTAACTGTTTGATCTAAATTCTGGGAATAACCACAGTGTAATGTATGTTTCCATGACCCGCGGGGGAGGGGAAAAAACCCACTTGCCCAGTTCCGACCCATTTGTTTTCCGGGTTCTTTTCTACACCGCCTTTCTCTCTCCCCACATCTTTCTGTAATCTTCTCACTCCACCAAATCCTCATCTCGTAATACTCTTTCTTCCTTCAGTATTCAACAATAGACAGATAGTGCAAACTAATTGTAGATATAGTCGTATCAATTTGAGACATAACATCATCTTTTGTGGGCTTCTTCAGAATCATGGCATCTCTTAATCTGTCTCGTCCTACCGTCTGTCATTCAAGGTATGTGTTCTTCCTCCTCCCTCTTCTATTGGGTTGTCTAATTGAGCGTCCAAATGCTATGTTCTCAGCAATTAGTTGTTTTCGGAGTAAAGATTTATGTGGGTATTGCAGTTCAGTCTCATGTAGCCTTATTGACTATTATTTGTGATTAATTTGGGGATTGAGAATTAAGTCATGCTTGAATTGTTGGTAATTGGCAATCTTTTGATTGTTGTGGGTTTATTTCTAATGGGTTGTTGTGGAAATTGTGAAAGAGTTACAGAATTTTGAGTTTTAAGTGATCCGAGGCTAAAATTGGTTTAAATTTCCTAAACATGGGGGAGAAAAGATGCAATCTTTGTCATGTGATTTGTCTGGCTAATAGGAAAACTTCAGTTTCTCAATGGTGATAAGGCATTTCGGTTTCGTGGAGCTCTCTTTGGAAAGATCATGGTTTTTCAATTTTCTGATTTATTTATCCATAATGGTCTGATTTTTCTTTCTTTGTTTTTAGCTTCTGTTAGAAAGTCCAGTCATTTACCAAATTAATGTGCTTGCTTGATTGATTTCTTAAAAGTGAGTAGCAGTTGATTCTGAAGTTAAACCCAAGCTTGTAATCGTTTCCTTGGGGCTTAATCCAAGCATCGATCCTGTTGTTTCAAACGTCGTTGTACATCATGATGACCTAACAAGACACTCAAAAAAAACAATGCCATCTAAGAACCTTGCCATCTATGGCTTTGGCAGACATAGTGCTTTTTTGGGAGCAATTGAGATTTCAGTCTCCTTTGCAATTTTAGATGTGACTTTATGCATAACGCTTGCAAAAGTCAGGCCCTGGCATATATCTATCGCTGAGGTTGGCTTACTCTTAATGCAGAGCTTGTGTAAAATGTGACATGTGGAGTGGATCGCATTGCACAAAGTCAAGCTTGCATGGGGGATTGGCATCACAGTTAGCCATGATTAGTTTAGGGAGGAGATCAGCTGCCAAGGTGAAGGGCAGATTTAGAACTAAGGTTGCTGTTGTTTCGGGCGAAGGTGACCTATTGTTTTACAACAGCAACAATGATAAAAGTGTTCTCCACAATGATGAAACTCTTGGGATCGAAATGCAACCTGATGCGGTGTCCCTGGGGGCACTTTCAGCAGATACAGCCCCTGCATCTGTGGGCTTTGCAACAGAAGAATGTGATTTTGATCGCCCCACAGCACGTTTTGCTTCCATCCCTGACGCTATTGAAGATATCCGTCAAGGAAAGGTTTGTTCATTTTTGCATTACTAAATCATTCTTATCTGCTTTTTCATTGGTATTTATCTGGGAAAAAGATAGATTGGTGATAGCGCATATGTAATGATTGATTTTTACCATTTTGTCGCATTGATGTTGCAGATAGTAATTGTTGTAGATGATGAAGACAGAGAAAATGAAGGAGATATGGTAATGGCAGCTGAACTAGCAACACCTGAGGCTATGGCCTTCTTTGTAAAGCATGGAACTGGCATTGTTTGTGTCAGCATGAAAGAGGAAGACCTAGAGAGGCTGCAACTCCCTCTGATGGTTCCGAGTAAGGATAATGAGGAAAAGCTTTGCACGGCGTTTACAGTTACAGTGGTATGTTATCTGTTTTGGGGATGCTATACTGGGTTGGGAGTGACTTATAAATCTGTTTTGAGGGAGTTTTCTGTTGTCTATTTTTCCGAAGTAGCATAGGATTAAGTAACAGATTGTGTTGTTGAATAGACATACATAGTTTGGTATAGTTTGAGCTCTCAATCGGTTAGTTATAATGTTCTCACAATTGCACCCAAACAGGCCATGGAATTTGGAAAATCATTAGATTTGGGAAACGTTAAGGTCTCTTATTATTGCAGTTGTTCGTGCCTTCTTCCAAAATAGTAGATTTAGGCATTTGTGTAACTATTATGGAATGCTAATCATTAACATCTCATTCTTGTCTAAATACTCATTTTCGTCCTCTCTCTATGTTCCTTTGTACTTCAATTTTAGTTTTTTTTTTTTTTTGGGTTTTAATTCTTTAATTCAAACCCGTTTGAAAATCTGTAGGATGCAAAACATGGTACAACGACTGGTGTATCAGCTCGTGATAGGGCGGTTACTGTAAGGGCCCTGGCATCAAGGGACTCCAAGCCTGAGGACTTTAACCGCCCTGGCCATATATTTCCCTTGAAGTACAGAGAAGGTGGTGTCTTGAAGAGAGCTGGACATACAGAAGCTTCTGTTGATCTTGCTCTGTTAGCTGGATTAAATCCTGCTGCAGTTATTTGTGAGATTGTGGATGAGGATGGCTCAATGGCTAGATTGCCCAGACTTCGTGAATTTGCAGAAAAGGAAAACCTCAAGATTATATCTATTGCTGATCTGATACGGTATAGTATCAAAATTTGCCGTGGCGATACCCACCCTGATGGCCTCGTAATTTTGCTATTTGCATAGGAAAATATTTCTTTTTGCTGTGGCCTTGTAGCAACCGTCTAGCAGAACAATTTGTTCTTCATTTATAAGGTAGAGGGCGTTCCCTGATGTATTGTAATCTACAGGTATCGGAGAAAAAGGACCAAATTAGTAGAACGTTCTTCTGCAGCAAGAATACCTACAATGTGGGGGCCTTTTACAGCCTACTGTTATAGGTCACTCCTGGATGGCATGGAGCATATTGCAATGGTCAAGGTGAGTGATTTTAAACATGTCCTGATACATCTATAAGATAAAGTCTTCTTGTTTTGTGCTCAATTCAAGGATTAAAAATGCGGTTTCGGTTACAGTATGAAAAAATCGCTCTGTGTGGCTTTCGCATTCCATATCGTGGCGAAAATGCGGTTCTGCCAACTCGCATGTTCATTTTGATTATGACTTCCGCCCACCTTCCTCCACAAAAATAAAGGTTCATCTTATTGCCACGTGACACTTACCACCACTAGTCCACTAGCTGAGGTTCCTACTTTAAGCACAATTACTTCTATTTTGGCAACTATCATTCACTTTGTACCACCATTCCCTTCCTAACCCACCCCCTGTTTCTTCTTCCACAAAAAACGAAGCGAATGAAGGAGAAAGAAAAAGATAGCTAGGTGAATTTTAAACTTGAGATTGACCTAGGTTGCACTTGGTACACAAATAACAGGTTCATATGAACTAATGCTTGTCCAATTAGATCATGACTGGATAAGTCTCGACTGAAGCCAACCCCCCCCCCCCCCCCAAAAAAGGTTGTTCTATAATGAAATTCCACCCCCAGGACCATAGCACTGAGGATGTTATAAGCTATGGACTACCTTGCTAAATTTGTGTTGTCTATAGCCTTTTCTGATACAGTTGGTGTAAATAAACTTGGGTTAATCATTATATGCTTCTTCCTTGTGGTGAAGTAGTCAACTACAGCCCACCCCAGTGAGTTGTGGGATGCAGACCAATTCAGCTACTCTCATTTAACTGGGAATAAGTGTTGTTAATGTCACTTATTTAAGAGTCTTTAACTTTCTGTAAGAGATACAGCACCCATTCCCCCAAGGAAAAAAAGGAAGTCAGTCTTGGGACAGGAGAGACTGGGCTGTTTACTAGTCTATCGTCTAAAATGACACATGCATTAAGTCCTTATTATTGAACAACTGTGACTTAAGATATTTCTTTAAGCAGGGAGAGGTTGGGGATGGAAAGGATATTCTTGTGAGGGTCCATTCGGAGTGCCTTACAGGAGACATATTTGGTTCTGCTCGATGTGACTGTGGGAAACAGCTTGCTCTTGCCATGCAGCAGATAGAGGCTGCTGGAAGGGGAGTTTTAGTGTATCTTCGTGGGCACGAAGGGAGGGGAATTGGCTTGGGCCATAAGCTTCGTGCTTACAATTTACAAGATGCTGGTCGTGATACTGTTGAAGCCAATGAAGAATTGGGATTGCCTGTTGACTCAAGGGAGTATGGAATTGGTGCACAGGTACTTTTCTCTTGCCCATGAAAGAACATTTTTCATTCAGATCGATTAAGGTTTCTGTAGTCCTCGCATTAGTTTCATATACTGATAAAGAGTTCCCCAAAGGGGTGGTTCTTTTGGCATTTTCTTATGATTTGTTGGGTCAGTTGTAGACCTTTTGCCATTATGGCTTGTGTAGACAATGAACTCCGAGCGTATATCTTAGTAGCCTACTTTTGTATGACGACATTTAATTTAATTACAATCCCCCCCCCCCCCCCCAAAAAAAAACCAAAAGAAGGGTACATATGTTTCCTAACCTTCCCCTCCAAAAGATACGTATGTCTACTTATGTCAGGTCCACTACTTAGCCTCGGTGAAATGTTGAGGCCTATTTGATTGGTTTAACATTAAATTAACCATCTTGTACTTAATGATCACTGCAGATGCTAACGGATCTGGGTGTCAAAACGATGAAGCTAATGACAAACAACCCGGCAAAATATGTAGGGCTCAAGGGTTACGGTCTTGCTATATCAGGGCGAGTGCCGCTTATAACCCCAATAACCAAGGAGAACAAGCGATACCTGGAAACGAAGCGCATCAAGATGGGCCATGTATACGGCTTAGAACAGCAGGGTAGCAACACTAGCAGGCCCAACACCGGAAATGGTACTCCTACACACCGTAAGAATGATTCGTCTGATGATACGACTGACTCATAGATTTGACTCAATTCCTTGAACGCCTAATGCAAGACCGGAGCACATCAATCTGGACAATGTTGCAGATTTACCTTGTGGATTAATGCTAGGACTCTCAGGTGTTCAGTTTGGTTATGTTGGCTGTAGCTTTGTATGAGATTTGCATTCAGTTATTCATTCATTTGTCTGAAGATTGTATAAATGAGGTTTGAGCAAAACTTGGGGAATATGTGACCTGAATTTCTCATTCAGGGAAGTATCAATTCTCTTGTTAGAAAAGAGCCATTTCGGGGACAGATTTGTACTTTTCAAAAAGCCATATAGTTATTAAAGAAAAGTTAAAGCCTTCTTTCTTTTCAAACTCTGCGAGTATTTGTGTAAATATGCAAATCTGTGGTATCAACTTAGCAGATTTTTTTACCAGCTCAACTATTTGACACTCACAAATTGCAAGAAAGATATCACCATTTATGGTAAAAATCAGACAACATTGAATTTGGTCAAAATTAGAGCGTATTTCAACTTCAGAAGAGATACAGCTTCAATGGCTCACTACATGACTGAAATATTCCAATCATACAAACTGAAGAAAGCCGATGACTACCAGCTGACAGGAGTCTTGTACTGGTCTCTACTAGTATGTTATTGAAGATGTAACAACAATTTCATGTATAGCATTTATATGATCTTCAAATAAAACAAACTCTACACTACATCACGGCGTCCAATCAATGTTACAGCAGATGCCCTCTCCCATTCGCTAAGCTAATACAATTTCCATACACAAATCTGTACAACCACCTCCTACTCAACTACCAATACAGTTAGACATGGCTTCGACTCAGAATGCTCCATGTCGAGGACAAGACCCTCCAAACCCACTTCAACTCAATTGCAGTTTATTGAGGAGAGACCCTCTTTCTAAACTAGTCATTAGGAGCAATGAGTCTGAAACCTATTGCCTCGAGTAAAATTATGGAGGGAAGATACCTTATTGGTCTTAGCTTCTTTAGAGCTGCAATGCTAGATCAGGCTGCACTGAATCAGCCTTCCCAGAACACGGGGAACTGGGGGCCTGGAATCCAACATTTAGGTCTGGTGGTGAAGGACTGCCCTTTTGAGGTTGCCTGGCATGGGGCAAACAATCACCACGTCTCATTGTGCTAGAATTTTCTGTCAACTTTGCTCCTTCAAAGCTGTTGTTATCCGCAGATGGTGGACCAAGACTGTCTGTCTCAGTTCTGGGAAGTGTCATAGGCCTTGCCGCAGCAGCCCCAATCATTTTCCCCATCTGGGCTGCAAAATTTAGCCCATAACTACCATTGAGGCCATTGATTCGAGGACGGTTGTCTTTTGTGGCATTAGTGCTTCTATTTAACATACTGGATGTTGTATCTGGATGGGAACTTGTACTGGCTTCCGACACATTCAGCCTAGGCACACCACCATTACCAGGAGTTACTGGAGAAGAACAAACTGGGGTTCCGTCATTACTAGCAGATGGAGAAAGGACTTTGCTTGAGCCTTCGACTAATTTTGGTTGAATAGATGGAATTTTTGTCTTAGATGATTGCTCCTCCTGCTTCTGTGTTGAATGGTTAGATTCCACCCTATCTTGATCGGGAGCAGAAGATGAATCTCCGGAAATGGGCAAAGAGGCTGGGGGTGATGGCTGACTACCAGCAGCAGGAGGTAACTGTTGTGATACTTGCCTTTCTGCAGGAGCTTCATTATCTCCAACCCAACCTGGGCCGAACTTGACACTAGCAGGCAGGCACCTCTGAATCTTCCTCGATGCAACTTTCCAAGCAACAGGACCAAGTTTGGCAGCAAATCGGGCCAAGCTCCTTGCATAACCATGTTCACTGTGAAGCCCCACCTACATCACAAATGGAACAACTGCTGAGGAACCAACGGAAGAACATAGGAAATGCACAATAACAAGGAAATGCAAAATCACCCAGCAATAGCACGCATCATCTAACAATAGGACGCATCATCTAACAAAAACCTTTATGGTTGTCAACCCTATGACATATCAACTAGAGTGGTGATCAGGACAGTGCAGGTCAGCTCGTCATTGGAACTCCAGGCCTGAGTAATGCACAAGACTTGCCATTCAACTACTAACTCACCAAAAGGAAGAGCAAATCTGAAGAGCATGATTCCAACTTCAGGAACAGAATCATCACAGATGATGTCAAAGCTCATAATTTATGCACTCGACTTACAGGAATTAGGAGCTTTCTATCCCCATCAAAGGTAGTTAAGACAGATGGTTCTTCTCCAGAAGCTAACGTACAGCTCTGCCTGTAAGTGTTGCGTCTGTTCTCATCAAGCACAATATTCTTTTTCCCATGCTTCATCGTAATCCCCTTCGACGCAGAACCTGTCAAAGAGAACAGATGCCTCAAGCCTCCCCAAAGAGCCAGACAACAACAATAAACTTAAACAGGCATACAAACAATTTTAAGGCATACAAACAATCATGGAGGCAACTGACCTGCCATGTCATCAGTCCTCCCGTATCTCTCAGCTGACCAGCCAATATAGGTCTCTCCAAAGCGAAGGCCATAACTAGGACGTGCAAATAGATCAGGCGATCCATACTTCTCTAGAAGCAGGGGGCCTTTTCTCACATCATTGCTAGATTGGTTGGTAATTCCTCCAGTTGTAGGAGGAAGTGCTTCAGACGGGCCAGGGTTGGCATGCTCCGCTTGAGGTTTAGAGTGCTCCAGAGGTGGCCTACCAGGAGGCCTCTTCAAATTCTTAGTCGGCGGTCTACCTCTACGGACAACCTTGGGTTCTGGTTCCGGTTCTCTTTCTGTTTCATTATCATCACTATCTTGCCTCAAATTTTCAAAATTCTTCTTAGCCAACTCTTGTATAGCACGTGCCTAACAAGAAAGGGAAAGTTTAATATAAAGAGATACAAAATAAAATAGAGATATCCATTAAGATATCCAGGCTTCTAGTTACCTGTCGAAAGTAGATAGTATCTGGAGCATTGTATTGCATTGCATTGGAACAAATCAAGAAAACATCTTTCTGCATGTTAAGAAAAATCAAAGAATAATTATTTGTCAGCATCAGATTTGAAACAGAAATAAGTTATATTTAGGTGTCATAATTCAATTGAACACATGACCCAAATTGTCATCACCAAGATATCAGCCACAATCACCCTCAACCCAGAAGAACTAGCCCATGATAGCTAGAGTCTCAGTCATGTAGTATACAAGAATGCCCAACAAAACACTTCATGTTTTATTTCTGAACTAAAACACATACAGAACACTGAGACAGTTTGACCTATATGTATGAAAGTGGTCATTCTTCCAAGAAAAGCTGAAAGCCATCTTCTTTCCTTCATTTTGGCAAGACTTGTTCAGGACACTCCAAAACTCTCGGTATGAAAATAAAAAGCAGAAAATCAAGAAAACATATGCTACATATCCTCCTAGCCATTCATGCTCTACATGATGAGACTTCAAAGTTACGCTTTACTTTTCCTTTTTCCCTCCTTCCCTCCTTCAACCAATTCAGCACTACTGCCAGTAATGGATTGTAGGCCTTAAAGTGGACCCATTTAAGCATAAGATTAGCCATACTAATGAAAGCTGCATATATAGCAGGCAGAGCAAGCATCAATGATCTATCAAACTGCTTATTCTTAAGATACATGTGACTATGTGAGAGTCCCAAACACCCAATAGTCTTATCAGGAACATGTTATTATAAGTAGAGGCATTTCCTCTGAGCAGATGCATAATGCTTAGCAAGCACCAAAAGAGAGTTCCACGAAAATCTCAGAGCTGGAAAATTAAAGAACTGAAACACAGAAAAGACAAATAAACCAAGAAATAAAACAAGGACCAACCTCAAACTGTTCAAGGTTGGCATAAGCGCCATTGGCAAGTTTCTTCCTTACAGTACTAAAATCCATCGGATGTGCAATAACTTCATGGTAGTCAGGAAGCTGCAAAATCATAAGCAAACAAAGACATGCATTCATAGAAGAATCAAATGGGTAGCAAATGCCATAACTTTCCGACTATCATTGTTAGTCTCACCTCTTCTGGGTCCACTGGTTCTGCAAAAACCCCATAAGTGTCCTTCCTGAGCACAGAAAATTTAGTCAACCCACAAGACAGTTAAGGAAAGACATACCAGAGAAACTAAGTGAAAACGAATTGGAACTAAAAGTACATACTTTTGAAGCCTGTCAAGGACAAAAAGCAACAACTTTTTATTGGGTAAAGGGGTTGAGGGTCCATCATCAAGCTTTGACCCTGCAAATATCAACATTGACATTCAGCAAACAAGTTTACACAAGAGTAAAAAACACAATGAAAAACCCCAATAATGCCAACTGAAAACCTTGCTGAGGGGTTGTTTGGTTTGTTGCGGCACTGTGCTTTTCACCCTGAAAAGCAAACCCATCATCAATGAGCATATATCATCCAGAACTAAGCACAAAATAATCTTAATTAAGCAAACAATGATCTCAATCAAAGCGACAGCTATGTGGCCTGCATAGTAGCATAATACTCAAAGATTGTTATCTTTAAAAAAGGGGGGGAAATATTTGAAGTAAATAAAGACAAAGTTGAACTTTTTGCTGAGATGACAGTCTATCATTCCCAGTGACGAATTTAATGCCAAAAATCAACGAGATAAATAGATTTTAAAAACAGAGAAAAAAGCAAAAAAAAAAACCCAATTTTATAGAAACCGAAAAAATCAACAGCCACCAAAGATAAAAAGATAATACGGCCCTATCAGAGAAAAAAATCCCCCAAAAATTCCATGCTACTACACACTGAAGTGACCAAGTCAAAGTGCGTCACACTCACTCAAACCTAGCTCAACCCAATTTCAATTAAATGCGCGAAATTCTAGGAAATCCAAATCTTTCAACATTAACGCTCAGCTTAACACAACTATAAATCAAAAACCCCGCGCAAAAAACAGCAAGCACCTTCAATTAAACAAAAATCCCACATTCCTTCAAAACCCCCTGAAAATCACAAAATCCCCAAAACCTTCCAAAACCCCAAAAGTTGCAAAATTGAACACCTTATCGTGGTTGTCGAGGCCAGATCCGGGGCCAATTGAGCCAATCTTCCGCTTCTTGTGATGCGAATTCGACCCAGAAGAAGCCGAACCCGCATCATCGGACCCAGAATTGTCCTCACCAGAGCCCACCTCCCCATCTTCATCCCTCAAATTGAGCACGTGTTTAAGCTTCTTCTGTCTCGTAGTGCCGCCGGAGGGTTGGTCGTCGTCGGAATTAGGGTTAGGGTTCCGGCGAGTGGATCGGCGTAGGAAGGAATGAGGACTAGGGTTTTGAAGCTTGTGCTGCTGCTGCTGCTGCTGCTGTTGTTGCTCTTGCTGTTGTTTTAAGGAACGTTTTTGAAGATCCAGCAACGAAGGACGACCTTTCTTCTTCTTCCTCTTCTTCTCCACTACCTTCCCCATCTTTTTTTTTTCCCCTTATTTTTTTGTTTTTGTTGCTGTTGTTCTTGTTGTTCCTCTTCTGTTGTTGGAGTTGGGTTGTGTGACCCCCACCCCGGTTTCTCTCTCCTCTTTTTCTCTCTCTAGATTTTCTCTGGGGGAGGGGGGACTTTGGGGTGGTTTATTTTTTCAATTTTGAGGATCTTTTTATTTTGTTTTACATTTTTTTTAACTTTTTTTTATTTTTACGGGTTTATGTTTCGGCGTTGGGGTTGGGACTTCGAGCAGGCTTGTCACGTGAACCAACGAATGGAGTTCGTGTGAGTTAACTCGCACGCGCCGGCCCAGTTCTTTTGTGCCCTTTAGCTTTTATTTATTATTAGGATTATACCTTATGATATAAGGATATAAATTAAATAATTTTTTAATATATTATTTAGAGAATAGAATTTTTAATTAGAAAAGTAAATAATAAATTGTTATATTATATTATTTTGTGAATGTAAAAGTAAAATGAGTTTTATTTAGTTTTTTCCCTATTAATAATATATTTTTTTTATTCTTAATTAATATCTAACTCGCATTTCTTGTTATATTTATATCATTAAATCATATATATTTTATGATTAAATCTTATTATTAAATAATAGGAAGGTATATAAGAAATTACCTTATTAAATAAAATTAATATTGTTAAATTTACAATCATCCTACATAATTTTTTTTAATTTTAAATCTCATGTAGCATCTTATATTGTATTAAAGTAACTTACATGGCTATTCACTCCTATGTGGCATCTTACATGGCAAGCTTATATGTCATTTATATATGAGTTCAATCCAACTTTTAATATATATATATATGATATATGATATATATGATATGAAAGAGCGGCTATGGTGCAAACTATTTTCCTTTTTAAGTTTAGAAAGTAATTAACGAGTGTGTAAGATGGTGGTTCGGCCCAAATCATTTGTGCCCTTTAATTATTCTTGCAACATGAATTCTTGTATAAGGCGGCCACATAAAAAATACATATAAATTTAGACACAATCATTTATTATTTAATTCGGCCTTTTTTTCTCCCAAGTTACTTTTTTTACAGATAATTTTATTAAGTGAAATACGAATGATCTTGATCAGAAATTGAACAACTTCATTCACAATTTCATTGATTTAAATATGACCCACGTGCGAAATTAACCAACCGAAAAACAAACCTCATGTGCCAAACCATGTTTAGCAAAGACTATTCCTCTTTTTTTAAAAAAAAAAAAAATCAAACCAAACATTGTTCCCATTGGTGGTACTTCTGCAATTTTAATATTGAAATTTCCCCCCTCAGAGGGTACAAATCATAAGTGGCAAATAGGGCGCTAAACGAGTGATACAACACGAAATACTCATTTTTCTACTTACCACGAATACTTTTTCTTATTATATATTTATAATATCCATGCACGTGTGTGTGTGTATATATATATATATATATATATATATATATATATATATATATATATATATATATCCTCAGATCCCGCGAAAGCGGGAACTACATTGAAAGGTGGTGGTGTTGTATGAGAGGTGCAAAACTATGTTTTAGGAGCACATCACTTGAGACGCCAACTCTCGAACTATGATATTGGCTTCCTGTTGTACATTTTGACCTATATTAACTAGTTTTCAAAGCATGAGACATGCATCCATATTGGTTAAATGGATCCTTAATTTTATTGACATGAATAAAGCACATAATCTCAACTTTTGAGCGCTTAAAACAGCTAATTTTACTACAATACAAAACACAACACCATATATGTATTGGTAGTTGGTGAAGTTAGAGGAAGTAAATAAGTACGAAATGCATATATTATATATACTGTCTCCAATTTTTAAAATTCAAAAAGTCAATCCATGCATGTAATGTGTAGTTATTTTAACCATTTTATCATTACAATTGGACACACTCTTGTAAGTAAAAAAAACTTTTTTACTTTTTTACTTTTTTATTGTCATTATTATATAAAAGAGAAGGTAACATGTCTTCATTTTAATTGTTACTTGTGTACAATGTTCTAGGATCTAACCTAGGTTTTTTCCAATCTCTAATTAATCCAACTTTGCTTTAGGTAAGTGGGTTGGAGAACCTTGCTTAATTCTTATCTTTTGAATAACCTCTTTTTGGGGGAGGGGGGTATTATGGAGGAGGGGAACCTTAATAAAGATGAGAAAATAAGGTCTTGAGTTGGTTGATGTATGGTTGGAAGTTGGAAACCTCTCTTGTAAAGAATCAAAACAAAGACTCAACTTTACTGTAATATGTAGTGACCTATTGTTGTTGCTAATTGAATTAGATTTTCTCCTTCAACCTTAATGGCTTAATTGTCACAATGTCTTAAAAGAAGTTTATTGTTCGAAAACAATTCAGTATAATCCATCTAACAGTATCTCATGTAGTATCTGTTATCCAACCTTCTTTTCAGATTGACAAGTACATCCCTCTTACCTAGACTCAATGTTATTATGTCAACTAATTTAAAGGCTCTTACAATTCAACCAAAAAGGAACATACGAATCAAATCAAATGCCACAAAAGCATGACTCATACATAACAAGTCTAAAAGATATTTGTTTGCCACCCCCAATTTCCACGAAATCCGGGCAGAATTTCAATTACACACACGTTTATAATCATAATTTAATTTTATCAAATATAAATAACCTTCTAATGCAAACAAGTTTACTATTGTAATTAATTTAATTTTCTCATTTTTGGTTGTAATAAAATACTACAAATAATCACTATCTTATAATTATAATTAACACAAACAACGTAAGTATTATTACATTTCAAAAGTAATTAACATTACATTACATTAAACTAAGTGCGGCTGCTCCCCACTTTTGCAACCCTGTCAGTATTTGTTGTCACGCTTTGCCCCTATTGGCCAAGTCTTCTCCTAATATAATGTTGTGGAATCATATTATTTGTATAGAGTGGGGTCTCATTCAACCCTTTTACTAAAGCAAAGTATCAAACTTGTTCAGCATGTGAATACATCTTGTCTCAGAAGTTGGATAAAATAGAACTACTCTCTCTCAGAAAACCCTACACAAACTTAATTTTTGCAGAGATCAAACCCATTACGTACAGATTAATACAAATCAGACAGTAGTACCACAGCAGTTTATCATAGACACGCAGTAAAACCCTGTTTTCAAAGCCAAGCAATTAACTACTCTTTTTGTCTAATACAACCCTCTCTCTTCTAATCAATTATCATCATTATTATAGTTCTAAGCTAATACGCATAGGCCCAAAACATACTCACTCAACAACACAATACTTGTCTGACATATATGTCACTGTTGATGTCTGTCAAGCTTGGCATGTAGCACAAGTGCAGCCAGCGCCACACTTGCAGAAGGCCTTCCCGACACCTCGAACCTCCGTCTTGGTGCATGTGCATGGGTTGCACCCACAGTGATCTCCGCACGGGCATTTCATGTGTGTCCCTTCCCCTCCTGACGCCGTGCAGCTGCATCGTCGTCATTTTTAATTAGCACTAATTACTCCATTAACCATGTTTTACAACTCTACGCAACAACAAATAATATCTAAAAGTACACAGACTCAACTCCCCATTAATGTCTTACGCAAAATCAAAATTTCCTACAGATAACAGTCTTGTCAGACATACTTAAGAGCTCGCTTTTTATAAACATAAGTCACAGTAACCTTTTACGTTGAAACTATCTCATCTAAAACAAAGACGTCTATATATATTGGATAATCTGTATAGTTACAACTTTGCTTTATATTATATATACTGGATCTACTGTTCCCTTGCAGTATAATTTCTACATTTTTATCATCGTGGTAGGAAACATGCACACTAAAAAGCAGAACAATATCAGAGACCAAACATATGGGCCTGATTGTTGGGCCTGGACACAGTCTAACCCATGAACACAGTTATCGGCCTGAAAAAAATTCAGAGACCAAATATATGCGCTTGATTTACAAACAACAGTTTATAATATTTATAATAATTATTAATTATTATTTACAATACTTTCTAACAACAAAAAAAAATGTTTATAAATTTGTATAGATTACAAAGTTATTGATATCGAACCAAATATTACATAATTTTCTTACAACTTCTATAGATAAAGACAATAGAAAAAGACAAAAATAAAGAAAATGCACAGATGTAAAGATAAAGAATCCATTTATAAACTTTTAACAGTCGATTTAAACTTTTAATTTAACGAATTCTTATACAGGACTAAACGTACCTGCAAGACGCACCGCCGGGGCACGGTGAAGGGCAGCCACAAGAGTTGTTGCAACCAGCCGGAGCGGCAGCCTTTGCATCCGCCATTGTCCGATCTCTGTCCTCCTCCCTTTATTAATTAATCTCTCTCTTTTTCTCTCTCTTAATCTGTGTATTTGTGTATGTGTACGTCCTCCTTATCTCAACGAGTAATTACACATATTTCGTAGGGTTCTCGATTATTTATAGGCTTATCAAAGCCACCGCCTCGCTGACCAGGTGGCAAAAATAAGTGTGCTACGTGGCAACCTGAGCTAAAATATTGTGATGAATCGTTCCAAAAACTTCTCTTCTATTTTAGAACCGACTGTCACCTTCTAATTTCTGTTTATAATCTGTTTAGATTGGGTGCGAAATCTAATCTCAGCCATCTAAATAAGAAAGTGGGTCCCTGCTTTATCATCCACTGGTAGTAGAGTGGAGATTTCTGGGCTTCTTGGGATCTTTCTTTGTCCTTTGTTTTTAGGGTCCAACGGTCAGATGCCTAATTAGACAAGTAGACCCAAAATGGGAGAGAACAAAATCGATCTGTATCATGCTTCTATAGGTTATATTGGCGTTACATATTAAACATTATCTGTATAAGGAATACAAACTGAAAAAATATATATATGTGACAAGTGCGAGTACATATTCCCAAGTATCTGATATACATTTTTCAACTACCCCTTAATTATATTGGATGTAGGGTAAAGTGATCTTTTATTGTTGATGAGTAGCTCACCCTAAAGTCAGAGTCACATTTCTCATTAGTTGTGGCATTGCGCATAAAGCTAGCTATATGGCTATATCCAGGACCCAAAGCCAACCCCCCCCCCCCCCCCCCCAAAAAAAAAACAGTCCAACTAACACTATAATTTTAAAGAAATAATCCTGCATGTGGATCGGACTTGGAAGGGTGGGTGCATGGGACTTCAATTCACTCCCTTTGGGTTTTGAGTCCCAAATGTGAGCTGTGAATCACATTATCTCTTTTGGATGGTGTATCCTTTGCTCTTTCGGGTTGGTCTCCATGAAATCACTTTATTTGTTAGTAGGACACTACTGACTTCAATTACATGGACAGGGCAAAGCCAGAACAAAAAATATTCCCATATGTAGAATCTAAAACTCTTTGCACTAAGATTGATTTATTCTAAGCTACCTTTTTAGTTTGTTGTCCAAAATAAACATAACAAACGCGTAATTTTATAGGAAGGAACTCAAAAAAAAAACAAGTCCCAAATGCGTAATGGCAGTCTCATACACCATAGCTTAATTTGCTCCTCCTTTCTTTCGTACTCAAACTCCTTAGACGTCGCTTTCTACCTTCAACTTCACCCTGAATTATAATTTATACAATAGATTGATTGCTTATATTAAATTTTTATTTTTATAGATTCAATATGAAATAAATAAGTAATATACACAAGTATAATGAGGTCTTAATTAACCTTAAATCAAAAATAACCTTTTCATACACAGATGAAGATAGAGTTTTCAATAATGACCTTTTCTTAATAATAGTAGATAATAAACCAGAAAAACAAATATAAAAATTTATTTTTAGCGTACAATTTAAAACTTTTTATAATTTAACAAATAAAAATAAGAAAAAGGCATTAAAAAATACGTGTTATGTTCAACAAGATATTACTATCAAAATCTGGTCCCACTTATTCAAATGTTTTTTTGGACTGAAATTAATTAATTAGACTGATAACTCAGCTTACCATGCTTTCGTGCGCAATTAGCTTAGCAAAAATTCCATAAGAATCAATGTTGGCTCATTAATCATTATTATTGTTTATATATCAAGACTTCCTCCATGAGTTATTTTTCCTCACTAATTAAAGGACTGGCACTTAAACCATCTTGTCACGTATGGACATACACACACGACCACTTTTCAATGAGAAGACTGAGAGGGGGGGGGGGGGGGGGGGGGGGGAAGATTAAGTGTAAAGCGGCAACAACGTCCCTGTGTGGTATAGGAACCGTTGCACCGAGACACACATCGTGGACGCTGATTTCAACCCCCAAGACTCGACTTTCGACATCAAAGATTTTCTAATATTAGCGACGACACCGGTAGAAACCTACACTGCTTGAACTTTTGCTCTCTTCCACACTAATCTCTACCTAAGATAGATATTTTCCAAAGATATCACCACATGGTTGCTACACTTGGAACACTTCCCACTACTACTTAGATTGACCAGTGACAATGTCAATATGTACAAATTCCAAATGCAAGGCCTCTTGTTTGCAGCACTTTTTGCATATATGGCTTGATTTGGGAAAACTAGGGTTTCAGTGTGTGCTCCACAATGTATGCTCGTGGGCCTAAATCGCGAGATTCTTGGGCTCAACAGAGGAAACTGGCTCGCAGCCCACTAGGAACGCACTTGAAGGAAATTATGATTTTGCCCCTGATATGGAGAACTATAAATATTCACTTACCCACCTCGGGAAAGGGGATCATTCACCTCACCCACTCAGAATCAAGAAAGAATCGCCATAAACCCTAAAAGGATCTGTACTGTCTTTCTTGTGTTGTCTCTTCTAGGAAAACCATATTGACTTGAGGCATTCCCCGAACTCCAATCTGGGGTCGCCATTTTTGTAGAATTGTTGCTCGTGGAGTGGATCGTCAGACGTCCAGACCCCTTGCCATCACGCAAGCCCGCTTTCTACCTACGTCATCTTTGGAGAAACCAGAAAGTACCAAAACACGGCTCCAACCAAATTTATATTACTAAACAGACAGTAACAATGATATACAATCTACGCGATGTGTTGAAATGACTTGAACCTTACTTAAAAATATTGATAGAAACACTAATTCAATACAAACCTAGACAATTTCGTCTCGATTTCGACTTAGTATCACCATTTAACATGAAAACATGTTATTCTAAGGTTGACATGAAACTAACTGAATTATCAACTGAGTTGAGCTGAACCGATCGACCTGTTTACCACGCGTTTAAAATAACATGTTAAAGAGATCTACATTTTGCATCTACAACAATTACACAATTTTTATATGAGATTTTTGGTGCGGATTTAGTCAAATTAAACAAAGATAATATTGATGTATGAGGCTTGGTTGAATAGAACTCCTAATTTGTCACTTGCATTGAAGGATTTTAGTTCACTCCTTAACCACTTCACCAATTGGCAGGAGTTATTCATGAGACATGGCCTTTGTTCTCATTTTCATCTACATGACATCTTTCTAAATAATTGATTGAAGCCTAACTAATTGATGATCTATACAGCGGGCAATCGTATGCTCTGATTGACAAAAAGAGCAAGGGATGGAAAAATTATTAGCCAAACATAAATTGTGTTGAACAATCTCTAATTTGTACCTTTCCACTCCTAATTTAATTTGGACCGTTAACGTAGCCTTCTTGTTTGTAAGCTAATTTGGTTTAATATACTCACAACAAAGACAAAAGAGAACAAAGTCCTCTTCAATTGTGACTTATCATGTATAATCATTTGTGACAAATCTAATATTTTAACCTTATATTATGAAATTTGCGTTTTACGATTGGTGCAGGTTCAAACCGCAAGAACACTTTATTCTACTTAACTAGTAAGTACTATAAAAGATGACTGTAAAAATTTGAGTACTTTGGGCCTGTTTTTTTTGTGGATAAATGGGGGTGGATAAAAGGTTGAAGTGGGTTGAGGTTGGTTGAGGTGGGTTGAAGTTGGTATTTTTTTTGAAGGTGGGTAGAAATAGGTTGAAGTGGGTTGAAATTGGTATATTTTTTTTGTGGTGGGCTGAAGTGAGTTAAAATAATGAGAATGTAATTATGTGTGATAATTTATGAAGTTATCATAACTTTTAGTGTATTTTTTAGCTGAATGGTAATTTCACAATTTTGTAATTATTTTTCTGGAAGTTGGAGGCCGGCACAACTTGTCAATTATTTTTAACGATTTGGGTTACAAAATTTATTGATGACAACTTTTTATATACATGCCTTTTTTTTCATGGGTAAATTTAAAAATACCAACTTAAACCCACTTCAACATATTTTAACTCATTTCCACTATCAATTAAAGTTCAATTTATGACATTAAAAAAATTCAACCTACTTCAACTGACCACAACCTACTTCAACCCAACTCAACCTACTTCAACCCACTTTACCCTTTTACCGGCCCCAATTTGTCGATGGCAATAACAGGCCCATATTCGAAAAATTCAGATGTAATAAAAGAAAATAATATGATCGTAAGTGTTACAAAATATATCAACAATATAGATTTGTTGTTAATTTTTAAATGTAGGAGTTTGTTGAAAATATAACATTAGCTTTTTCCTAATTTTATAAAATACGAAAAATTAGGTTGTGCAAAATAATAAAAATATAATGTAATTTGAAAAGCGTGTAACAGCAAAATATGCTGATGATAATTTGAAAATTAAAATGGAATCGTATTAATCAATACTGCCTGATACATCATGATAATCAACAAAATGGAATCGTATCTAGTCAATTTAAAAATACCAACTTCAACCCATTCCAACTTCCTTTCATTAGTTTAACCAAGTTTAATTTATCACATCAACAAAATTCAGCCCACTTCAATGTACTTCAGCCCACTTCAATATATTTCAGCCTTCCTTAACCTACTTCGATCTACCTTAATCTATTTCACCTTTTTACCCACCCCAAGTTACTTATAAATTTCCACCATTTTCAAATCATACTACTTTTCAAATCATTAAATTTATGAAGGGGTGGGTTGAAGTTGATTGAAGTGGGTTGAGGTAAATTGAGGTTGGTTAAAGTAGGTTGAAGTAAGTTGAGGTTAGTATTTTTTCAGGTGGATTAAAGTTGATTAAAGTGGGTTAAAGTAAGTTAAAGTGAATTGACATTGGTAAATCTAAAATGACCTATAAAAAGAATAAGACCTTTATGTCTAAAACCAAATAAATATCGTAGTGGATATATGAGTGAATACAATTAAAACTTAAAACCTATGATAGGAGAGGCAACCTTTATATATCGACCGTGGCTCAGCTTTCATCGCCTATAATAAAAAGAAATATCCTTTATAAATCGACAGTTACGCGACTTCTATTACAGAACAAAAAGAGACTAAAAGAGCCCTATAAACAATAATGCTTGTCCTCATGAACATGATAGTACATCTACAATCCATTCATCCCATGAAACAAGGTAGTAATCCATAGCCATCAATCAGCAAGGAGATGGAAGGGGAAAAAAAAAAAAGACAAAAAATCTCAAAAGAGCAAGTAACACCTCCATCTTACCCATAATATCCCAACCACCCAAACACCCACCATTATATGTATCCCAAATTCCAATAATGCCCCCCAAAGAGAAAAATGCTGAAGTACTAAACTATCTTGCTATATTACAATTAAAAATTTAAAAAACCTATTCCCAAATTTAAAATGACTAAAAAGATTCAATTCACAAATGAATCAAATCCGGATTCAAATTCAATCAAGAGCGTTGGGACCCGAACAAGCCTTCAAAACGGGGCTCCAAACCCACTGAACCAAGAACTTCCTTCCATTCTTACCATACATATTGAACGTCTTTCCTTCCCTATCTCTCATCACTTGCCCAATATACCCTCCGCCGCCGCCGGTGCCATACAACCCTTCACAGAGATCCCCGATCTCCGTCGGCGCCGTCGGATCTTCGCCGGCGTACCAGGCGTTGATGAGCGGATTCGACGACAGCTCCGCCAGCTCGTGCCCGATCACACTTATCATTCCGTCGACTCCGACGTCGCCGTTCGGCGGCCGGAGCTCCCCCGGGCCGCCGCCGGCCATGTAGCCCGGCACGGCGAAGGGGTACGCGCACACCTCCGGGCACTGCTTCCCGGAGTTCCCAATCCACGCGTAGGGGAGAGTGTAGCCTACTAGTGAAGGGAAGGTGAAGTAGTGGAATCCACACACTGCCCTGCAGAAATCCTGTTGGGCACAATTTGTAAGATGAATCTGTGCAATGCACGGGGTCTAACAGTAGTACTCATAAAGATGTCTATATTGATACCTGCATAGTGACGTCGACGGAGGTGAGGATGAGGTAGACGCCGTTCTTGTGGTCGATGGGGAAGGGGGCGGATCGGACAGCGTTGGCGATGACTTGCTGAACGGAGAGGCGGGTGAGGTGGGTTCCCTGGGAGTAGCGGTGGTCGGAGTATTCGCCGGCGACGAGGAGATTACGGGAGACGTTGGCGCCGGTTTGGTCAGTGTAGAGCGCTACCGTCTTCCACCACTCCGCCACCGTCTTGGTGGCGGATGCGGTGGTGGGGGAGATGGAGTGGAGGAAGTCTTTGATTATGAGCTGCTGGTGGGCAGCCCAACGGCCGTACCAGATAATGTAGACGTTAATGGGGGAAGACGAGAGAACAGGGCCCATGTGGTATTTGAGATTGACTAGATTGGATGAGCCCTCGAACTTCTTGGATGTGGAGAGAGATTTTGGGGATGGTGGGAGTTTCGGGTTGATGATTTCTGGCTTGATTTCTAGCGTTTGAGCTGATGCTGGCTCTGAATTGGCTGATGAGGAGGAGATGAAGGTCAGTGAGAGGAAGAGGGTGAGGACAGAGAAGAGTAGGTGGAGTAGTGACATTTTTGAGTGGGGGTTGGAGAGCATTAGAGAGAGAAAGAGTGGTAATGGTGGAGGGAATTGAAGGAGAGAGAGTGAGGGGGTTTATAGGGGGGAGGAATGGCAGATGGGGGAAGATGGGCTGGAGACAGCTGCAGCAAAGTGGGCAATTGGCTTCCTTCACTTTTGAATGTTTTGAGTCTTGAAATTAACTACTAACAAAGCTAGAATAGACTACCTATAATACCTTTTCGAGTGGGCTCTTCTCCAAATCTTACGTAAATGCGAGATGTTTGTGCATCAGACTGTACTTTTTTAAAAAAATCTTGTGTGAGACCATCTCACGATAAATTATATTGTGAAACATCTTGTATACTTAATAGCCGCCACATAAACTCAAATGAAAAATAATGTACCATGTAGATGGCCTCACACTAAATTTCTATACAACTGTGTCATGCAAAAATTTGTTTATCAATTTCAACATCAAATCTTCAATCAAATTGCCTTAGAGTTTGCAACCGGAGGAATTGAAAGACGAAGAGTTGAAAGACCACTAGACCCACCACCTTTAATTTGGCAAATTTCAGACAATGATTTTGAGTGGCCTCCCCTCTCTTTTTCTATCGTTTTTCCTTTGTCCCTTGGGAAATTGGCTGTTTTTTTTTTCTCCCCCTCGTAATCTTCACTTGATGTTGACGATACCTGTAATTATTCACTTATATTTATTTCTAATAATGCTCTATTTTGTATTTTTGTGTTAAATACATGGAGAGGATTATATATGATAAAGATGTGTTTGTAACAATTTGGTGAAATCGACACATGTTAATTTTGGTGAAAAATATATACAACACAAGCTGTTCTTTATTTTAAGATTTCTCACCACAATTTGTCAATTTAATGAGCCAAAATTTTACAGTTCTCATTAATTCATTTCATTTGAAAAAGACACCTTTTTTTTTTTTGGAAAAAAGAATACTCAAGGTTTAAAACACAAATACATGACTCTTGTTTGTATTTACGATGTTAAAGTATAAATCTATTTTTGAACCTTCAACCATCAGTTTAAGCTTTCACCTGAGATGGTTCTTGAACATGAAATCAGAGCTTTTTTGAGTAAGAGCCTTCGAGTTCGAATTTCAACAGCCCATATATTGATTTATTGCGGAAAATAGGGAGAGTCTCTACAGCATGCATCTATGCTTCAAACTCAAAGGACATTTGCGTGAGGAGGCGTGTTGGAGTATATAAGTATATTCCTGAGCTTTCAACCATTAGTTTAAACTTTTGGTTGAGATGGTTCTTGAACATACAATTTAAATGTTTGAAAACCGCGTCCTTCATATTTACTTTCTTTTTTTTTTCGATACAGAGTTGGTTGCATGGCGAGTTATTGCCATGCAAATGTTCTTGAATTAATTTTGTATCTCATTGATTATTCAATGGCCTTCTGCATGTGAATTTGGATATATATATATTAGTACAATTCTCACCCTTTCTTCCCTTTCTTTAATTTGAAACAAATGGCAACAAAGACATGGGGGAGGTAAAGAAGTACATAGATTCGATTTATAGATCATGAGAATTGAAAAAATGTGTTTGGAGAGTTATTTTAGCATAAAAAGGTTGAGAAAAGAGATAATATAATCTTGAATCTATTTATATTTCGAAATAGAATAGACAAATATCATAACAATTAAGTAATCTTTTTACAAAAAGAAAAGAAATACTATGATACTTTTGTTTACTTAAAATTAAAATATGTTAATGGTAATTTTCGTTGTATTTCTACAACATTTTTCAAATTCTTAGTCACAATAAAAATCTCTACGGATACAAGTAACTATAAGTACAAACTAGATCTTTCATGTCAGTGTACTATATGACTATTCTTATTTTTACTTCATTATATTATGAAAAACTAAAATTTTTTCATTTTAATATGTAAGAAAGGTACAAAAATCAATAGAAATAGAGTTTGATCCGACTTTTTAATGATAATATAACAACTCATACTTTTAAAGATATTAAGATTTATGCAGTCTTATCTCTTCAGACATCTCCACTATTAAAGAGGTTGATTTCCAAGTTTTTAATGATATTTTACAAAAATTTCAGTAGTTGTCTAATGCTCACATAAAAACCTATTTTTCAGATAAATAGAAAGAGCTTGTGCGGTTTGAAATTGGAGATTTTGGCGGCATTCATATATTTCCAATGTAATTCGGTGGATCACATGGGCACTGTTAATTTCCTTCTCTTTGCATTGATAAAGGCATTGAAAATGGGTATCTTTTGGGTTGACACTAATATAGTACTGCATACAATTTGCATTCGTTTTAAATTGTTTTCACCTGCCTGCCACTGCCAAAAGTATGGAAGGAAAATGAGGGCAACTAATTGGACTAACTTAACCGTAAACTTGATCATTGAGTCTTATCGTCTATTTCTGATAGGTTTAGTTTCTTCTTATTCACAGCAAAATACTAATAATAATAACTTTAGAAATAAATTCTACCATCTATTTTGTGTTATTATACATCCTTAGTCCCAACATAAACTCTTGCTTCTAAAAAGTATGGAACTTTTTAAAAAATGATTGAACTATTATAGAAGGTCTTTAACAAAAGATAAATCGGTCTCAGGAAAATAGACTTTAAGATTATTACCATCTCATTCAAATATTGGCATCTTAAATTTGGGGATAAATTTCAAACATATATATTCATCTCTATCCATAAAATACAAATTATAACATTAGCCCGGGTCTATGGATTCGGGCTTTTTTTTTTTTGGTGCTGAAATGTGTACAAATATGGGCCGCCTACTCGTCTAACAGTTGGTGTGCTTGTTACTGCCTTTAGTTATCGAGATTATGGATTGTTTCTTGTTTCTCTAATTTATGAGGTTGAATATTTTGTTTTATATATTTGAACAATCTATTGTATCAAGTTGAACATTTTTATTTTACTTACTTGAACATTTCCTGGATCTATAGACCGGAATCTATGATATAAGCGCTTTAAATCAGGGCTAGCTAGGCTGTCCTAGGGAGAGGGGGCTACTTCCATTAAGGCTCTAAGTGGGGCTGTTTGAGAGTCAATCATTAAAGCCACATTACATAGAGGAGAGAGCAGGTCTAGCTTTATGGTCCAACCCTCTAAAATTAAGAGAACAAACACCATGCACCCTATTAATTAATATACATGAAGATAAAGACATCAACTTAATTAGCACTTAGTTTTCAATGAAATAATGGAAAGTTAATTGTTGGCTACCCTAGCTAGCTAGTGCTAGAAAATAGGATCCCATCATTCTAGATAAATCTATAAAGGTAATGCCTTCAAAATTATAATTGTCTATGCAAGATACCTAGCTATAAGCTATTTCATGCACTTTTAGTTAATATAATTTAATCAGTGTATAATATTCATCGTATTTTATATGTAATTGGCTCAATTGATTATATATTTATTAATTAGGTCCCAGGTTCAATTCTTTCGTTCCTTTTATAGTGTGCTGCACTTTATAATTCATAAATTTTATCAGTTAGATCATCGCATATAATCACAGAGTCTATCTTTCTCTCGCTCTCTCTCTTCTTTTTTTTTTCCCCCCTCCCCATTTCAACTTGATGCCTTTACTAGGTGAGCTCATCGACCACTCCACATGAAATAATGGACAGCCATCAACATCAACCATAATGCTGTCCTTGCATGCCTTAAAGTTCAAACAGTGCCTAATATTTCTTACTCTTCTTGAGAAATATAAAGCCGAGAATCATGGTGACAATTAGAAAGTGAAACTTGAACAATTTTACCTTAATTAATTACCACTAGGTAATTAATCAAAGTAAAACTTAATTAACTACTCCATTCCACAAGTGTATAGTGGTAACTAACAACTGACCATAAAGGATTTTGTACTATATAAATGATTTGTTTGACGACCTATGGTTTGTTAATTATGGTTAGCACCTTTTTGTCCAGTATTATACATTAGAAGCGTCGGCAACATGGGGCTAGATCTAGCAATAATCCAAACATAAATCACCACCACGAAGACACTAATGTCAATGTATAGAAGCCACCAATTTGGTCAATTGATCTTGCCTAGTCTAGAAACTATAAAAGCATACTACAATTTTATTGGTTAAGTTTGGTTTTTTCAATAAATATGTCTTACAATTTTGTACTTTTGGTTCTTCGATAAAATCTATCTAGATCCTTAGAGTGACTAAGGTCTTCTTTGTTTCGGTGTTAAAAATTAGGGTTAGTAGTAAGCAATGGTTTATCAGCAGGCGTTTAGTAGGGATTAACAATAGCGGTTAGCATTTGCCCGCTTTACTAGTAGTTATTAGTCAATAACAGTCAGTAAACGTTTACCAGTGGTTATCAGCGTTTGTCGGTGGTGGGATCGATTAGTAGTCAGTGGTTAATAAAGTTTGAGAGCGGTTAAGAGAGATTAATGATCACCGAACGTTTTCTAAGCGCTGAAACGAACAAGCCCTAATTAATAATATTTCCTTTTACCATGACTAATCATAAAATTTGTCCAGACCCAAGTCGTCTTAAAATAACTAATTAGGCCCTGTTTTTTTCGTTGGTAAATCTCAATTTACTAACTTCAACCAAATTCAACTAAGGATGACAATAAAACATGTATCCATTTAAAACCCATAGAATTCGCCCTATTTAAGACCCAAGTGGGTGGTGAAAATAATTTTGAAATGAGTATGAAGCAGGTATTGGAAAACGGGTAGTATGGGTATGGATATGGGTAGAGCCCTCACCCGTACCTCACCCGTATCCGTTTTTATAATAAGATAAAAAAGTTATTTTTGGTTAATATTTTTCCGGTTTAAGTCCAATCAAACCGTTCCAACAAAAAAAATTAGTCAATAATATATTTGATTTGAAATTTCTAGACAATAAATCCGCAAAATATTACAACTTTGCAATTTTATAATGATAAAAACATATATAGTACTTGGATATGAGTTTTATGGGCTATTAATTTTCATTCTCTATGTGAACTCAAATAAAACCCGCAAAACCCGATGTGTATGAGTGTGAGTTTTATTTTTTAATACCCGATGGGTACGGGTATGGATATAGGTACGATTTTTGAAAACGAGTATGGGTAAGGATACGGATATGAGCCGTATCCTTACTCGTACCCGCCTCAGGGCATTTCCAGCCAAAGTTTCAGTTTTTGGAACTCAGGCCTGCTACGTTAGCAGGAGTTCCATTTGCATTCCATTCAATTTTTCAGTCACTGAAAACTCATTTCGGGATAATTAATTATCATGGAGCCCACAATTTAAACATAATTTATTACTTATTATTTTTTATTTATGTTTGTGTTTTAACTTTTGTAATATGTGTGAATCTTTATTTTTAGAAAGAAAGGAATATTTATTTTGTTGACATTAAAATGGACAAATGGATTTTTAATTTTTCTTATTGTTTTATTTTTGTGTTTGCTTTCCAACGGGCCTTCTATTGTCACAATTTTTTCACAAATCAGAATTTCTAAGAGGAGATATTTTGAATTTTAGTTGTGATGAAATACAAAGGTTTAGTTTTTATGGGAAACTTTTGTAGCGAAAAAATAAAAAATAAAAAATATGTTTAAACCAAGCATCCGTCGCTAACGGATACCAAGTTAATCAGCAAAATCAACTATCCATTGCTGTGAACAACAATAAATATCAGCTTTTCCTTTTTTTTGGCCGACCCACCCAAACGCGTCACATCATGTGAACGCTGCGTTTAGATGTCATAAACGACCAAAAAAAAGGAAACGCGGGAATGAACGGCTCCCAGTTCTGTCCCCCGTTTCATGCAACGCGTGCCATGGGCTGGCGACGACGAGTGTTACTTGCAGGTCCCACCTTTGACACGCGTGCTATAAGGCTGCGAGTACCCTCATTGCCATCCCTAACTTCAACCAACTTTACCAACTTTAATGGAAAAAATACCCACTTGAACCCTTTCAAGTTTCAACCAACTTTAATCCACTTCCCACTATTTTAACCAACTTCTACTCATCATATAAAAAAATGCAACCAATTTCAAACAATTATAACCAACTTTAACCCACTTCAACAAAAAAATACCCACTTCAATCTATTTTAATCCATTTTTACCAATTTCAATCAAATTTATCCATTTTTCAACCCAAAAAATAGGTTCTTAGTCATATCAAAAAAATTTAAATTTTAAAAATTATCCTAATTATTCATATCATCATATCTTTTGTGTGGTACAGTGTCATGTAAGAATTTGCTATGGGTTATGGGTGATATCTACCCACCACCAATGACACCCTCAATGAATTGCCCTTCGCATGTTGCAGCATTATTGGGCCAGTTTCCATTTTGTTTCCTTAAGTGGGCTTCCAGTTCCTTTCACTTAATAGAATAGATGTGGGTAAACCGGCCCATATTTAACCTGAAGTATTCTGCATGCTTGTTCAAGCCCAACTCCGACTCCAAAAGATATGTATCATCTACGCCTATTAATACAATTATTAAAAAAATTCAAGTAAAATATAAATTTTGATTGGTTAAATGAAATTAGTTCCAAATTGTAGCACTATCATATTGATTACACTATTCAAAGTGTGAAATAAAATCTCAGAAATTGTCAATTATGTCTGTCATCATGTGATGGTAGTTACAAAATCTTTAATTAAGGACAATAGATTAATGGCTGATTGTGAAATTAAACTATTATATATATGCAATTGGTCACAATAACATTTGTTATTTTCGAGATCTGCTGGACTTTGATCAACTAGCGTATTAATTTAGAATAATATTCGGTTGGATATTTAATTTGACGTGATAATATACTATAATTAACTTTGTAATATATTATACTTGAAGAAATATATTTATAATAATTCGGTTGTGTATTCGAAAGGCAAAGAGTTGACTAATATTTAAGCCTCAATAATGTCTTAAGCAATTTTTGATATTAAAATTTGGTGTCGATCTAGTTAAATGCTGGACAGCGATATATCTTTGACTTTTTTGAATTTTATAACTATATAAGATCATCCATGAGGGGGTGATGGCATGATGTTTCCTGTATTTGTCAATATTTTTGTATATGATCATCATATCTCTCGGTGATCACTCTTTGAATTAGCATTACTTATAAGACATTAGCAGTTCATTATTGACGAGCAAATAAAATCTTTAGATCCTACTGATGACCGGAAAAAGAAAACAAATAAAATCTTTACAACTGTTAGCAAAGACTGAACTTGAATTCCACCATAGTTTTTGTCCCATTTCTATTTTTTTTAAAATAAAGGGTGCTTGAGCCCTTTCCTCCATGGCTCCACAATCCACATATCGAGCAACAAATTAAGCACCAACTACCAGTAAAAAAACAGTACAGCACAGTGGGCTCCAACTAGTAAAAACTTTTTTTAAAAAGCAAAAAACTAAAAAATACATATACAATGGATTTTCTAATTTAACCAATTGTTTGCAGGCAAAGCAAGTTGGTCGAGACAGCATTTTAAGGAAAAAAAATTGTAATATTAGAGATGATATAATAATTGCAGATGATGAAGGAGAATCAGATAATGACAATATAAATACTTTGAGAGGTCACAGTTTACATATTCACCACACCATACCAGTAACCAACCAATTAAACTCTTTGTTGTGCTTCATCTCTTGACTTGCCTTAGCTTGATCGGCTTGAATCAAAAATGGAAGCAGTGGGATTAGCCCTCTCTGCTGCTCAAGTGCTCTTTGCTGCATTGCAGTGCTCGCAGCTCAAAGACTTTATTTCCCTGTGGGGCCACACATCTGAACTTGAGAGCCTCGAGTGCACCATCAAAGCCATCCAAGCTGTCTTGTCTGATGTGGATGCCATGCAAGCACATGGGTCTGAGCTCAACGCTATGCAGATGGACTTCATTGAGAAGCTCAAGGATGCTGTTTATGATGCTGATGATTTGCTCGATGAAATTGCCACTCTAGCAGGTCGGCACCAGCAGCTCCAAAAATCTAAGAAGGTACGCCGCTTATTATCTCGTTTGGTCAAGTTTGGTGTTTCTAAGAAAGTGACCCAAGAGCTTAAGAACATTAGGAGGAAACTGGATGGGATTGCGAGTAATGCTGATAAATATTCCTTTAAGGTTGACTACCAACCCATTAGGAAGAGGAGGGAGGAGACATCTTCTTATGTGTATGAGAACGAAATTATCGGTAGAGAGGATGAAAAGAGGAGGATCATAGATATGTTGTTAGATTCTAACACCCAAGGAGATATTTCTGTTCTTACTATTGTGGGAATGGGAGGGTTAGGGAAGACTGCACTTGCACAAATTGTGTACAATGACCCAAGCATTCACAAGGAATTCCCCTTTAGGTTGTGGGTTTGCATCTCTGATCAAGATCAGAACCAATTCAATGTCAAGACAATTCTTGAGAATATATATAAGTCAATCAACCCTGAGGAAGATAACATTGGTGCTCTTCGATTGGATTTCTTAGTCCACAAACTTAGAGAAAAACTAAAACAAAATAAGTATTTGCTTGTGCTTGATGATTTGTGGACTGAGAGTCACGGTGACTGGCTTAAGTTGAAGAGATATTTAGTGGGGTTGGGTGAAAGGGAGAATAAAATTGTGGTTACCACAAGATCGGAAGGGACGGCCATTGCTGTAGGAAGCAACCACCTCTACAAGCTACAAGGTTTGTCAGATGAGAATTCATGGAGTTTGTTCGAAATGGTGATCGGAAGAGATCAAGCAAACCGTGATGACTTAGTCGAGATAGGCAAAGATATTGTCAAAAAATGTGCTAATGTTCCACTGGCTATAAAAGTTATGGGAAGCCTTCTACATGGCCAACCTGTGAATAAATGGCAAACCATTCAGCAAAGTAGATTGACCAAAATAAAAAAGGACGGGAATGACATTATGCCGATATTGAAGTTTAGCTACTATCATCTTTCCCCATCGTTAAAGAGTTGCTTCATATTTTGTGCACTTTTTCCTAAGGACTTTGTAATCCAAAAGGAGATATTAGTAAACCTCTGGATGGCACACAATTATATTGAACCGTTAGATGAAGGTCAAACCATCGAAGAAGCAGCCGAGGAGTACTTCAAAATTTTGAGGAGGAGATGCTTTTTTCAAGATTTTGAAGGGAGTGAAATTGATAGGAGAGTAACGTTTAAGATCCATGACTTGATGCATGATATGGCTCAGCAAGTTGCTGGAAAGGAGATCTTGATTGTAGATTCTGCAACAAGTGGCCTAGATAAAAAAATTCGTCATGTATATGATGATACTTGTGATGATTATACAAAAGGTTTTGTTAGTAGGACCAAGGTTCGTACATACATCCAATCGAGCAGGTCATCTAAATCATCACGAGACTCTCAATTTGTCATAAACGCATTACTACCAAATTGGAGTAGGTTACGAGCACTTGACTTGAGTTTGTCGGATAGACAAAGTTTACCAAATGCAATAGGTAAATTGCTACATTTGAGATATCTTGATCTTTCTGGGAGTCGTATGAACATGCTACCCAATTCATTTACGAAACTGATTAATCTCAGGTTTCTAAATCTAAATCGTTGCTTCAATTTGAAACAACTGCCAAACGATTTCCACAAACTACTAAACCTTACAACCTTGTATGTTTATTGTAAGGACCATGGGGGAAACGGTTTACGTTATATGCCACGAGGCATGGAAAGGTTGACTTGTCTTAGCAAGCTCAATACATTCATAGTGGGTCATGAGAAACAGTCAAGTTCCAATCAAGATATTGTTGGGATTGAAGACGGGAGAGCTCCAAGGAACCTCAGGGGCCATCTTGAAATCCGGATCGCTGAAGGTCATAAGCAGACTAAGGAAAATGGCGGAAAAGGAGGATATTTGTGCAATACGCAACATCTCAAATCTATTTCCATAGTATGGCCATGGTCATTTGTTTGGTCTCGTGAAGAAGCCTACGATCCTGAAGATTTGTTGCAGGAACATTTGTTAGAGGACATGCAACCTCATAGAAATCTCGAAAAGTTAAGTATTATGAACTATCGAGGGATGAGAATTCCAAAGTGGGCAAGAGCAGAGAATTTGGCAACCTTTCTCCCAAATCTTGTTAAAATTCATGTTGAGAACTGCTATCAGTTGCAAGAGTTTCCGTGGTTGGGCAAATTGTGTTACTTGCAGTCCCTTACGATTTGTTTCTTGCATGACTTGGAGTACATGGAAGATGAAATAAGCAGCACCTGCACAGAATCATCAATGTTCTTCCCCTCTCTTGAACACCTCCGGTTATTTTGTCTGCCGAAGTTGAAGGGTTGGTGGCGGAGGTCCTCTTCATCTGGTGTTGGGCCTGGTGCAAGTGGTCATAGATTGCCATCGTTTCCCCGTCTTTCTAGATTGTCCATAACGAATTGTCCTGACCTGACTACTATTCCCCTTTGTCCTACGGTGGAAACTTTGAAATTGAGCATTTTCAATGAAAGCCTGCGACTAATGATCGAGGAGGGAAAAGACCAGGAAGAGGGGGGTGGTAGCAATGGCTCTAGAAATTGGAGTAGTAGTCATGATCCCAAAATGAGAGTTCTACACACAGACAAAGTAAGACATCTCAAATCCCTGCCTTCATTGGCCTTTCAGTGCGTCACTGAGATGCATCTATCATTCGATTATACAGTGGGGAGTCAGAGTCTGGCAGAATTTGAGGAGGTATTTCACAGCTGCTCATCTTCCTTGCTATCACTCTACATTGTTGGAGGCAACTTGAGGAGTGTTTCAGGAGGTCTGGAGCATCTAAAAGCCTTGGAGTCGCTACGGTTATCACGTCTTGGGGAATTGAGATTAGATGAAACTGAGAAAGAGGAAAAGGGCTGTACCGATATGCCATGGAAATGCCTTGCTCATTGTCTTCGTTCCTTGGAATTAAGCTCACTTGATAAGGTCGCTGAACTGCCAAAGGGGATGCGCCACTTAACTGCCCTTCAATCCCTCGATATTTCCCATCTTCCACTCAAAGGTCTACCAGAGTGGATAGGGTGCCTATCATCTCTCCAATCCCTGAAAATTGCTAGTTGTGAACATTTTGAGGAATCACTGCCAGAGGCTTTGCGGGAGCTCACCTCCCTCCAGCGACTTGAGGTGCGGACGTGTAACCAGCGCCTTCATGAAAGATGCAAAAAGCCAGATGGGGAGGACTGGGCAAATATTCAACATATCCCGCATATTGTACTCTCTGAGTAGCGGCTTTATTCTAATCTCTCTAGTTGGATTATGCTTATTCTGATGAGGAGGTAACAACTCCCAAAAGCCAAAACCCTTGTATTCTTGTCAGCTTACACTTGCCCCAGCCTGAGTATGTCTACGTGAACGAAGTAGTCTACTGTACTATATATTGGCAGGACCTTCCAGAATGTATCTGCTAGGTTTGCATTCCCATTTCCCTGGATGAAACTTGATTAGTGAGTGTTATATTGGACTCGACAAATCATACCATTAGATCAGGGTTGTAACAAACGGTTGTAGCAGACACACTGAGTTAGTGTCCCCTCTATGAGGAAATCCGAAAAAGAGGGTCTAATGATTTTATGTCATCATTGCTTCTATACTTGCAGAATGCATATGGGTCTAAGGGCTGACCTAGAAAGCTATTTATATGCCCATGTATGGAGGTTATAGTACTTCAATTCCAGAGAACTTTTGGATAGACCACTTACTAATAAATCTCACCTTGATTTGATCATCTTGATTTGATCCTCATGATGACTATGGAGTTGTAAACATAAGAGAAGAGGTTGATCTCATTGTCCCCCCCTATTCTTTTTTCTAACAGGTAATATGCGATCAGAAAAACTGATTCCGAAGCCACATCTGATTTTACTTCTAACAAATACAAAATTACAATATGATACTGTATGAAGGACTAAATTAAAGCTCATTCAATGATGAAAGGTGCCGCTAAAAAGGAACTAATTCCGGCATAATTTCTCAGCATCCAAATGACAGCTTGGAGAAAAAGGGATCCAATGTTTCGCAAATGATCAAGTAATCCTTTAAGGTGCTAAAAAACAGCATTGCTGCAAGTCTATATCTGTCAATACATTACAACCTAAAGTTTTGTCTCCGGTGGACGTATGACTACTGGTGTTATACTGAAACATACTTGAAGGGAAACTACTAGTGTTATACTGAAACATATTTCAAGGGGGGAAAAAAATCTCTCTTCTGGAGGCCGCGATTATTGTAACGCATCATATGGAGCGCAGCAACTATAAATACACCTTAAAACATAAAATAATTTACAAAAGCCAAAAGCATCCCCCTTCCCCGCAAAAAATATGACTGATTCCCAGTCTCTGATGTCGAGTATATAATTAATTTATGTTTCTGGAAGATGCGCGCCGCACAATTTTCACTTTTGTATGCGTGGCATTCGCTGGAAGATCGAACTGACTGGATGTGTGAACATTGACTTAGTCAATTCTTCCTATTTATTTTAAGGCAACCCAAAACCACCAAATTAGATATAGCAGTTTTTATAAGGGATGTGCTTCCACCTAAACAGGATTTTGGGACTAGTTTTTTGGACTGTAGACTATTCACTTCTTCCCTTGGACTTGTCAATCCAACCCTATTAAAACCAACGTTGAATGGAAGATCAATGGTGTCGTAGTTCATCACTGTAAGGGGAAAAAAAAGATTGCTTATGGAATGTCGAGCTATAATTCCATCAATTAAGTAGTATGCCAACAGATTTGGAAGTGTCAAGTAGCTAGGGTGAATGGTTCTGAGTACCTGCGCAAAAATTCTAAACTTAAACCGACTCTTGAGTACTGCAGCTTCCAAGATGGAAATTTTATCGCTAGAATTTTTTTAATTTGAGGGGTGCATTTGATCACGACATAAAAGGTGAAGAAAATTATTTACCCACGTACGTAGGTTTGGTAAACAAAAAAACAGATCCCTTCATTTGATAGAGAAATTGCAAAAACAAAAGTAGAAAGAAAAGGAAAGGACATGAAAGGTAGTACCAACAAAATTTTCCTTTTTTTTTTTCTAATTTAACCAGTTCCCATTTATTTTTTTAGAAATTAGAATTGAAGTCACTCAAACCTACACCTATTTTTTGAAATCGAAACCCAAACCAATCAATTGATTCTGCTCCGGTTCCAGAATACTTGAAAATTGTGACCACCATAGAATTAGCAACCATTAACCTTGCACAGGAGGCGATAATTTAAAGTTTAGTGATATTTGAAGGATTTTGTCTACATTATGAATAAATAGAACAAGAATATTTCCGAAGTCACGCCACTTTATTCCTTTTTCACGATTATATACGCTCAAAGTCTTGGTTTACGTCGGCCATTATCTTCTTCCTTTTTAAATTTTGTCTGAACCTCTTGGTGGAATATATGAAGCTGTTGGGTTTCGTGGCCCAAAATCCAAGTACCGGCACGGTGGGACTGTGCTACACAAGGCGTGTCAAGACGAAGAACGTCTAGTCGAAGAGGGCAGAAAAACGGCACGGGGTGACCGTGCCACGTGGCACGGCCGTGGCACGGGGCACGTACGCCGCCTTTCTCGGAAGGCGGTAGTGTTCTGTTCAAGGAAGGATTTCACCCGGCGGCTAGGGTTGCACGCTAAGGGGGAAAAACCCTACTGTTTGGACCCTATATAAAGGGGATCAAGCCTAGGATCTATATAATCTCCAGTATTCATACATACATTGAGAGGTAGAAATACTTTGTGAGAGCTTACAATAGAGAGGTTGTAATTCTGCTCTTAGATCAAATCACTGTGGTGATTGTGATCGTGTTGTATTCTTCCTGCTCATTAGAGGTGCTCAAAGTTGGTTAACCGGACTTTCGGTTAACCGAAAACCGGTTAACCGTTTTTTCGGTTCGGAAAAAATGCGAACCGTGAACCGAACCGAAATTACCGGTTAACCGAGAAAACCGGTTCGACAAAAAACTGAACCGTAAACCGAACCGAAAAATCCGGTTAACCGAAATTTCGGTTCGGTTAACCGAAATTTCGGTTTGGTTTACGGTTAACCGAATCCCATACACCTAAATTTGCATTTTTTTTATGGTTTAGAAATTTAATTATTATTTAATATTTACTATTTATTTGCTGCCATTTAAAAAAAAAATTCGGTTCGGATCGGTTAACCGCGGTTAACCGAAAAATCTTCCCCCCGAACCGAAACCGAACCGTAAACCGGGGAACAAAATCGGTTCGGTTAAATTTCATAAAATTCGATCCGGTTAACCGGTTTTTCGGTTCGGTTTTTCCGGTTTCGCGGTTTGGTTTTCGGTTTCGGTTTTTTTTGCTCACCCCTACTGCTCATAGTGAATTGTTCTGGTGCTGTCGCCGTCCGTGGTTTTTTCCCGATTTGGGTTTTCCACGTTAAATCTCTTGTCTTCTTATTTATGTTTTCTGTTATTCACTTGATTTCTGAATTTTTAATTCATCCTATTGCTTCCGCTATACTGTTACTCTAATATTAATCCTAACAAGTGGTATCAGAGTCTGGTTATAGGATGTCTTCTATCATGAGGGTAGATATTCAGAAATTCGATGGGGAGATTAGTTTTAATCTCTGGAAGATGCACATGAGAGCAGTTCTCATTCAGCACGGGTTGTGGAAGGTTCTGAAGGGACCTCACGTAAAACCCGAGAAGATGACAGAAGAACGGTGGGCTGAAGATGTAAAGAAGAGACGTGGGTCGTTGACGGAGGACGAATGGGAGGAACTGGAGCTGAAGGCGGTTTCAGCCATACAGTTGTGCTTGGCACCACATGTCCTGCGAGAGGTGCTTGATAAGACAACTGCGGTGGATCTTTGGGCTCGGCTGGAGGAACTCTACATGACGAAGAGTCTCGCCAACAAGATCCGTTTGAAGGAAAGGTTATATACCTTTCGTATGGCTGAAGGTACCCCTGTCCAAAAGCATTTGAATGAGTTTAACTCTATTCTTGTTGACTTGGAGAGTTTAGATGTGAAAATTGAGGATGAAGATAAGGCTATTTTACTTGTTGTGTCGTTACCCCCTTCTTATAAACACTTTAAAGAGATTATGCTATATAGTAATTCTAATACTATATCGTTTGAAGATGTTAAGTCAAACCTGCTGTCTAAAGAGAAGTTTGATCTTGACATTCATGCTGATTCTGCTGAGGGATTAGCAGTAAGGGGTACAGCAACTGAAAAGGGGAACGGTAATAGGAGTAAGAACCGTTCTAAGTCTAAAAATCCTCATGCTGGTAAGACCTGCAATTACTGTGGTAAATTGGGTCATATTATTGCTAACTGCTGGAAACTGCAAAAGAAGAAGGAGAAAGAGGAAGATAATTCTCAGGAGCCTGCTGAAACTTCATTTGCTGAATCTGATTCTGATGGGGACGTTCTGTTTGCTACCTCTACTGAAGGGGGGAGTGATTTTGATTGGATTCTTGATTTTGGGTGTACCTATCATATGTGTCCTCACAAGGACTGGTTTTCAACATATGATCCAGTCGATTCAATTGTTGTTCACATGGATAATAATGCCCAATGTAATGTAACTGGAATTGGTACTGTTAAAATCAAGACTCATGATGGCGTTGTCAGGACCTTATCGAATGTTCGTCACGTTCCTGACTTGAAGCGTAACCTCATCTCGTTGGGCACCCTTGAATCCAAAGGGTGCAAATATTCAGCTGAAGGTGGAGTTCTGAAGGTCTCAAAGGGCAATAGAATTCTGCTGAAGGGTTTGAGGCAAGGAGGCCTCTATGTCTTGCAGGCATTTACTGTGGCAGGTTATATGAAGGAAAGTTCATATAAATCATCTCCTAGAGCTAAGTTCAAGCATTGCTTGAACTCAGTTGGTATTCGCAGTATTTGAACGCCTTTCGGGGCATTGCCCCTTGGAAGGGGCGTCACCCTTCGGGGTGCGATGACGGAGTCAGAAAGCAGTAATTGGAGATTTTGGTCCAAGGTGGAGATTGTTGGGTTTCGTGGCCCAAAATCCAAGTACCGGCACGGGGGACCGTGCTACACAAGACACGGGCGTGTCAAGACGAAGAACGTCTAGTCGAAGAAGGCAGAAAAACGGCACGGGGGTGCCGTGCCACGTGTGGCACGGGGTGACCGTGCCACGTGGCACAGTCGTGCCCCGTGTATTTACGCCGCCTCTCTCGGAAGGCGGTAGTGTTCTGTTCAAGGAAGGATTTCACCCGGTGGCTAGGGTTGCACGCTAAGGGGGAAAAACCCTACTGTTTGGACCCTATATAAAGGGGGTCAAGTCTAGGATCTATATAATCTCCAGTACTCATACATACATTGAGAGGTAGAAGTACTTTGTGAGAGATTACAATAGAGAGGTTGTAATTCTGCTCTTAGATCAAATCACTATGGTGATTGTGATCGTGTTGTATTCTTCCTGCTCATAGTGAATTGTTCTGGTGCTGTCGCCGTCCGTGGTTTTTTCCCGATTTGGGTTTTTCACGTTAAATCTCTTGTCTTCTTACTTCTATTTTCTGTTATTCACTTGATTTCTGAATTTCTAATTTATCCTATTGCTTCCGCTATACTGTTACTCTGATATTAATCCTAACAGAAGCAATGCCAAAGGTCATGGACAAGTGGCCAGTGATCATAAGCTGTAGTCAATAGTATAGTTGAACTCCATGAAAATGTCGCATTAAAATACATGGCATATCTCATCTTTCATAAAAATAATTGCAAAAAATGCCATGCTTATATTGGAGTTGTTGGCTTTGGATTGAAACCTCATCACCACACCCCAGAAATGAAAGAAGGGAAAAAAAAAAGAAAAGAAAATACCTTAGTGGAACCCCGCCAGGAAATCTACCTTTTGCTTGACCTGATTGCGGATATATGCATGCAGGGGTATCAACATGCTCATCACAAATCAACAACTAATCACCGGAACTCCTCATAAAAATCATAATCCCTTGCCATCACTAATCTTCTTTTGCTTCCACTTGAATCACAAATGGAATTAGCCCTCTCTGCTGTCCAGACAGTCTTTGCTGCTTTGCAGTACTCATAGCTCAGAGACTTGCTTTCTGTGTGGGGCTACAAATCTAAACTTGAAAGCCTCGACAGCACGGTTGAAACCATCCAAGCTGTTTTTTCCGATGCGGATGTCATGCAAGCGCAGCGGTTCCAGCTCACTGCCAAGCTGGTGGACTACATTGAGAAACTTTAGGATGCTGTTTATGATGCTGATGATTTGCTAGATGAGTTTGCCACTCTAGCAGCTCAACAGCAACAACAACTCCAAAATTGTATAAAGGTACGCCGTATATTATTTCATTTGGAAAAGTTTGTTGCTACTTATAAAATGTCCCGAGAGCTTAAGAACATTAGGAAGAAAATGGATGGGATTGCCAGTGATGTTGATAAATACTCCTTTAAAGTAGACTACCAACCTATTAGACAGAGGAGGGAGGAGACATGTTCCTATGTGTAGGAGGTGAACATTATTGGGAGAGAGGATGACAAGAAAAGGATCATAGATATGTTGTTAGAATCTAACGTCCAAGGGGATGCTGTTGTCCTGGCTATTGTGGGCATGGGAGGATTAGGGAAGACTACTCTTGCCCAACTTGTGTATAATGATCCAAGGATTCAAAAGCAATTCCCTCTAAGGTTATAGGTTTGTGTCTCTGATCATGATCAAAATCAACTAACGTCAAGACAGTTCTTGGTAATATTTATAAGTCAACCAACCCTGAGGTAGATAATGTTGGTGGTCTTGGATTGGATTTGCTAGTCCACAAACTTAGAGAAAACCTAAAACAACATAAGCACTTGCTTGTGGTTGATGATGTGTGGACTGAAAATCACAGTGATTGGCTTAAGTTGAAGGGATACCTAGTGGGATTGGGTCAAAGGGAGAATAAGATTGTAGTGACTGCACGATTGGAAGGGATGACCATTGCTGTAGGAAGCAAAAATCCTTATAAGTTGAGTGCTTTGTCATATGATAATTCATGGAATTTGTTCGAAAGAGTGGTTGGGAAAGAACAAGCAAACTGCAATGACCTAGTCGAGATAGGGAAAAATATTGTCAAAAAATGTGCTAATGTTCCTCTTGCTATAAAAGTTATGGGAGAACTTCGACATGGTCAACCTGTAAATAAGTGGCAAACCATTTAGCAAAGTAGATTAACGGAAATTAAAAATGATGGGAATGACATTATACAAATATTGAAGTATAGCTACAATCATCTTACCCCATCGCTAAAGAGCTACTTCACATATTGTGCACTATTTCCTAAAGATTTTAAGATTCAAAAGGAGAAGTTGATTGGCCTCTGGATGGCTCATGGATATGTCGAGCCATTAGATGAGGGTCAAATTATTGAAGAAGCAGTCGAGGAATATTTCCAAATTTTGGTCCGAAGATGTTTTTTTAAAGATTTTGAAAGGAGTGAAAATGGGGAGATATTGATGTTTAAGATCCACGACCTTATGCACGACATGGCTCAACAAGCTTCAGGAAAGGAGATCTTTATAGCAGATTCTGCCACAATGGACCTAGATAAAAAGACCTGTCATTTGTGTGATAGTGCACCTTACGATCGCACAAAAGATTTTATAACTGCAACTACAGCTAAGATTCGCAGTTATGCTCAATGTGGTGATCGTTTTGGTGACGCCCAATTTCCTATGAGAGCATTACTAGCAAATTGGAGAAGCCTTAGGGTGTTGGACTTGGGTGACTTTCGCATAACTTACTTACCTAATGCAATAGGTGAACTATTGCATTTAAGATGGCTTAATCTCGATGACAATCAAGAACTGAAAAAGCTGCCTAAATCATTGACAAAATTGATCAATTTGCAGACTTTATCTGTAGAGAGGTGCAGCAAGTTGGAAGAATTACCAGAAGATTTCTCTAAACTAATTAACCTTAGAACTTTGTATGTACCTCATGACAAGGAAGGTGGGTTAAGATATATGCCATTAGGCATGGAAAAGATGGCATCTCTCACAAGATTGAATGAATTCGTACTGGGTCAGAGAAAGTCAAGTATGAAGGGGGAAGTTAGGCTTGAAGACCTAAGAGTTCCAAGGAACCTAAGAGACTCTGTCGAAATTTGCATCAGCCCAAATTACAAGCATTCCAAGGAATATGGTGGGGGAGGAGGATATCTGTGCAATACGAAGTATCTCAAATCTATTTCTATGGAATGGCCCGAGGAGTATGAAGAAGAAATGACAGGCAATGATGATGTGCTGGAAGATCTCCAGCCACATAGCAATCTGAAAGAGTTAATAATTACGAATTATCCGAGGTCAACAATTCCAAGATGGGCAAGAGAAGATGGACTAGGAACCTCTCTCCCAAATCTTGTTAAGGTTTGTCTGGAAGACTGTAATTAGACCTGTCAATTCGGACGGGCAGATTAAATATGGATCGGGTGTATTCGGATTCGGATAAAATACGGATCGGATGTATTTCGGGTTCGGGCAAAATACGGGTCGGGTGTATTTCGGTTTTACGGGTTTCAGATCAACCCAACGGATTTAGAGCGCCTTTTCTGTGAGTTATTTTTCTTTTTTTAAAATCAAAAATTTTGTATATTTATTACTCAAAATTGTCATTATTTAATGAAAATGCATAATAATTGTAATTTCTCAAAAGAATATTAAAATATTCAAACATTTTATTATAATATATGAACATCTTGTATGGGCAGATAAAGAATTAAACCCCCCTTGATTTTGAGTAGATCGACCTGTATATTGAAAGAAGGTTAATAGTGGGTCGACCATTTATTGGACAGCCCGTCTAGAGTATTTTAATGGGTTGTAGCAGTTTCACTGCTAATAACCTATTTAATGATTTAATATTTTTATTAACTAACCTACCAATGTCCAATCAAGTAAAACTTTATTAATGGACCGACCCTAATACGAATACGACTAGTCGTTTTTCTACCGTTAGTATCACAGTTCAAGACTAGTCAGAACGAAAATCAAATAAAATTAAATAAAAGAAGTACAAGATATTATCTTGCAATTATAACATCAAAAATTTAAATTATTACAAATTAATTACTTTTAAGAAAATTAGACAGATTTGTTTAACTAGCTATATAATGGTATGACTTTCGCATCTTTAATGATTGTGTTCTTTTAAATTAACTTTTTAAAAAAGATTAGATAGTTACTCCATGCAATTTTATACCTATTTTTAACGTTTTGTCATTTAAAAGTTGTGTACGGTTTTATTTTCAGAGAATGGAGAAGAAAAAATAAGGTTATTATTGTTTAATTTGTAAATAGATGCAATAGTTATATAATGCTTTTTCAAAATACTCAATAAAAATGACTAATTATTATTGTTAAAAGAGATAAATTAGAGAAAAATAAAGAACTAGGGATATAATGTTCGGGTCAAGTGGGCGGGTTCGGGTTCGGGTTGGGTTTGATCCGCTAATTTGCGGGTTTTTCGGGATCGGTTTATTTCGGATTCGGGTCGAGAAAATCGTGTTCAAAACCCAAAACTTTTGGGCGGGTTCGGGTCGGATTTTCGGATCGGATCAATTTTTGACAGGTCTAACTGTAATGGATTGAAGGAGTCATGGCTGGGTAAACTACAACGTCTGAAGACCCTTCAACTTCACCGCTTGGAGAATTTGGAGTACATGGAGAATAAAACAAGGGGCACCAACATTGGCAGTAACACTGATGGAGCAGCAACCACCATAGCTGCAAGCTTTTCAACGGCAGTAGAAATAACAGACTCATCAATATTCTTTCCCTCTCTTGAAAACCTTGAATTAGTTAATATGCCAAAGTTGAGAGGATGGTGGAGAAGGTCGTCTAGGCCAGGGATGAGAGATGGTGAGATAGCAGGTGGTCAGCGACGGTTGTTGTTTCCCCGTCTTTCTCGAGTGACAATGGCGTATTGCCCGAACTTAAGGTCCATTCCCCTAGGTCCTGCGGTGGAAACTCTGTTCTTGGAGTATTCTGGAATAATGGAGGAAGACGAAGACCAGAAGGTAGTGGGTGGTTTCAGTGGGTGCTGAGGGGGAGTGTTAAAAATTAAAAAAAAAATCATCATCCACTTTATAAGAGAATATTCTAAAAGTAAGATATTAATCCTAGGAATGTAATATCTAGGTTTTTACTTAGGATATTCTAGATCTTTGTAAAATATCTAAGATATTTTCTTACAGTATTCTAGATACTAGTAATATCTAATATATTATTCTATCTACTAGAAGCATCTTTGGAAAAATCTAAGATATATAATGCTAGGTCTTGTAAGAAATCTCCACCACACCTTAAGGAGGTGGAGTTAGTATAAATAGGAGATGATGTCTCCTTATGTAGGCAATCCAAAAAGAAGAGAGAGAGACATCACCACAAGAGAGTGAAAGAGAGGAATCCTTCAAGAGTGTGAGAGAGAGGTCTCCCACATAGATTAGAGAGAGTGCTAAGTATTACTCACTCTTTGTACATTCCATTTGAGAGCATAATTAAAGAAGTGCCTTTTACCGTACCACTTGTGCCTCCTCACACTCAACAAACCAACCCTGAGGTAGATAATGTTGGTGGTCTTGGATTGGATTTGCTAGTCCACAAACTTAGAGAAAACCTAAAACAACATAAGTACTTGCTTGTACTTGATGATGTGTGGACTGAAAATCACAGTGATTGGCTTAAGTTGAAGGGATACCTAGTGGGATTGGGTCAAAGGGAGAATAAGATTGTAGTGACTATATGATCGGAAGGGACGACCATTGCTGTAGGAAGCAAAAATCCTTATAAGTTGAGTGCTTTGTCAGATGAGAATTCACGACATTTGTTTGAAAGAGTGGTTGGGAAAGAACAAGCAAACTGCAACGACCTAGTCGAGATAGCGAAAAATATTGTCAAAAAATGTGCTAATGTTCCTCTTGCTATAAAAGTTGTGGGAAACCTTCTACATGGTCAACCTGTGAATAAGTGGCAAACCATTCAGCGAAGTAGATTAACGGAAATTAAAAATGATGGGAATGACATTATACCAATATTGAAGTATAGCTACAATCATCTTACCCCATCGCTAAAGAGCTGCTTCACATATTGCGCACTGTTTCCTAAAGATTTTAGGATTCAAAAGGAGAAGTTGATTGGCCTCTGGATGGCTCATGGATATGTCGAGCCATTAGATGAAGGTCACATTATTGAAGAAGCAGCTAAGGAATATTTTCAAATTTTGGTCCGAAGATGTTTTTTTCAAGATTTTGAAAGGAATGAAAATGGCGAGATATTGATGTTTAGGATCCACGACCTTATGCACGATATGGCTCAACAAGCTTCAGGAAAGGAGATCTTTGTAGCAGATTCTGCCACAATGGACCTAGATAAAAAGACCCGTTACAAAGTATCTCAAATCTGTTTCTATAAGAAGAGAGGATGGACAATGATGATGTGCTGGGAGATCTCCAACCACATAGCAATCTGAAGGAGTTAATAATTGCGAATTATCCGAGGTCAACAATTCCAAGATGGGCAAGAGAAGATCGGCTAACAACCTTTCTCCCAAATCTTGCTAAGGTTTGCCTGGAAGACTGTAATGGATTGAAGGAATTGCCATGGCTGGGTAAACTACAACGTCTGAAGACCCTTCAACTTTACCGCTTGGAGAATTTGGAGTACATGGAGAATAAAACAAGGGGCACCAACATTGGCAGTAACAGTGATGGAGCATCAACCACCATAGCAGCAAGCTCTTCAACGGCAGTAGAAATAATAGTCATCAATATTCTTTCCCTCTCTTGAAAACCTTGAATTAGTTAATATGCCAAAGTTGAGAGGATGGTGGAGAAGGTCGTCTAGGCCAGGGATGAAAGATGGCGAGATAGCAGGTGGTCAGCGACTGTTGTTGTTTCCCCGTCTTTCTCGAGTGACAATGGCGTATTGCCCGAACTTAAGGTCCATTCCCCTCGGTCCTGCGGTGGAAACTCTGTTCTTGGAGTATTCTGGAATAATGGAGGAAGACGAAAACCAGAAGGTAGTGGGTGGTTTCAGTAGCAATGATTCTGGGAATTCAGGGAGTAATGATCCCAAATCAAAGAAATAAATACGACCAACATGAGGTTTCTGAACTCTCTACCTATGGTAGCCTTTCGGAGTCTTACTAAGATGACGATATATGGGGATAGTAAGGTCGAGAACCTGTCAGAAATCGAGGAGGTGTTCCGTGGCTGCTCGTCTTCTCTGCGTTTCCTGCAAGTTATGCACCGTGAGAAATTGAGGAGCGTCTCAAGGGGGTTGAAGCATCTCGCTGTACTTGAGTCACTTCAGTTGGTCGGTCTCCCTGCATTGAGGTTTGATGAAACTCAAGGAGAGGAAGAGGAAGACGAAGACAAGGAGGATGATACTACGGGTAATGGTATGCCATGGAGATGACTTGCTCAATGTCTCCGTTCCTTGGAATTACGTTCTCTCCACAAGGTGATTGAACTGCCGAAGGGAATGCGTTACTTAACTGCCCTTCAATCCCTCAAGATTGTTAATCTTCCACTAAAAGATGTACCAGAGTGGATAGCAAGCCTACCATCTCTCCACTCCCTTGAAATTAAGAAGTGCAAACATCTGGAATCACTGCCGGAAGCCTTGGGAAACCTCACCTCCCTAGTTAATCATTTTAAATCATTTTAAAAGTATTTATTAAAAGATGCAAAAAGCTAGATGGAGAGGAGTGCCACGAAGTTCAACATGTTCTTAATCATGACATTCTCAGTAAAGGCACCACCATCTCTGAAAGCACTGTAAACTTTCCTCTCCATGCTGGTTGCTCTTCAAAATTTCTCTCTTTCTCTCAACTTGTCCCTGTTTTATTATTTTAAAAGCATTTATTAATGCACTTTCCCAATAATTTCTGAACAGAGTAGCCTACAATGAAACCACAAGCTACTGATTAGTGTTTCTCAGTGTTATGTTTGACTCTGGAGTCTCAAGCATTCTCACATTGTATTGTCATATGGGGTTGTTGCCTCTGTTTTAAACCCCCCCCCCCCCCCAAAAAGCAGAGTATGTGTTCTTATTCCCTCGCAATAGTTGCTTTGGTAAGCTTACAGATTTTTGGATAATTTTCCAAATTAAATCCAATACAAAGCAGCTGTTATTTTATGGCACAAATTAGTGTTTTGATAGAACGACGGGTTATCTGCTGGTTTTGAAAAAGCATGTCAAACTGCTCACACTTGCATTTGCTTAATGGCATTATGGTGCTTTCATTGTGATGCTTTGATAACCTTCCAGATTGTAGTCAACATGTTGGCTGTTTGATATAAAACTTAGCTACTCTTTATATCTCAAATGATGTGGCTAAGAATTAAGATTTGAGGTTTCCGTCCTTGACCAAGACCCGGTCATTGTGGCGTTTGGTGGTACTGAATGGTGCTTACAGATTCATTCAACGTTTAGTTGCAGGCGGAAAGAAGCGAGGAATGGATCCCAAGATGTTTCCAAGTGTTTCTCATATGTCTCTGAAGGATGCAGAATGTCCAATGGAGAGGATTGATCCAAAAACTCAAACGTGTCCCCTATCTCTTGTCAATCAAATCATGCCCATTCCCAGTGAAGGCACTAACTTCCTTCAAAGCATTAAAAATTTTCTTCTGCCTACTTCAAAATCTCTCCCTTTCTCTCAATTTGTCTGTGTTTTTAGGAAGGATTTATTAATATACTTCATCCACTGATTTGTGTTGCGAACAGAGTAGCCCACCATTGAAACCACATCATATATTTATTTGTATTGTTTGCCTTGTTATTTGATTCAATGAATTATTATTGGACTAGCCAAGCCACATCGATAAAACCATTTTAGACAACTCTTTACCTTTCAAGTATTGTTTGTGTATTGTTTGCCTTGTCTATTTTGTGATGTAAATTTCAACTTGCTCTTGCTATTATTTTCTGTTTATTCATATCACTTTCAAGGCATCAAATCGATTTTATGTATAATTCAGGAACATAGCAAGGAAGCGAATGAATACGCCACAAGACAATGGATAGCGGTCTGTTAGCTCTGAGGGGAATGCAGGTGTGGCAGAGGACACAAGAAAGTAATCACATTCTCTCCACAATGTGGTTGAAGCGCCGAAGGAAATGCGTTCCTTAACTGGCCTTCAATCCCCCAAGACGGTTTGGTTGAAGCGCCGAAGGAAATGCGTTCCTTAACCGGCCTTCAATCCCCCAAGATGGTTGAGCTTCCACTAAAAGATCTACCGGAGTGGATAGGATGCCTACCATCTCTCCACTCCCTTGAAATTAACAAGTGCAGAAATCTGGAATCACTACCTGAAGCTTTGCGGAAGCTCACCTCCCTCAAGCGACTTAAGTTAGAACACGTCCCCGTTCGGATTATGCCTCAATGGAAGGTGACATCCACAAAAAGTCACAACTTATCGGCCCACACCTCCCCCCTCTCTCCAAGTCTCCATCTCTTTCTTCGTGTGTGTGTTTTTTTTTTTTTTTTTCCTGTTGAATTTGTTTATTGGCCACAATTTTGCTTGTGATTTGTGAACAAAAGTTACAAAATAGCATACATAATGTTTGCAGAACCTTCTAGAACGTATACGTAGAGTCTATGTTGTCACTTGAACGGTACACCTCAAGATAAAGTAAACAAATCAGTCTTTTTTATAAATTATCTTAAATTAACATATGTAACGGAGCCTAAAGCATCGAATGATGAAGGATGCACAAGGCTTTGGTACCCCATTCTGAATAAACAAGACAATTTAATTAATTTCTTCGAGTTGGAGATTCCCCTTCAACCCCTTTTGTCTTCTTTAATTTGATTCATGGCCGTTGTGATCCTTTTAGTCATTTGTCAATACAATTTGGATCATTAATGGCCAAAAAACAGGGTTATGATAGGAGCTTGAGATGAGAGCTGTTACTCTGACTTGATCATATCCAAGTTAAATTATCGAGTGCTCGATACGACATCCGTGAAATAAAAACCAAAAACTCATCTTCAGAGCTTGTGCAGATATAATCCTTGACTATGTTGTCATGAGCTTATTACTGCCATATGTTGTCATGAGCCTATTACTGCCTTTCATAATGCCAGTAATAGGCAGTAAGGGAAAAAAATTGGTTATGTTTAATTTGCTTTGGTCAATCAGGCAATATTTTTTGCTCACAAACACTCTGAACTGTTATTGGCACACTGTACATTTATATTGTTTGTCACTTGTGAGTTGGTGTAGTTCATTTGCTGATCTTCTGTTTTAACTATTGAAGGAATAGGCTGAATGAGATACTTATTCTCCGGAAACATTTCCCCCTTTTTTTCTGCATCCTCATGTCTTGTTACCTAAACAAAAGCTAAAATAAGTCATCCGTAAACATAGAAAACAATTACGAGGAAAACAAGAGTGTTTTGGACTGAACACCAGTATGTAATTAAGTAATCACAAACGAGTTTGTCTCCGAGCTAATGTCAACATTTACTTTTTTTATGCTTTCTTAATTATACTTATCATCGAGGCAAATACACAACAAATAGACCCAAATCTAGTAGTAAAAGGGCTGGTGTTGCAATTTTCCATGTGCCTTGCATCGTTTCCTTGACTAATACAGGCTTCATGGCCATGACACTGGCCTTGCGGCATTTCAGAATATCAGATCTGGAGTGTGTCGGAAACAAGAATATGGCGTCTCACCAGTGTAGAACTGCTGCTTTGAAAGGATGCCCTGCTTTTGATTTTAACAGCATTCATCGTGATGCAGGGGTTTGCCAGTGTATGAACTTGAATTCGCATGTTGTCATTTTTAAAGCGAAGGCTGGACTGACGCCTTTTTGAAAGCTCATGATGAAGTCATGATGAAGGCACACTTGAATGTCATTTTTGAAGCAGCAGTGTCTGAAAACAATAATTCACTTTCTCCCCTGGTGTTTTAAATGTCAGAAGCAGATATCATTCACTCCAGTAGGATGTAACAGCTCTTTTATAGCGGTCGATTAATTAATTGCCTCGTCCATGGGAGCCATCTCTAACCGCAGTCGATTATTTACTAGGTTTACACCCTCATATTAGGATGATGAAATTGCATTCGTGGTGTGTCATTTTAGTTTGTATGAAATTGTATTCGTAGTGGGTCATTTTAGTTTTTTACCGCTATGCTATAAATATCCAGGACTCTAACTGATTAGCCATACTGATTAATTATCATGAACCATCTGTATTTTTATCCATCACAATCATGCCAGACTTCTATATATATGTTTGCAATTTACTCGTCATTCACTCAGTCACCACACACAATTGTCTCCTGTGCTCAAAAAGCTAGGTTATGTATACTTCTATATCATGTAGACTACCACCAGCATCTTCAAATTGAGTAACTTTCATTATCCAATGGCGCTTAGATCTAATTATAGCCATTGTTATCGGATACTTTGATGATTTAGGAGAAAAAAATCCCTTCAAAAAGTCCGAGTGAAAAATTGTCCTTTTATCACTCGTCTCAAACAGTAAGAAGAACATATTAACCAAGTCACAGTGCCATTGTCTATCACTTTGTGTTCAGTTCATCCTTACATGTCGTTAAAAGTTATCATTTTACTATTATTCTTTGAATTGTGAATATTATTAATAGATGAGAGAGGGACATATGTGGGTCATCCAATACATTAATCTGTCTGATCACATTTTCTGGGAAAGGAGGATCCATGGTTTCTCTAAAAGACTTTTCCACCATGGATAGGCTTCGCATTTATTCATGCTGATTCGGAGCAATCTGGTTACTATCATTTTGGAAGTTCAAACTGCGCGACTTTTCATCAGCGACAATCACAAGAACTTAGATGATATTTAACAGAATGAATCCACTCCATGGCCACAGTTATGCGCACAAAAACTATTAATTGAGGATGTAAAGAATGAGCATATGTTATTATGAGAGATTACGGGAATCGGTGACCCTCTATGGTTCGTAGCATTCGCATTTATACAGATTACAAAAGTACAACAAGAGTTAGATACAAATACAGAAAGAGGGAGAAAGAGATGAAGTACGGTAAGAATGCAAATAGTTACATCATTCCGCCACCAGAGCTTTTCGCACTTAAATAATTAAAGATACCAGATTAAACAACTCAAATTAAATAATCAATGCTAAACAGATAAAGTTACACCACTAATCACAATTATGGGTTACTAATGACTACAACTGTATAAAGATTTCCCATGTTCCATAAACAAACATCGTTCAAGAATCATCTCAACCAAAAACTTAATTTGATGGTTGAAGGTCTAAAAATAGGTTTATATACCACCGCCCCCCCTCTCGCAAATGCTCTTTTGGCTTGAAGTATGGATGCTGCAAAACCTACTCCTATCTTGTGCAATAAATTAATATGGAGGTTACTGATATTCGACCTCGAGACCCTGCATCCATTTAAGCTCCAATTATGGCATCAACGACAGCCACAACCACAACAAATATCATGCGCTGGGAAAAGTAGATTCCAAAGCCATATTTGATTGTACCTCTAACAAATACAAAATATCAGTATGATACTGTATGAACTACGAAGGAATAAAGCTCATTTCTGTCACGAAAAGGGCTACTACAAAGGAAATTCCAGCATAATTTATCAGCATCTAAAATGACAGCTTTACAGAGCACAAATTCTGATGTGCAAAAGAATATTGAAATATTAGCAGACACATATTCCGTTATCTGTCTTCTATCAGCAAACGACAGTTTTCTAAAGTGATTGTTGAGCATAAATTTATTCCTGGATCTTTAACTATTAACTTCGACTTTTGGTTGAATTGGTTCTTGAATATGATGTTAGAGCATTTATGAACAAGAGGTCTCAAGTTCGAATCTCAACAAGATTTATTGTGCAGAGTGAGGCGGACCTTTGCAACATCCAAGTTTCAAGCTCAAAAGGTATTTGCGTGAGGGGGCATGTTGAGTACAAATCAATTCCTGGGCTTGGGCCTTCAACTATCAGCTTAAACTTTTGACTAAGTTGGTTCTTAAACAGTGATGAGGAAATTGACCTTTTTTTTTTAATTTTTTCATTGTACCAGAACAACCTTGGAGGTGTTAACGGTCAAATACTGCGGCAGGCAGGAGAAAAAGGACTTCACTGTTTTGCAAATGATCAAGCAAGTCTTAGGGTGCTAAAAAACAGCATTGATACAATCTATTATCAATATATCTATCTATTTATATAATTATATAAAATTGAGTGACTTCACACATTTTTATCAAGTGTTATAACCTTATTGGATAGGTTATTAATTACTATTTAAATTCATTTTGTGTGTTTTAGCATGCATACAATTTCTTTTTTTATCTTTCTTTATGTACTCCACAAGACTTTTCATTTTCTTCTTGATCAATTACTTAGAAATATCATTAATAAATAATTACTTGCATATTTAGAAATAACACATGTGTAAACAAAAAAAATCAATAGATAAAAAGATTATTTAACTAATAATATAAATCTAAATGATGAAAATAATATTATCGATGAATTAGTCATAATTTTGGATATTGGCATATTATTGACCTCAACCCTTGCATCGCAAGACGAATAGTTCTAGTTGAAACCTAAAGTTAGGTGGTCGTCCCAATGCCTAGATGACCTTGAAAATTTCATCCTGAACCTTTCATATATGCAATCATAGGAGGAGCAGATTTCTCATTCTCTTGAAGAACTTGCTCGTGTTTTTAGTAAGGCTAGGTTATTGTTGGATCTGATGATCCGATGGTACGTTTTGCTCCCCTTTCCTTAATAATCCACTACCCTAGCTAAGCACTATATAAGGACCCAAAAACCTGGCTTCATCTATGTGAGTATGTATACAGAATCATGTCTTTTTCCTTTTTGAAATCTTGGAACTGATGCCTGTCTAACGCTATAGGAAAAATTGAGAAAGAATGCACCTTTTTCTTATTCCATTTTACCAGTACATGCATTTTTTTTAAAAAAAAAATCAGCACTCAAAAAAGAAAAGGACTGATTCCCAGTCTTTGTGGTGAATTCCTATTTGCTTCTCCTAATTATAGGCTTACAGCTAGACCTAATTTTCTTTTCTAGATGGTGCTTATTTATCACATCAGACGATGAATTTTACTTTCTATGCCAACTTCTCTCCATCTCTAACTGCTCGCCCTTTAATTTCTCATGGTGATTATATAATTAAGGCAATTTTTTATATGCTCTCAGAAATATATGCTCTCATTGTTTACATATATATATTTTTTATTTATGTATTTGTTATATATTAATTTTTTGATATATATTTATTGATGTGGTTATTGAAAGTATGTGCTGTTAGGAGTATGATATATATATATATATATACAGCACAATTATATATATATATATAATTGTATAATTAATTATATCTTCTTGAAAGATGCCGTGCAATTTTCACTTTAAATACGTGGCATTTCCTGGAAGATGAAACTGACGGGATTTGTGCACATGGGTATGGTGTTGATTTAGTTAATTCTTCCTATTTATTTGAAGACAACAGAAAATCACCAATTTAGGTATAGTTATGATTAGCTATCAAACACCAAAAAGCTCTTAAGTGATATACGAGGCACTTTTCATTTTGGAGGTCCTAGGTTTGATACTGAGAGGAGGTATTTTCCTTGTGAGGGAGTTGCTTCCACCTAAACACGACTTTGGGTCCTAGGTTTGTTTGGACTGTAGATCAATTTTCACTTTCATTTTGGAGATCCTAGCTTGTCCGTCCTATTGAAACCAATGTTGAATGAGAGATAAGTGGAGTCGCAGTTCATCACTGTAACGGGAAAAAGATTAGTCATGGAATGTCAAGCTATAATCCCATCAAATATATTTGGAAGCGTCCAGTAGCTATGATGAGTGGTTTTGGGTACCTGCTCAAAAATTCTGGAATCGGAAGCGGGCTTCGGTATCGTAGCTTCTAAGATGGAAATCTTGTCCCTAATTTTTTTTTTTTTTCTTTTGAGGTGTTCATTTGATTATAACATACCAGTTGAAGAAAAATATTCACCAACCCAAGTTAGGAAACAACAAATAGACCCCTTAATTTGACAGAGAATAAAGAAAAGGAAAGGAAATAAAAGGTCGTATCAAAGTTAAAATGCATGGCATATCTCATCTTTCATAAAGATAATTGCAAAAGATGTCATACTTAGTATTAGGGTTGTTGGCTTTGGGTTAAAATTTCATTTGAGTTTATATGAGAGAGTCATTTGTTTAAAGTTCAATTTTTATTATGGTATCATTGGTGATCACAAGTACGTACATTGTACAATGACTGTCAACAATCAATGAGCATTGTTATTTATAGAGCTCCATGAAAATATCACATAAGTATGTACATTTGTACAATGGATTGGAGAGATGGGGCGCTAAATAAGCCTGAGTATCTCTTTAATAGTATCTCTTTAATAGTTTGGCCGGCTCTATTTTAATATGTTACAAACAAATTTCACAATACTTGAATTGCATGCCAATAATAATAGATGAGAGAGAAAGAGAGAGAGAGAAAGGCATATATGATGAAATATCTTCCATGATCAAAGACAAGTTATTCCATGTCACTAATTACGGTCATGAGTGCCTTGTCTCTGAAGTTGACTACGACGACTTCACCTCCTCATAAAAATCATAGTGGAACCCGCATGGAAATCTAATGCTCATCACAAATCATGGTGGAACCCGCCTGGAAATCTACCTGTCAATTGACCTGATTGTGTATACATATGCATAGAAGGGTATCAAACTGCTCATCACAAATCAACAACTAACCGCCAGAACTCATAAAAATCATAATACCTTATTATCACTAATTTTCCCTTTGTTTCGACTTGAATCACAAATGGAATTAGCCCTCTCTGCTGTCCAGACAGTCTTTGCTGCTTTGCAGTGCTCGCAGCTCAGAGACTTACTTTCTTTGTGGGGCTACAAATCTGAACTTGATAGCCTTGACAGCACGGTTGAAACCATCCGGGCTGTTTTTTCCGATGCAGATGTCATGCAAGCGCAGGGGTTCGAGCTCACGGCCAAGCAGGTGGACTACATTGAGAAACTTAAGGATGCTGTGTATGATGCTGATGATTTGCTCGATGAGTTTGCCACTCTAGCAGCTCAATATCAACAGCAGCTCCAAAATTGTACAAAGGTGCGCCTTTTATTATCTTCTTTGGGTGAGCTTTTTGCTGCGTATGAAATGTCCCGAGAGCTTAAGAACATTAGGAAGAAATTGGATGGGATTGCTAGTGATGCTGATAAATACTCCTTTAAAGTAGACTACCAGCCCATTAGAAAGAGGAGGGAGGAGACATGTTCTTATGTGTATGAGGAAGACATTATTGGGAGAGAGGATGACAAGAAGAGGATCATAGATATGTTGTTAGAATCTAACGTCGAAGGAGATGTTGTTGTCCTTGCTATTGTGGGCATGGGAGGATTAGGGAAGACTGCTCTTGCCCAACTTGTGTATAATGATCAGAGGATTCAAAAGGAATTTCCCGTTAGGGGATGGGTTTGTGTCTCTGATCAAGATCAAAACCAATTTGATGTCAAGACAATTCTTGCTAATATTTATAAGCTAATAGCCAAGGAAGCGGTGAATAATGTTGATGGTCTTGGATTGGATTCGCTGGTCCAAAAGCTTAGAGAAGAACTCAAACGAGGTAAGTACTTGCTTGTGCTTGATGATCTGTGGACTGAAAATCAAGGTGACTGGCTTAAGTTAAAGGGATACCTAGTGGGATTGGGTAATAGGGGAAATAAAATTGTGGTTACCACACGATCGGAAGGGACGGCCATTGCTGTAGGAAGCAACAATCCTTATATGTTAAAGGCTTTGTCACATGAGAATTCATGGAATTTGTTCGAAAGAACGGTTGGAAAAGAACAAGCAAACCACAATGACCTAGTCAAGATAGGGAAAAATATTGTCAAAAAATGTGCTAATGTTCCTCTTGCTATAAAAGTTATGGGAAGCCTTTTACATGGTCAACCTGTGAATAAGTGGCAAACCATTCAGCAAAGTAGATTAACCGAAATAAAAAATGATGGGAATGACATTATACCAATATTGAAGCTTAGCTACTATCATCTTTTCCCACCACTGAAGAGCTGCTTCACATATTCTGCATTGTTTCCTAAAGATTTTTGGATTCAAAAGGAGCTATTGATTAGCCTTTGGATGGCTCATGGATATGTCGAGCCATTAGATGAAGGTCAAATTATTGAAGAAGCAGCCGAGGAATATTTCCAAATTTTGGTCCGAAGATGTTTTTTTCAAGATTTTCAAAAGTGGAACGGGGAGATATTGAGATTTAAGATGCACGACCTTATGCACGACATGGCTCAACAAGTTTCAGGAAAGGACATCTTCATAGTAGATTCTGGCACGATGGACCTAGATAAAAAAACCCGTCATGTGTATGATAGTGCACCTTATGATCGCACAACAGGTTTTATAACTGCAACTAGAGCTAAGATTCGCAGTTATGCTCAAAGTGGTGGTCATTTTGGTGGCGTCCAATTTTTTGTGAGAGCATTGCTAGAAAATTGGAGGAGCGTCAGGGTGTTGGACTTAAGTCAGTTGAATATAACCGACTTACCTAATGCAATAGGTGAACTATTGCACTTAAGGTGGCTTAATCTCGATGGCAATGAAGCACTGAAAAAGCTGCCTGAATCATTGACAAAACTGATCAATTTGCAGGCTTTATTTGTACGTAGGTGCTACAAGTTGGAAGAATTACCAGAACATTTCTCCGAACTAATTAATCTTAGAACTTTGTATGTACCTGATGAGGGGAATTATAGGTTAAGATGCATGCCATTGGGGATGGAAAAGATGGCATGTCTTACGAGGTTGAATCAATTCAGACTGGGCCAGAGAAAGTCAAGTATGAAGGGGAAAGTTAGGATTGAAGACCTAAGAGTTCCAAAGAACCTAAGGGGCTCTCTTGAAATTTCAATCAGCCCAGATTACAAGCATTCTAAGGAATATGGTGGGGGAGGAGGATATCTCTATAATACAAAGTATCTCAAATCTGTTTCTATACAATGGCCCCGGAAGTATGAAAAAGAAAGGATGGGCAATGATGGTGATGATGATGTGCTGGAATATCTCCAGCCACATAGCAATCTGAAAGAGTTAGCAATTAAGCATTATCCGAGGCTAACAAGTCCACAGTGGGCAAGGGAAGATGGCCTAGCAACCTCTCTCCCAAATCTTGTTAAGATTTGCTTGGAGGTCTGTAATGGATTCGGGGAGTTGCCATGGCTGGGTAAACTACAATATCTGAAGACCTTTAAACTTTACAGCTTGAAGAATTTGGAGTACATAGAGAACAAAACAAGGGACACCAACATTAATGGTAGCAGTGATGGAGCAGCGAGCTCTTCAATGGCAGTAGAAATATTCTTTCCCTCTCTTGAAAACCTTGAGTTAATTCATCTGCAAAAGTTAAAAGGATGGTGGAGAGGTGAGCGATTAGCGTTGTTTCCCCGTCTTTCTCGAGTGACAATAGAATATTGCCCTAACTTGAGGTCTATACCTCTAGGTCCTGCAGTGGAAACTCTGTCCTTTTGGAGATCTAGAATAGTAGAGGAAGATGAAGAACAGAAGGTAGTGGGTGGTACCAGTAGCAATGATTGTGGGAATTCAGGGAGTGATGATCCCAAAATCAAAGAAATAAAAACGTCCAACTTGAGGTTTCTAAAGTCTCTACCTATGGTAGCCTTTCAGGGCCTCACTAAGATGACGATACTTTGGGATGATGAAGTCCAGAGTCTGTCAGAAGTCGCGGAGGTGTTCTGCGGTTGTTCGTCTTCCCTGCGATTCCTGGAAGTTCAAGGATGCAACAACCTGAGGTGCGTTTCAAGGGGGCTACAACATCTCGCTGCATTAGAGTCACTAGTGTTGTTCTTTCTCCCTAAATTGAGCTTTGATGAAATGCAAGGAGAGGAAGGCGAAGACGAAGAGGATGATGCTACGGGTAATGGCATGCCATGGAGATGCCTTGCTCAATGTCTCCGTTCTTTGGAATTACGTTCTCTCGACAAAGTGGTCGAACTGCCGCGGGGAATGCATTACTTAACTGCCCTTCAATCCCTCAAGATTGTTGATCTTCCACGCCTGAAAGATATACCACAGTGGATAGCATGCCTACCATCTCTCCACTCCCTTGAAATTAGGGAGTGCAAACATTTGGAATCGTTGCCGGAAGCTTTGGGGAGCCTCACCTCCCTTGAAATTAGTTAAGTGCCCATCCTCAGTGAAGGTACTAAATTCCCTCAAAGCTAGAATTAAAAATATTCTTCTGCGTGCTTCGAGATATCTCCCTTTCTCTCAATTTGTCTATGTTTTTAGGAAAGATTTATTAATATATTTTATGTATAATTCAGGAACAGAGCAAGCTAGGAAGCGAATGAATGCAGCACAAGAAGCAAGTGTAGTAATAATTGTGCACAGATGGATTTAGACTGAAGCAAAGAGTACGCGTGTCTAATATTTTAATTGAAATTGTTTTTCTATCATATGTTGTCATGTTAGTGGCTACTTTTGTGTAAGTTGTACTCTTGGATGTGATTTCTACTTATGCTTAGCTATTATTTTTCAAGACTTAATGACAACAACTGTTGTCATTAGTAATCCATTGGTTGTTTCTTTTATGGCAATCATACTTCCTTTGTTTATATTTGCAGGCAATTTATTATTTTTCTGTCTGCAATTTACTGATGGCTCATTAAGACATAATTTTAAGTTGTCTAATGCAAATTCAATTAGCTTTAGATTTTATTTTAAATGATTCAATTGGCTTTTTTTTATCTGCAACTATTCGATTTTATTGTATTACAGGCGGAAGTGAGGGTTAGTATCCCATGCAATTTTTTATTTTTTTTTTCGATCGGTGACCAAATTGCATTATTGGCACCTATTTTATTATTTTTTCCCAATAATTGAGTTAAAAATTTCATTCCTTTTTTTAAAATTTTGTGGGAATTGATTCGTTTGGAGACTAGAGCATGGATAACTGAGGGTCAGCTGTGTTTAAGTATCAATGTTAAATAATTATTTTTTATTCAATTGTTTTAACAGTTACGAATTTATAAATTGATTGGTTTGATATTCCTGTTGTCATCATTCATTCTCCAAATTATGAGAGGCAACTCTCATAAGCAAAATTACGATAATGTATACTATACATCTAAGAGTGTATACTTTCATTTGCCACGTATGCATGTTTTTTCAGCGCATATTTCTCATATAAACAAATTTTAATATGTTGTGCTGATGTGACTTGTGAGAGTATATACTCTTAGGAGTATGATATAGCCTTTGGCCAATTGACATTAAACATATACCAAAAATTTTTAAAAAAATATGTATCCCGTGATAATATGAAATATAAAAAGAAGGAGAACCAAAATCATATTGGACGCTTTTTATAAAAATAAAATAAAAAAAGATGAAAATGTTAGTGTCAAATGGTTCTAAAATGTCCCAAGAGCTTAAGAATATTAGGAGGAAATTGGATGGGATTGCCAGTAACGCTAATAAATACTTCTTTAAAGTAGACTACCAACCTACTAGACAGAGGAGGGAGGCGACATGTTCTTATGTGTATGAGGAGGACATTATTAGGAGAGACGATGACTAGAAGAGGATCATAGATATGTTGTTAGAATCTAACATCCAAGGGGATGTTGCTGTCCTCACTACTGTAGGCATGGGAGGATTAGGGAAGACTACTCTTGCTCAACTTGCGTGTAATGACTCGAGGATTCAAAAGGAATTCCCCCTTAGACTGTAGTTTGTGTTTTAATCAAGATCAAAACCAATTCAATGTCAAGGCAGTTCTTGCTAACATTTATAAGTCAACCAACCCTGAGGTAGATAATGTTGGTGATCTTGGATTTGATTTGCTAGTCCACAAACATAAAGAAAAACTAAAACAACATAAGTACTTGCTTGTGCTTGATGATGTGTGGACTGAAAATCACGGTGACTGACTTAAGTTGAAGAGATATTTAGTGGAGTTAGGTGAAAGGGAAAATCAAATTGTGGTTACCACATGATCAGAAGGGGCTGCCATTGCTGTAGGAAGCAACAATCCTTATATGTTGAAGGCTTTGTCACATGAGAATTCATGGAATTTGTTCGAAAGAGCGGTTGGGAAAGAACAAGCAAACCGCAACGACCTAGTTGAGACAGGGAAAAATATTGTCAAAAAATGTGCTAATGTTCCTCTTGCTATAAAAGTTATGGGAAGCCTTCTACATGGTCAACCTGTGAATAAGTGGGAAACCATTCAGCAAAGTAGATCAACCGAAATTAAAAATGATGGGAACGACATTATACCTATATTGAAGTATAGGTACAATCATCTTACCCCATGGCTAAAGAGTTGCTTTAGATATTGCGCATTGTTTCCTAAAGATTTTAGCATTGAAAAGGATTAGCTGATTAGCCTTTAGATGGCTCATGGATATGTCAAGCCATTAGATGAAGGTCAAATTATTGAAGAAGCAGCTGAAGAATATTTCCAAATTTTAGTTCAAAGATGATTTTTCCAAGATTTTGAAAAGAGTGAAAATGGCAAGATTTGGGGATTTAAGATCCATGACCTTATGCACGACATGACTCAACAAGCTTCAGGGAAGGAGTTCTTTGTAGCAGATTCTTCCACAAAGGGCATAGATAAAAAGACTCGTCATTTGTATGATAATGCACCTTAGTATCTCACAAAAGGTTTTATAACTGCAACTACAGCTAAGATTCACAGTTATGCTCGAAGTGGTGATCGTTTTGGTGACGTCCAATTTGCTGTGAGAGCATTGCTAGCAAATTGGAGGAGCCTTAGGGTGTTGGACTTAAGTCAATTGAATATAACCGACTTACCTAATGCAGTAGGTGGATTGTTGCATTTGAGGTGTGTTAGAATTGAGAGTACACTAACACAAGAGGAGGCGTGAATTGTATTGGCAGATTTTCGCAGTTTCTGTGAACAGGCTTGGGCCTTGTTTGGACGGACTGGTTGTGACGTGCACAGAAAGTGTAAAACAGCGAAAATAATTGAAAAGTGAGAACACAAGATTTTTATGTGGAAACACCTCGAGCCCAACCGAGGTGAAAACCACGACCTACCCCTGTAAGATTTTCACACACTTCCACTAAACGGGCTAAACACGTTACAAAGGTAACCTCCTCTGTTACAATTGCAACACACGTAACTGTCTACCCTTAGACTAGTTACACACCACGTTCTAGTCTCCTAGATTTGGACACACTCATGTAATCGTCTCCCCAAGACGAATTACACACGTCCAAAGCCTCCCTAGGCTTGGACACACTCAACTCTCACTTTGATGAAAGAAGAGAATAAAAACACCTTACTTTTTGTGCTTCTAACTAAGCGAATGTAAGGTACAATTTTTGCTCCTAGTATGCCAAGGAAGATGACTCAATTTTCATACACACTTTGAAGGTTTTTTTAAAAATACGATTTGCAAGTTAAATCCCTAGAAAAATCGTGTAAAAGCTTTTACAAAATATTTATGAAAACCGAGTGTAAACCGTGTATAAACCGTGTGTGTTGTCTTCAATGAGGAGGTGGAGAAGCTCCTTAAATAGTAGAGGGCAACAAGATCTTTTGTGTGCTTGAGCTACAAGTATAAGATCTTTTTGCTCCTAAAAAGATTATAGAAAGTGACTAATATTTTCAGTAGCCAAATCCTAAAATTTCCTATCTTCTTATTCATATTCCAAAAATAAGAGTTTGATTTATTTTATAAAAGATTTCCTTTAAAAGCTAGACTCAAAATCTCCACAATATATTTTCAAAGCCAAATATTAACTTATCATGGGTTTAATAATAACAGAAAATTTATCTCAAATAATTTCAAAAACGTCAGCCCAAGATTTGGAAAAAAACTGTGAAAATCGTTTTGGCTTGAAAACAGTCTGAACCCTGATCTCAGAACTGATCTGAGACAGTGTTCTTAAGAATCATTCAAAGTACTGTTAAATCGAGTTCTTCCAAGTGGCATATTAACAAGAATCTAAGAAAATAAGACCTATGACGGACCATGACTCTTGTTGAATCAACCGGACAACATCTATAGGATCTTGACTTGTTACTTCAATGCTGTGGTGTTACTCAGAACTGTTTCCTGAGCTGTTCCTGGAGTTCTTCATGTCTTTGATGTGCTTTAAGTTCTTTTCCATTCAGCTGTTCTGAGAAACTGTTCTTAAGACCTGTTGCTACGATGTTACTCAGAACTGTTTCCTGAGCTGTTCCTTGAGTACCCCATGTCTTTGATGTGCTTTAAGTTCTTTGCCATTCAGCTGTTCTGAGGACCTATTCTTAAGACCTGTTCTCGACCATGGTTAATCAAGCAATTTCAAAGTTTTCCAAACAGTATTTGGATCCTGTTCGATCAACACACTCAAGTATATATTCTATTTGTGTTTGTTATCATCAAAACCTTACATTACATAATGATGGGGTCAAAAATTTCCCAACACTTTCCCCCTTTTTGATGATGACAAACCAAATGACCATATTGACATAAAAGGCAAAAGCAAGTTTCAAGATAAACGTTCATGGTCAAGCCCATCTTCCCCCTTTTTGTTTTGAGAATTCAACTGAAGCTAGGTCAAACTGAAATGATCCTGGTCATGCCCATCTTCCCCCTTTTGACATCATCGAAAAAGGGTGGTCAGGTCAAACAAGAGAAGCAGGGTGTTTGCAGTCACCACCTCTTGGGTAATGGAGGAAAAACAACCTGCGTTACACTCAAGTATATGGTACAGTAATGATATTGGCCATCCAAGTCACTCATAAACAAATAACAACAAGAAGACAAGCATGGCACAACATTACAGTAGATCCAACCAAGATTAGCAAAAACCATTGTCAGGCACAAAGTACAACCAGATAGCTAGAAACAGTTGTTGAGAACAGGGTGAAAAATAAAGAAAGGCAGGACAGGGAAGGATCAGGGGATTGAGCTGATTCAGGGTGGAGGAGAAGAGAGTTTGGCTGTGAGACGGAGAGAATTGACAGCAGATCCTCATGGCGCTTGGCATTGAGAGCCTTCTCCTCGGCAAGTGTAGCTTTAACCTCAGTGAACTCGGTCTTCAACCGGTTTTGGTCCAGAAGCAAGGCATCAACAGAAGGCTCACTAGAGGAAGGACCAGAAACAGGGGTAAAGGGTGTTTGAGGCCCCTGTTTGAAACCAGCAATCTCACCTTTTGCAAGCTTGAACCCACAACTGATCAGGGTGCTGCTTCCTATCTCATCGGTCACTTGCACCCCTACCTTCTTCTGCAAAGAAATCCCAAAGTGCTCAAAGACTGAAGTCAGAAGAAATCCATACCCGAGGTCATGTTCTCTAGCCGTGTTTGCAATGCGGGAGATATGACTGATCATGATAGCTAGTAGGTTGATCTGCTCTCCCCGGTCCAGGAGATCGGTAAGGTATTGATCCATTGCATCTGCAAGGTTACGCCCTTGGCCCCGGGGGATGATGTTTTTGATAATAAACCAGAAGAGCAATCGGTGACACGGCGTCATCTCCCCTTTCTTGACTGACCTGGGTGTTTTCAACCCTGGTGGTTGACTCAACCTTTGAGTCAATTGGAGCAACCTTTCAGCTCCGAGAACTGTCTTGTTTTCCCTTACATACACCCCAAATCCCTCAGTAGGAACTCCTAGAATGTCTCCCAATTCCTGAGCATTGAACCGTATCTCCTTCCTATTGACCATACTTGTCACCACTCCGTTGGTGACATTACCGTTGGCATAGAATTCAGCTAAATCTGGTACTGAACACCCTCTCTGGGTGTTTGCAAAAAGGTCTAGCCAACCTTGGGCTGTAAGCTTATCCAGGAACATCTCTAGGCCCTGTTCCTGAAAATAAGCAACTTTGACAATTTTGCCCCATACCACACTCTTTTGGAGAAAATGAGCTGCTTGGTCTACTGTGGGCATGGTAGTTTTGGCTTTCTTGGATTTCGGTTCATCAGGTTTGACTTTTATAGGCACATCCTGAACTAAAGCAGCCTTTCTCTTTAATGAGGCTTTTTTGGAGGAAGACTTTATTGATGGACCAGGGCCAGGCACCTGTTTGGAAGCAATCTCCTCAGGTTATGATTCTTCAGGCACCTGTTCTGGCACTTATTCTGAAGCAGCTTTCCGTTTGGTTTGGGTGCTTTGGGTTTTGGCTGATGGAGACTGGGTAGATTCTTTAGTGGATTTGGTAGAGGCTTTTGCAGTAGATGGTTCAGGTACTTGTTTAGGCTGGGAAGAACCAGAGAGTGAACCAGAACTGCAGATTCGAGCTCTACGAACAGGTGTGGGAATAGGTTTTGAAGTGGTAGTTTTAAACCGACGTCTAGGCCCCCACTCACCCGGTTTAGTTTTCTGGAAGGGCTGCGGTTGGAGGACCTCTATGGTTGACTCAGACCCATCACTGTTCGTCTCCTCAAGGTCTTCCACCCGATCCAAATTTATGATGGGGTCATCTAGTATGTCAAAGAAAACAGGGGCAGACCCTGTTCGGGTTTTCCCCAGTTCAAGAACAGGTTTAGACCCTGTTCGTGCCATATCAGACTTAGCCAGATCCTCATTGGTTTCAAAGACACCCTTAAACCCAGTCGGTTACACACTGGGGTCAAACAACTCCAAATCGCATCCAAACACCGGTGGAACATCGTCCAATTTCAGCCCCACCGTTCGCAAATCCAAACATTTCAAAAATCCAAAAATTTTAGAGTAAATCGGCAAAGGGGGTAGAGAATCAAACCCCATACCTTTGATTTGTGCAGTCGCGGCCGTCGCAGACAGGGGCAGAGCAATGGGTGTTGGCGGTGCCGCCATGCATGCGCGCTTTGGGACTAAGGCATGAGACATGGTGGTGCTGTGTTTCTCAGCGGTGAAGGAGCTGCTGCCGGAATTCGCCATTGATGGTGAAGAGAAGCTCGAGTTTGTGAGAGATTAGGGTTTAGGATTGAGAGAGAGGGAGAGAGAGAGAAATTGAGAGGGTTCTTGGTGACTGAAGCGCGACGTGAGCAAGCAAGGAGGTTAAGGGGGTACTTGCTTTCAACCAAAAAGAGGAGCATTAAGTCTCCCAGTCACGCACGTTTCAACAAAAGTCAACAACTGAATTAACTATCTGATTCGCACAGAGTGACAAACAGTGGCCATACCTGTTCTTGGTGCTTGTTCCTGTAGTTAATTGTTTTGGTAACATGGGACAATAAGGGCAATATCATCAGACTTCAACCAGTGTCAACAAGCTGTATTCCACACATGTGCTAAATATAGCACTAAGTTTGACTACAATCAATAATTTTAACAAGTTTGATCTGAAAAGCCCTTTAACTAGACAAGCATTGGGGGTTAATTAAGCATTCTCAAGTCATTTTAATTAGACTCATTTTCAATCTGTTCTTCTCAAACTGTTCTCTACTTAGTGCCTTGGTGAAAATATCAGCAATTTGTTTATTAGTGGCACAGAAATTCATTGAAACCAAGCCTTTTTCAACATTGTCTCTCAAAAAGTGATGACGAATGTCAATATGTTTAGTCCTTTTATGTTGACAGGGGTTTTTTAGAAATATTAATTGCACTTGTATTATCACAAAATATGGGAATGCATCCCGTGTCAACACAAAAATCTTTGAGTTGTTGCCTTATCCACAGTAGTTGAGCACAACAAGAAGCAACTGCAACATATTCAGCTTCTGCTGTGGACATGGCAACTGAGTGTTGTTTCTTGATTGCCTAAGATACCAAATAGGGTCCAAGGAAGTGAGCCATACCTGAGATGCTTTTTTTATCAACCAAGAAACCTGCATAGTCAGCATCAGCATATCCAACAAGATTAAAGTTGCATCCTCTAGGATACCATAAGGCCAAATCAGGTGTATGTTTTAGATATCTAAGAATCCGTTTAACAGCCTTTAAATGTGATTCTTTAGGCTTAGACTGAAAACGGGCACACAAGTCAATACTGAAAATAATATCAGGTCTACTAGCAGTTAGGTAAAGAAGCGACCCTATCATGCCCCTATAGGATTTCTCCTCAACTGAGGGACTCCCATCATCCATTACCAATCTGGTTGAAGGAGAGATGGGAGTATCAATGGGCTTGGCTGATTCCATTCCAAACCGCTTAAGTAATTCCTTGACATATTTTTGTTGATGGATCATCGTGCCGTTTGAAGTTTGCTTGACTTGCAAGCCTAAGAAAAAATTAAGCTCACCCATCATGCTCATTTCAAACTCACTCCTCATCATTTTTGAAAATTCATTGCACAATTCATGATGAGTTGCACCAAATATAATGTCATCGACATATACTTGGACAATCAACAAATGTTCTCCCTTAGATTTTAGAAAAAGGGTATTATCAACCTTGCCTCTTCTAAAACCATTTTCCAATAAAAAGTTTGACAAACGTTTATACCAAGCTCTAGGAGCTTGTTTTAGACCATAAAGCGCTTTGTCAAGTTTAAAAACATAGTTAGGAAATTCTTTACTTTCAAAACCAGGGGGTTGCATCACATACACCTCCTCTTTAAGGTATCCGTTGAAGAATGCACTTTTGACATCCATCTGATATAATTTGATCTCCATGTGGGCTGCAAAAGCTATCAAGATTCGAATGGCCTCAATCCTTGCAACAGGTGCAAAGGTTTCTTCATAATCACTGCCCTCTTCTTGGTTGTACCCTTGAACCACCAGCCGGGCCTTGTTCCTGGTGACTGTTTCGAACTCATCAAGCTTATTTCGGAACACCCACTTGGCGCTAATGATTGATCTGTTTTCCGGCTGAGGTACAAGATGCCACACCTTGTTCCTTTCAAACTGATGAAGCTCCTCTTGCATTACTGTAACCCAATCTAAATCTGCAAGAGCTTCATTAACATTTTTAGGCTCAATATTAGAGAGAAAAGCATAAAAAGTACAGAAATTTTTAAGCTTGGATCTTGTTTGCACTCCAGTATTTATGTCAGACAAAATTTGATCAAGGGGATGCGAACTTTGGTGCTTCCATGGTCGTGGAGTAAGAGAGTCCACAAGCACGCTTTCTACTCTTCCTGGAATACTCGGTGGAACAGGTTCTGGAACTGTTCTCGAGCCTGTTCTGGAGCCTGTTTCTGAGCCAATTTTGAAAGAATTAGGATGATTTTGTATCAAACTGGCTTCAGCAGTGCTTCCCCCTGTCTGATTCGAACCTTGCCCTTCTTCCAAGGAAACAGCTCCCTATCCTGTTCCATCCTCAGAACTCTTACCTTTCTCATGTGTAAGCAATGAGTCCTTTCTAGCAAGTCCCAGTTCAAACTCTGCATCCTGTGCATCATCCTCAACAAGAGATTTAGTTTCATCAAATAGCACATGCACACTCTCCTCAACACATGTTAGGAGTTTTACTTAACCGCAAGTGCACGGCGTAGCTGTAGCTAGAAACCGACAAGTACGGGTCGAATCCACAGGGAACTTGTCTTCAACTACTAGAACTAATTGGACCAACTCAAGCTAGGCAATCAAGTCGTGGTTGGAAGCTAAACTACGAGAGATAGTGATAACTCAGGGTTTTAGTAAACAGTAGAATAAAAAGCACCTAGGTTGGAATTAATGACACAAATACGGAGATGAATTAATTGCTAACCCAATCAAGCATTCCTATGATTGTAATACGAATGAATAGATTGTCAATTTAGCCCATCTCCTCCCTCTCTCAAGGATCGAAGACTAATCCCAGAACCAAAGTCGTCTATTTTCATGGGACTAAAGATTAAAGGATTACGAGATCTACAATCTCAAATCCCAATTAAAGCTTGACTATTTTCATGTCAATACCTTAATTGTGTACTAAGTCGCACTAGGTAAAAGTTTCGTCTCTCAACGCTCCCCTAAACCCCAATAAAAAGGGACGAATACTCTTTCGAGCATTTCGTCGAGCATGTGGCGTGCAGAGTAGAATTCGCAATTACAAAACAAAGGGGGAGCAAGAATTGGGCTAGCTTACAATTCAATCATACATACTTGGCATTAATCCCAACCTAAGTTGAGGATTTAGCCTACAATTATACTAAACGCAATAATCGCAACATTCAACCAAAGTGTCATGATAATTGAATTCTAAAGCAAGAAGACAAGAGAGAGAAGAGATAAGAACGAGAACCTGGAATTAATTGAATGAAAATAATCTTCAATCCAAGTACAATTCTCAAGAACAAGAATTAAACTAAAGTTAAACCTAAGAACCGCCTAGAGAGAATTCTGAGAGAGAACTAACATAAAAAAACTGAAACACAAAACTGAATGTCCCCCAAAATAGCCCCGAAGGAAAATTTAAGTCGCGTCGCGGAATAGGGGTGGCACGGTCGTGCCTCGGGGCACGGTGGCACCGTGCCAAAACACTGCCCGAAACACCCCGGGACGCACAAATGGCACGGGAGTGCCACTTGGCACGGCCCAACCGTGCCACTTGGCACGGTCATGCCACTTGGCTGCCCGGCCAAGTGTGCCGGTTCCTGGGGGGTCAGCCGTTCTTCGTGGGCCCGGTTTCGTGGGACTTCTGTGCGACGCTTTTCCGCAACTTTTCTCGCTTTCTTGGCACTCCTTTCTGCTAAATGTTGTTCATCTTTCCTTTTCTTCAATAAAGCTCCTGAAAATATCGAAAGATCTTATACGCGTTAGAGATATGCAAAAGGAGGCCGATTTGACCCTTCCTTGACTTAATTTAACATGAAAACGGGGGAGAAAATAGGTTAAATAGGGGCTAAAAATGGAACAAAATAGAGGTTCATCACACCCCCATGCTTATCTCTTGCTTGTCCTCAAGCAAGACTATGCTATGAAAGATCAGGGAGGATGGTGGACCTCTAAACACACCCTCTTCAAGGGAAAGGATCGAGGGCCAATGAATCACGCTAATCATGCATAGAAGGTGGTCAAGTCAAGGTGTGGCAGATAATCTCAATGAAAATGTATGCAATGTCATCCATGAATCACCTTGCCCAAATGAAACACACAACACACCCCAATATTAAAACACATAGTAGGACGTAACCTTCCTCAACAAATGGTGAGTAAGCAGGACTGGTAGGACCTCACTTTGGGGCAAAGTGGAACACTCCCCTCAATGTGTTTGAAATATGTAACAAGGGCACGCTCAATACTCCAACCAATTAGACAAACTACCATATGCTTGGTAACGTTCTCTACTCTCCACCGTGAGAATGCAATATGCAATGTGTCAATCAGGAGGACTTGTGATAAGGATGTAATGGGGCTAAGGTCAACGGTGCGAAGTGAAATAATTTGGGAAAAGTGGAGCTATTAGTCAAAGACTAGGGAGCAAGAACACTTCCACAATCAACACTAAGATTACAACCTCACACGCATTTGCGAATCGAGTAACAAATCTCGCAAAAACCTCTAAAGAGGAACCAAACAAGCTTATTGCAAAAAGCTTCCACGCTACCCATTTTATTTGCAACTTCTTTTTTTTTTTTTTAATCTTCCCTTCCCTTTTTTTTTTTTTTTTTGAGAAGCAAAAAGGCTGCACATTGGATAGCGTTGGGAAGTACCAAAAATCAATTCGCAATTTTCTCCAACGAGCCACTAGTATTATACCCGCAGTGAATAATCAAATGCCCCAAATATACCCAATTACATTGTGGAAGTGTCGCCCCACTAGACCTTAACAAGGGTGAAGGAAATATGCGCAGGTCAAGTGTATAATTGATATGGGGCAACAACAACAACAGGGGAAAGGCACAAAAGGTTACCAGGGGGTAATTATGCAACAACGGGTGGCTTTCTGGCAAATGTGGCTATGTGAACAAAAATTTCCTCAATCATGTCAACACATGCAATTGCTAAATGCGATTTCAAGGAGAATAAGACCAAGTTCTAGAGATGCATTATGGAGGAGTCACACATGAAAGGAAGTAGAGATTATATGTAATGAATAGTCATTAGGCTCAAGAATCTCACGGGTAAACCTACCACAGTCAACTGACTTACTCCAAGGTATGTCCCATTCATCAAGGTCAATTAAGTCAAACCACATGAATCTCAGGGGTAGTTAGCATGCAACACAGGGCAAAGAAACTACGGATGACAAGGAAAAACACCAATTGCACAAAATCTCACACCAAGACGAGTCACACCTCAACACATAACCTAACATGATCAATCAATCATCATCCCTTTCAATCTCATCACAAGAGGGGTTTTCACACATTTTTTTTTAATTTTTTCAATCAAGCTAACTAAGGAGGCAATAAAGATATAAAGGATAATGAAGAGAAGGGTGAGAGATGGTACCTGGAAAGCTTACGAATGCCCAACTCGATCATTTCTCCTTTTGCGATGCAAGATCTAACCTATATGTTCTAAGCTACATGCTGTAAATAAATAAAAACGACTAAGTGCAACTATATCAAATCCTCTCTATATGATGCGAATGCAAATAATGTCAATCAACCTACCCCCGATGAGTGACAAGCACGCCCCCCCATGCTTGAGATTTTCATTGTCCTCAATGAAAAGGACGCAGAAAAAGAACAAGGGAAAGGGGCGGAGGGAATAGGCACACATACACACACAATGGTTTTTGTTTTTTTTTTTTTTGGTTGGAAAAACAGTAAGGGCCTTGGGTTGCCTCCCAAGAAGCGCTTGTTTTAGGTCTCAAGCTTGACCCTTACCTTAGGAGGACGAGGCTCGCATGCCGGAGGGAGGTGTGGGAATGGAAGAAGTGGATGGTGAGGTAGCCAGCACTTTCCCATGGCTAAAGTCAGGCATCAGTGTCGCCTGAGGAGGTTCGCCAGTAGCAGTAGTAGGCGGTGGAGATAGGGGAGGCAAAGCAGGCAGCCGCAGATGGGATCCGCCACCCCAGTCATGAAGTTCCACTCTCACGACAGCTGGAGGAGTGGAGATAGTAGGGGCCGCAAGCGCAGAGTGCGCACCAGGGGCGGGAGATGAAGTGGGTAGTGGAAAATAGAAATCCATCCGCTCCCCACACACGGTGAAGGATAGGGTGCCCGTTTGCACGTCGATCACCGCCCCTGCGGTCGCGAGGAATGGGCGACCCAAGAGGAAGGGGGGTGGATAGTTATCGTCCATATCAAGGACGACGAAATCGCAGGGGACCAGGAACTTGCCCACCTGGACTGGGACATCCTCTAGAATGCCCACAGGCCGCCGGATGGAGCAGTTTGCAAGCTGAATAGTAATGCTGGTGGGTGTGGGGTCCCATAATTGCAACTTCTTGTAGAGAGAGAGCGACATGATGCTCACACTAGCGCCCAGATCACAGAGGGCTCTCTCAATCTGCACATCGCCTATGCAGCATGGGATGGCGAAACTGCCGGAATCCTGCAGCTTGGATGGCGACCCCCTTTGTAAAAGCGCGCTGCAGGATCTGCCAACGGAAGCTACAAAAGCTTCCCTAGATGTGCCCTTCTTGGATAGGAGCTCTCGCAAAAATTGAAATTGTGCAGGGGCACTCTTGAGAGCTTCCAGGAAGAGGCTAATGGCATAGATTCGGCGTAAGATTTTCAAGAAACGCTCGAATCTAGGCTCAAGCTGACATAGCTCGGACCATGCCAATCGCTGAGGGTAAGGCACGCGAGGGTGGTAAGGGCGAGCGGTAGGTGGAGGGCGGGCCTCCTCAACAGGGCTCAGATCCTCATTCTTCTCCCTTCCCTTGGTTCCGGCAGGATCAAGAACCGAAACCACCTCATGGAGAACCATTACTGGGCTCTTCTCTAACCCCTCACCCACAGTGGATATAGCGTTGATTTGACGGCGAGGGTTGACCTCGGTCTGTCCTGGAAGTTGCCCCTGAGGTCGAGACAGGTGGTTCACCTGTTGGGCAATCTGAGCAATCTGTGTGTCCATCTTTTTCTGATGGGCGGCCATGGCATCGACCCTGGAGGTCAGCTGATGGATGGACTCCTTAAGAGTCTCATTGGTCGTAGTCTGGGTCGCTATGAAACGCTCCATAAGACTCTCCAGGTGAGATGTAGATTCAGGAGGTGGAGGGGGTGCAGTGTAGGGAGCTCGGTTGTGGAAACCTGGTGGTTGCATGGAGTTCTGGGGATGGGGGTTGGGACTTTTATAGAGGGGGTTCGGACGACTATTCCAACCCTGATTGTAGGAGGTGGGGTGGGGGTTATTTTGAGGAGGTTGGGTGTAGGTATGATAGGCGTTGACGTGCTCAATGCTAGGGGGAGTATTGTAGCACTCAACGGCAGTGTGGCCCTGTACACCACAGGCCTCACAGACAGCATAGATCCCCATGGACGGCCCCACAGAAGTAGCTGATGAGGTGGTCACTTTCTCCAGGCGCTGTGCGAGGGCGTCCACCCTGCTCGCTAAAAGCGTCACAGCGTCAATCTCATGCCTGCCGCTGCCCCTCTTGGGGGTGGCCCTTTCACTCGACCAATGATAGTTGTTGGAAACCATCTCTTCTAACAACGCCTTTGCCGCTTCGATAGATTTGCCCATAAGAGCACCCCCTGCTGCAGCATCAACAGAAATCTTCACCGACCGCTCCAGCTTATTGTAGAAGGTCTGGATTAGGAGCCAGTCGGGAACTCCATGGTGGGGGCACTGGCGCTGAAGGTCCTTGAACCTCTCCCATGCCTCATATAATGACTCACCATCCTGCTGGGCAAAGGAGGTGATGTCCGTCCTCAGCTTGGCAGTCTTGCCAGGTGGGAAGTACTTGCTGAGGAACGCCTTGGAGAGTACTTCCCAAGTGGTGAACGAGTTGGGTTCCTCGTTCTGAAGCCAGTCACTGGCTCTATCCCGCAGTGAGAATGGGAAGAGCCACAGCCGGATCGCATCAGTGGACACCCCGTTCAACTTGATGGTGTCACACTTCGCTAGGAATCTGCGAAGGTGCACGTTGGGGTTCTCCGCGGGGTGCCCGCTGAACTGCTCCCTCTCCACAAACGTGATCAGCACGGGGCTGAGCTCGAAGTTGTTAGCCTCGATAGCGGGGCTTACGATGGAAGACGTGACGCCCGAGGCTTGTGGCAGGGCGTAGTCTCGCAACACTCGATGATTCTGCTCAGCCATTAGAACTTGTGCTTGTTGCCTTTTCCTTGCACCGCTTTGCCTTCTGACGGTGGCTTCGATTTCTGGGTCAAAGGAAGCAAGTGGTTGGTCCCTTTGACTACGCCTGCGCATACAAAACCAACACTACCAAAGGCGTAAACAGTTTCAAGCACGATAGAGGGAGGGGGAACAAGAAGGGATAAAAAGAAAAAGAAAAGGCCTAGTCTAAAGTACGCTAATCGGTTCTAATATTGAAAGGCGCAAGTTCCCCGGCAACGGCGCTAAAAACTTGTTAGGAGTTTTACTTAACCGCAAGTGTACGGCGTAGCTGTAGCTAGAAACCGGCAAGTACGGGTCGAATCCACAGGGAACTTGGCTTCAACTACTAGAACTAATTGGACTAACTCAAGCTAGGCAATCAAGTCGTGGTTGGAAGCTAAACTACGAGAGATAGTGATAACTCAGGGTTTTAGTAAACAGTAGAATAAAAAGCACCTAGGTTGGAATCAATGACACGAATACGGAGATGAATTAATTCCTAACCCAATCAAGCATTCCCATGAATGCAATACGAATGGATAGATTGTCAATTTAGCCCATCTCCTCCCTCTCTCAAGGGTCGAAGACTAATCCCAGAACCAAAGTCGCCTATTTTCATGGGACTAAAGGTTGAAGGATTACGAAATCTACAATCTCAAATCCCAATTAAAGCTTGACTATTTTCATGTCAATACCTTAATTGTGTACTAAGTCGCACTAGGTAAAGGTTTCGTCTCTCAACGCTCCCCTAGACCCCAATAAAAATGGACGAATACTCTTTCGAGCATTTCGTCGAGCATGTGGCGTGCAGAGTAGAATTCGCAATTACAAAACAAAGGGGGAGCAAGAATTGGGCTAGTTTACAATTCAATCATACATACTCGGCATTAATCCCAACCTAAGTTGAGATTTAGCCTACAATCATACTAAACGCAATAATCGCAACATTCAACCAAAGTGTCATGATAATTGAATTCTAAAGCAAGAAGACAAGAGAGAGAAGAGATAAGAACGAGAACCTGGAATTAATTGAATGAAAATAATCTTCAATCCAAGTACAATTCTCAAGAATAAGAATAAAACTAAAGTTAAACCTAAGAACCGCCTAGAGAGAATTCTGAGAGAGAACTAAACATAAAAAAACTGAAACATAAAACTGAATGTCTCCCAAAACAGCCCCGAAGGAAAATTTAAGTCGCGTCGCGGAACGGGGGTGGCACGGTCGTGCCTCGGGGCACGGTGGCACCGTGCCAAAACACTGCCCGAAACACCCCGGGACGCACAAATGGCACGGGAGTGGCACTTGGCACGGCCCAACCGTGCCACATGGCACGGTCATGCCACTTGGCTGCCCGGCCAAGTGTGCCGGTTCCCGGGGGGTTAGCCGTACTTCGCGGACCCGGTTCCGTGGGACTTCTGTGCGACGCTTTTCCGCAACTTTTCTCGCTTTCTTGGCACTCCTTTCTGCTAAATGTTGTTCATCATTCCTTTTCTTCAATAAAGCTCCTGAAAATATCGAAAGATGTTATATGCGTTAGAGATATGCAAAAGAAGGCCGATTTGACCCTTCCTTGACTTAATTTAACATGAAAACGGGGGAGGAAATAGGTCAAATACGGGCTAAAAATGGGACAAAATAGAGGTTCATCAACACACAAAGTTCATTTATTAAACACTTTGTATGCTTTACTGTGCGAGGAGTAGCTAAGAAATATCGCCTCATCACTCCTTGGATCAAATTTTCCTAAGGCATCCTTCCCATTATTATGCACAAAATATTTACAACCAAATATTCTCAAATGCATAAGATTGGGTTTTCTACCTTTGAGAAGCTCATAAGGAGTTTTGTTTAGAATGGGTCTGATCATGCATCTATTTATAATGTAACACGATGTGTTCAAAGTTTTGGCCCAAAAGTTTCTAGGAAGACCACTAGCAACAAGCATTGTTTTAGTCATATCTTCTAGAGTACGATTTTTTCGCTCTATCACCCCGTCCTGCTGGGGTGTTCTTGGGGCTGAAAAGTTATGATCCACACCATGCTCATTACAATAGTCAATAAAGCTTGAATTTTCAAATTCTGTACCGTGATCAGACCTTAGGCAAACCAATGAGTGTCCTACTCTCTTTTCAACCTTTTTAAGAAATGCAAGAAATTTTTCAAATGTTTCATCTTTAGAAGCCAAAAACAAGGTCCATGTGAAACGAGAGTAATCATCCACTATCACAAGCACATACCTCTTTCCACCTTGACTTGAGATCCTCATAGGACCACACAAATCTACATGTAGCATCTCAAGAGGTCGGGTAGTGCTAACACAGGTTTTCCGTTTAAAAGAAGTTTTGACTTGTTTACCCCTGGCACATGCGTCACATACCTTGTCATCATTGAATTTGATGGAAGGTAGGCCGACTACTAGGTTTTTAGTAACAAGTTTATTCAAGAGTGAGAGACTTGCATGACCTAGTCTCTTGTGCTAAAGCATGACATCATTATTTAAAGCACTTAAACAAGTCAAATTGTTTTGAGAAAGTCAGAGAATACTTACTTTATACACATTTTTGTGTCGCTTCCCCTCAACACAACATCTCCTGTGTTGATATTGATGACCAAGTATTGTTTTGAAGAAAACACTACTAGGTTATCTTTATCACACAGTTGGGACACGTTGAGTAGATTATGTTGTAATCCATCCACCAGATATACATTGTCAATTGAATGGGGGAGTGACTCACCTATCTTACCTATACCAACAATTGTCCCTGATTTGCCATTTCTAAATGCCACACTCCCTCCATCAGAGGCTGTAAGTGAGAGGAAGTTTGATTTTTCACCAGTCATATGCCGTGAGCAACCACTATCCACATACCACAATTGGTTGTTTGCTGAGTTGTTTACTCGGTTGTTCCCCCTCACTTTAGCCTGCAAAACAAATTAGGGGTTAGTTTTGGGAACCCAGATCCACTTAGGTCCCATTCTTTTTGAAGTGCAAATCTCATCTTTTCTAACCCATATTTGTTTTACATAAATCAAGTTCTTTTCCATGGCATACCTTCTTATAGGACAAGTGTACTGATAATGCCCCGTTTTACCACAATGAAAACACATAATATTTTCAGGTAATCCTACATATTTTCTATTAATAGGGTAATCAGTGTGCGTAGTCACAAAGCCTAATCCTCTTTTGCCCTGGTTACAGTGAGTGTTCAGCCAATTCAGTGCCTGTGAGGACCTGTTCCAGCGCTTGTTTGCAGCAAGGTCTGATTCTACTTGTTTTAAACTTTCAAGCAATTTACTGTTCTTAACAAGTAGGGATTCTACCTTCTGTTTCAGTTCAAGAGACTCATTTTCAAGCTTAGTAAGGTCAGAAACGAAGGCTTCTTCTTTCATGCTTAAGGTCTCTTTGGATTTATTGAGGTCTTCATGCAAAACAATATTCTTCATATCAGTTTCCATTTTTTCACTTTTAAGAATTTTGTTTTCATGCTCTAATTCTCTAATGTCCCTTTTTAGCTCAGAACATGTATCCTTTAACATGCAATTTTCAGAATTAATAGCATCACACTCATCCATCAAGGTAAATAATAACTCTTGAAGTTTTGCTTTATTTAGACCACGTACCTTATCCTTGAGTTGAGCTAGGCTGTCTATAGGCTTATCATCTGAGTCAAAATCACTTCTGGCCATAAGAGCTACAGCAGCTTCATCTTCTTCAGTCTCTTCCTCATCCTCAGTAGAATCTCCCCAAGCCGAGAGCATTGCCCTTGAGAACCGCCTGGCTGAACTGTTTCCAACCTGTTTTCTACCCTGTTTCCTGGACTGTTCGGGCTCTTGTTCCTCTTTCAGCAAAGGGCAATTTTTCACAATATGATCAAGCTTACCACATTTGAAACATCCTGGAAGCTGCTCCCTATCATTGTTCCTCTTGCTGAAGTTTTTCTTCTTAGCATTTTCTTTGACCTTCTTGAAAAACTTCTTGAATTTTCGGGTGATCATAGCCATTTCTTCATTATCAAGATCCAAGCTTTCCTACTCATGACTTTTAGAGCAATTCCTTGGTCCTTCTTGGTCTCCTCAGTTCGTCGCAAATTCCTCCTAAGCTCATAGGTTTGGAGATTACCAATAAGCTCATCCAAGGTAATCTTTTTCAGGTCCTTGGCTTCTTGAATGGCCGTGACTTTGGCTTCCCAAGAATGAGGTAAAAACCTTACGATCTTCCTCACCAACTCTTCAGTGGTGAAGGATTTTCCTAGTGATTTTAGCTCATTTGTTATATAGGTGAAACGGGTATACATATCCATCACCGCTTCACGATCACCTATTTCAAACAATTCATACTTTCTCATAAGTAGCTCAATACGTGATTGCTTCACTTGATTCGCACTCAGAGATGCGAGTATAGTCATCTAGACCAAGACCAAAATACAAGAGCTTTTTGGCTTTGGCGTTTTTCTCCATCATCTTGAAGTCTTCGGCATTGAACTCTTCAGGCTTTTTGGGAACTTTGCTTCCATCTTCAATCACTTTTGTGGGAATGAGTGGTCCATTCTTGATAAGCATCCATAACTCGTAGTCCTCAGCTTGAATGTAGTTTTCCATTCTATTCTTCCACCAACTATAATGTTGACCATTAAAGTATGGTGGTCGAGTTATGGATTGCCCCTCAAGCATGCCATGTGGTGTACTCATGTTTAGGATCTCTCAAGATGTTAATCTTTCTAATGAGAACCTGCTCTGATACCACTTGTTAGAATTGAGAGTACACTAACACAAGAGGGGGGTGAATTGTGTTGGCAGATTTTCGCAGTTTCTGGGAACAGGCTTGGGCCTTGTTTGGACGGACTGGTTGTGACGTGCACAGAAAGTGTAAAACAGCGAAAATAATTGAAAAGTGAGAACACAAGATTTTTACGTGGAAACACCTCGAGCCCAACCGAGGCGAAAACCATGACCTACCCCTGTAGGATTTTCACACACTTCCACTAACCGGGCTAAATACGTTACAAAGGTAACCTCCTCTGTTACAATTGCAACACACGTAACTGTCTACTCTTAAGCTAGTTACACACCATGTCCTAGTCTCCCAGACTTGGACACACTCATGTAATCGTCTCCCCAAGACGAATTACACACGTCCAAAACCTCCCTAGGCTTGGATACACTCAACTCTCACTTTGATGAAAGAAGAGAATAAAAACACCTTACTTTTTGTGCTTCTAACTAAGCGAATGTAAGGTACGATGTTTGCTCCTAGTATGCCAAGGAAGATGACTCAATTTTCACACACAGTTTGAAGGTTTTTCTGAAAATACGATTTGCAAGTTAAATCCCTAGAAAAACCGTGTAAAAGGTTTTACAAAATATTTATGAAAACCGAGTGTAAACCGTGTATAAACCGTGTGTGTTGTCTTCAATGAGGAGGTGGATAAGCTCTTTAAATAGTAGAGGGCAACAAGATTTTTTGTGTGCTTGAGCCACAAGTATAAGATCTTTTTACTCCTAAAAAGATTATGGAAAGTGACTAATATTTTCAGGAGCCAAATCCCGAAATTTCCTATCTTCTTATTCATATTCCAAAAATAAGAGTTTGATTTATTTTATAAAAGATTTCCTTTAAAAGATAGACTCAAAATCTCCACAATATATTTTCAAAGCCAAATATTAACTTATCCTGGGTTTAATAATAACAGAAAATTTATCTCAAATAATTTCAAAAACGTCAGCCCAAGATTTGGAAAAAAACTGTAAAAATCATTTTGGCTTGAAAACAGTCTGAACCCTGATCTCAGAACTGATCTGAGACAGTGTTCTTAAGAATCATTCAAAGTACTGTTAAATCGAGTTCTTCCAAGTGGCATATTAACAAGAATCTAAGAAAATAAGACCCATGACGGACCAAGACTCTTGTTGAATCAACCGGACAGCATCTATAGGATCTTGACTTGTTACTTCAATGTTGTGGTGTTACTCAGAACTGTTTCCTGAGCTGTTCCTGGAGTTCTTCATGTCTTTGATGTGCTTTAAGTTCTTTTCCATTCAGCTGTTCTGAGGAACTGTTCTTAAGACCTGTTGCTACGATGTTACTCAGAACTGTTTCCTGAGCTGTTCCTTGAGTACTCCATGTCTTTGATGTGCTTTAAGTTCTTTGCCATTCAGCTGTTCTAAGGATCTGTTTTTAAGACCTGTTCTCGACTATGGTTAATCAAGCAATTTCAAAATTTTCCAAACAGTATTTGGAACCTGTTCGATGAACACACTCAAGTGTATATTCCATTTGTGTTTGTTATCATCAAAACCTTATATTACATAATGATGGGGTCAACAATTTCCCAACAAGGTGGCTTAATCTCTCTTATAATAAAGAACTTAAAATGCTACCTAAATCGTTGACAAAACTTATCAACCTGCAATTTTTAAATCTAGATGAGTGCTGCAAGTTGGAAGAATTGCCAAACGATTTCAACAAACTAATTAATCTTAGGACATTGTTCATGTTTTGTGAAAGTTATGTGGCATCTTCTGATGAGGACTATAATAGTGGGTTAAGATATATGCCATTAGGCATGGAAAAGATGACATGTCTCATGGAGTTTAATAAATTCATATTGGGAAATTCAAGTATGAAGCGGGAAGTTAGGTTTGAAGGCCTAAGAGTTTCAAGGAACATTAGGGGCTCTCTTGAAATTTACATCAGCTCAAATTACAAGCATTATAAGGAATGTGGCGGGGGAGGATATCTGTGCAATACTCAGTATCTCAAATCTATTTTCATAGATTTTCCCTACGGGAATCTGGGAGACGAAAGGATGGGCAAGGATGATGTTCTAGATGACCTCCAGCCACACAACAATCTGAAAGAGTTAACAATTATGTATTATCGAAGGTTAACAATTCCACAGTGGGCAAGGGAAGATGGGCTAGCAACCTCTCTCCCAAATCTAGTTAAGATTGTCATCGGGAATTGCGATGGATTGAAGGAGTTGCCATGGATGGGTAAACTACAACATCTGAAGACCCTTGAACTTCTCTGGTTGGAGAATTTGGAGTACATGGAGAATAAAACATGGAGGACCAACATTGGCAGTAGCAGTGAAGGAGCAATGAGCTCTTCAATGGCAGTAGAAATATTCTTTCCCTCTCTTGAAAACCTTAAATTATACTATCTGCCAAAGTTAAAAGGATGGTGGAGAGGGTCGCTTGGGTCAGGGATGAGAGATGGTGTGATAAAAGGTGGTCAGCGATCACCATTGTTTCCCCGTCTTTCTCAAGTGAGAATAGAAGATTGCCCTGACTTAAGGTTTATACCTCTAGGTCGTGTATTTGAAATTTTGCTCTTGAAGAACTCTGGAATAATGGAGGAAGACGAAGACCAGAAGGTAATGGGTGGTACCAGTAGCAATGATTCTGGGAATTCAGTGAGCAATGATGCCAACATCAAACAAATAGAAACGACCAACATAAGGTTTCTAAACGCTCTACCTATGGTAGCCTTTCACGGCCTTACTAATATGACGATATTTTCGGATTATAAGATCGCGAGTCTGTCAGAAGTGAGGAGGTGTTTCGCAGCTGCTCATCTTCCCTGCGATTCCTAGAAGCTAAGAACTGTGAGAAATTGAAGAGTGTTTCAAGGGGGTCGGAGCATCTCACTGTACTAGAGTCACTAGAGCTCGCCGATCTCCCTGAATTGAGGTTTGATGAAACTCAAGGAGAGGAAGAGGAAGAGGATGATGCTAGGGGTAATGGTATGCCATGGAGATGATTTGCTCAATGTCTCCGTTCCTTGGAATTACGTTCTCTCGACAAGGTGATTGAACTGTCGAAGGGAATACGTTACTTAACTGCCCTTCGATCCCTTGAGATTTTTAATCTTCACTAAAAGACGTACCAGAGTGGATACATTGCCTATCATCTCTTCAATCCCTCGAAATTACGTACTGCAAACAATTGGAATCATTCCCTAAAGCTTTGTGGAAGCTCACTTCTCTCAAGCGACTTCAGTTAGAAAGCTGTACCAAGATCCTCTATGAAAGATGCAAAGAGCCGAATGGGGAGTACTGGCCCATAATTCAGCACATCAGCAATATCAAGAACTTGGTTTGTGATTCTGACTCTGAGTAGACGCCTCTACTGTCCTTGTTCGGATTATGCCTCAATGAAAGGTAACATCCCCAAAAAAGTCAAAACACCATATTCTTATTTGCCTACCCCTCTCTCTCCATCTCTTTCTCCGTGTGGTTTTTTTTCTTTTGAATTTGTTTGTTGGCCATAATTTTGCTTGTGATTTGTGAACAAAAGTTACAAAATAGCATACATAATATTTGCGAAACCTGTATGTTGAAGTAGCCACATTAAGTTGATTATGTTGAAGTTGATGTTCAATTTACCTAGATTGGCTTGTTTGATCATCTCTATGTATTATGATGACAGACCGAGCAATCCCCCTCCCTCACCCCCCAAAAAAAGTGTAGATCATCTCTTGTAATTTTATAGTGCTTCGAAGAGTCTAGGTGATGTAGGGGAAGTTCAAACTAAGACTACCTATTGTTCTTGCGTACCAATCATACCTGCTTTCATTATATTTTATGCTTCTTAACCATTAAAAAAAGACCAACATTGCAACCAAGTATGCACTTTCTAAGCTACACATGAATTAGGTTGATTTCATGCAGTCTCTTTTTTACAGTAAATCGGTATCGCTACTTGCTTTCAAGACTTATTATTCTGCATCAACTGAAGTCTGTTTGATTGGCACTCGTGCATCTGAACTAATATATCTCCCCAAGGAATAGATGCAAACTAGCATGATATTGTTCAGATATCCCTCCTACATGGGAGGAAGAGGATCCGATTAATTTTGGAGCCTAACTAATTACCCACATTTTTATGTGGATGAAGCAAGGTTTTATAGTTGGTATTAATGAGTATTTGGATTTGTTACGAACCTTCCATTGATGATTGTATGACCTCCAGATTGGTCTAGAGAATGATCTTTGTTGTACCTACTGTGTAACTTTGGCGATTAGTGGAAGTTTTGGTACCGTTTGTTAATGGTATCGTGGTTTTTTCCCACATCGGGTAAGGTTTTCCACATAAATCTTGGTGCCTCCATTTTTCATTGAGTTTGCTTCATTGGTTTTACATTGCTTGATTATCACTTGCATTGTTGATTCATTGCCATTTTACAACACTAGTGTTTGTGTGCTTCTCCAGCAGGTATTGCGCGCACTCATAGCAGAACCGGCTTAGGTCCATCGATCATATTGGTGGGGTTGAATTAGACAAGCATTTCTCCTCATGCTCTTATCTTCTTCCAAAAAAAAATGATTCTTCATGTTCATGGACTTGCTGTGTCTTATCGATATATTTTTTCACAATGATAGAAACTAGGACACGATTATCAACCTGAAATTGATACGAAGTTACGTGAGTTTGGGTGTAAATTTTCAACCTGTTTAATTAAATGAGTTGATGTGTTCAACTTGTTTAATTAAATGAATTAGATCCAGGTCAAGGTTCTCGACACAAAAAAGTACATGTTTAACCCGTTTAATTAAATAGATTAAACAAGCCAATTGATTTTTTCATTTGTCATTTATCCGTTTTTCTTTTTATTGGATAATTAAGAATACAAAAATTTTAAAAATGTGATTTATGATGAATTGGGGGAGTTTTAGATAGTAATTGTTTAACGTGATCTGTAAACTTAATTTCTAACGTTATGTAATTACGTATTCGTTGAAAATGTTGAATACATAAATTGGTAACTAGGTGACTGTACTCATCCGATTTATTTTAAATGAGTTAAGCAGGTCAACCCGTTTAAAAATTAAATGGGTACGGATCACGTTTTTCAACCTATTTAATAAACGGGCCGGGTTATGTTTAGGGTGAGAAATTCTCAACCCATCTAAGTTCGACATGAACACAAACTCGATCCGACCTAACATATTACCCAGCTTCAGGTATAACCACAAAGGCCATCAGATGGCAAGAAGGGAGAAAAACGAAAAAGGCAACATCAAGGTATAACTTCACAAAGGGCAGCAAGACCGAGCACAACACCCTTTGGCTGCACTGGAATATGCGCGATACAACTGAACTGAAGCCCTTCAATAAACCTGAAAACACATGGCTCACTGATGCACAAATTAGACCATCCGTAGTACGACATACCCTTGAGGAGCCCATAAATATAGCTTTCAATAACGAGGAGGGACATGAATGTCGACTGTACCAACCATGCTATCAACTGTGTCAGATGTTAAGGTAAAGAAATCACACACAATTTAATCAGATGATGCCGAAACGTACAGAAAACCAAAAACAATTTAAGGACATAAGGAAATTTCAAAAATCCTCATAACATTCCTTCTCCCTCTAACTCACAGCTTTGCCCTCAAAGCTGAAATTATGGAAACCTTTCCATACCTCTACCAATAGACTTAGGTAGCCCTTCAATAAAGTTCAAGATATCTAGCATTGTCATATCTGCAAGTTAGCAAACCATTCATACTTCTCGTAACAAAGTTTGAGACCTCCTTGTTCATGCATTCTAGTAGCGTGTAATTTTTAGCCTCCTTAGTGATGTATTCCCTCAAGGCGTAACTCACACTCTCACAAGAAAGAAAGTGGAGTTAAGATTGAGAGCAAGCAATTATAAAAACTCAAACTCAAACTTGGCTAGAGAATAGGATGAAACCGAATCTAATACATCTCTTGGATACAGAAGCACCACCAAGATTAGTACTAGGACCCTTAACTACTCGTTGGATACAGAAATACCACCAAAGAGACGTCAAAACTCTCGCTAGATCACCACCTTACTTGGCCATAAGTAAGGATAATTTAGAAGAGAGTTTGAGTTGTCAGGTTGCATTAGAATTTTTTGGTTAAGTGGTAGGTATATCTTAGGATACGGTTCTCTATGGTAGGTGTACTTTGCTAAGCTTCTTGTTTTGTAGGAGACCTATGGCGGTATTAGGAGTTATATTTGATCTGGCGTGTGTTATGGCGTATTGTAATACGAGATGTACTTTTGCACTAGTCGCTTGACCTGTTTTTACAGGTTTACCAATTATCGAAAAAAAAAGGAGCTAAGGTTCAACTTCTTTCGTAAATTCATCAAAAGACCACCTGTCATATCTAGTTTCCGATTTACATTATGGTTCCTAGTCTGTAACATCATGGTATGCATAGAATCTTTTCATTTCGGATTTCCTTGGCTCCCCTGCAAATACCATAGTTTGTAATGCACTGTGTGTGAAAGGCCATATCTGTTGTATAGCCCAAGTCTCACTTAAGAATAAATTTATAGAGGTGCATACAGATGTATGCACGAACTTATTTTGTTTCTTGGAAGTTAGATTACTTCCCCATACACCAGAGTGTATCTACTTGGACTACTGCAAATGATGGCAGCCTTGATCATCACACTGCTGGGCCTTCCCAGCCTTGACCTCTGGACTCACTGGCTATTTCACAACCCCTAGCTGCTGCTCATGCTTCTGGAAAATGGTCCCTTACAATTGTGCACCACATGAAAAGTATGATCATCACTATGTTCGGAAAGAAATTAGAGGTGTTGAATTTCGTGCACTCTCTCTAGATTTTACAGCTATCATTAGAGGTGTTGAATTAGAGGGGAGCATTTCTCTGTGAAGTGCGCATTTCTCTGTGAAGTGCATTCTTCCCTTGAGAAAAACTGATTCCAAAGCCACATTTGATTCTACTTCTGACAAATACAAAATTACAATATGGTCCCTTATGCAGGACTAAATTATCTTTTAGACCCTTAATAAAGCTCATTTCAATCATGAAACGTGCCACTACCAAGGAATTTCCACGATATATAATTTCTAAGCATCTAAAATGACAGCTTGGAGAATAAGGGATCCAATGTTGAGCTAATGATCAAGCAATCCTTAAGGTGCTAAAAAACAGCATTGCTTCAAGTCTATATCTACCAATACAGTACTATATAAAGACCCAGTGGATGTATCACTTGTCTTATTTCCGAAAAAATAGAAACTACTAGTGTTATACTAAAACATACTTGAAGGGGAAAAAAAAACTCTCTTCTAGAGGCAATGATTATTGTAACGCATCACATGGAGCGCACCAACTATAGATACTCCTTAGAATATAAAATAATTTACAAAATCATGTCTTTTTCCTTTTTGATTTGAAATCTTTGGACTGATACCTGTTTAACTTTATAGGAACTGATACTTGTCTAACTCCATTTTACTAGTACATACATTAAAAAAATACAAAATTCTACACTCAAAAAAAAAATAAAGAAAAAAGAATTGATTCCCAGTCTTTGCGGTGAATTCCTATTTGCTTCTCCTAAAGTTAGTTGGTCCCAATGGTTGCCTAGATATGATGACCTTGAAAATTACATCCTGGACCTTTCATAGATGCAATCATAGGAGGAGCAGATTTCTTATTCTCCGGAAGAAGTTGCTTGTATTGTTAGTAAGGCTACGCCTTTGTTGGGTCTGATGATCCGATGGTACGTTTTGCTCCCCTTTCCTTAATTAATCCAGCACCCTAGCTAAGCACTATATAAGGACCCAGTAGATGGACCACTCATCTTAGTTGGAAGAAATAGAAACTACACTAGTATTATACTGAAGCATACTTGAAGGGGGGGAAAAAACCCTCTTCCAGAGGCAATGAATATGGTAGCACATCACATGGAGCGCACCAACTCTAAATACACCTTAGAATACAAAATAATTTACAAAAGCATCCCCTTTCCCATAAAAAACTTTGTTTAATTAATCTCTGTCTTCTTCTGTAAATCTGTAGGGAAAATTGAGAAAGAATGCACCTTTTTCTTATCCCATTTTAGCAGTACAGACAATTAAAAAAAAAAAAGATTCTGCACTCAACCAAAAAAAAAAGGACTGATTCCCAGTCTTTGTGGTGAATTCCTATTTGCTTCTCCTAATTATAGGCTTGCAGCTAGACCTAATTTTCTTTTGTAACTGGTCTCCCCTCTCTGATGTCGAGTATATAATTAATCTTATGTTCCTCGAAGATGCCATGCAATCCTCACTTTTTACACGTGGCATTTTCTTGAAGATGGAACTGACTGGATGTGTTGATTTGGTTAATTCTTCCTATTCATTTGAAGACAACAAAATCACCAAATTACGTATAGTTATGAGTAGTTATCAAACACCAAAAAGCTTTTAAGTTACATGATATATGAGACACTTTTTATTTGGAGGTCCTAGATTTGATACTGAGAGGAGGTATTTTTCTTGTAAGGGAGGGGCTTCCATCTAAATAGGACTTTGGATCTGGTTTGTTTGGACTTGTAGACCATTTACTTCTCCCTTGGACTTGTCAGTCCTATTGAAACCAACATTGAATGGGAGATCAGTAGTGTCGCAGTGCATCATTGTGAGGGGAAAACAAAGAAAGTTTCTAGTACTTGCTCAAAAATTTTATGTTGAGCTATAATCCCACGAATTAAGTACTATTTTTTTAACAATAATAAAGAAAAAGTAAACAGTTAAGCGTCTCTTCTCACAAGAGTACCCCTAACAACATCATCAGCAATAATTTGACAAAGGTGGGGTGAGAAACAAAAATCAGCTGAGAAAACCCCAGTAATGGGATGCCCGAACTTGGCTAGCCAATCTGCAGCCATATTAGCCTCCCGAAAGATGTGATTGCGCTTGATTTGACTGGGCTGGTTTAACCAACCTTGAACATCTCTAATTATGTTAGAGATTCTACATGGGACCTGGCCGTCCCCTGTTATAGCTTTGATCACCGTTAGGTTATCGCCTTCAATGTAGATATTGTTGTACCCTGCTTGAACTGCTGCTTGAACTCTATCGCGAAGTGCTCTTGCTTCTGCTACTGGAATGATTGTATCGCCGTAATTTGTCACTCCTACTTTAATGAGCTTTCCCGTCCAATCTCGCAGGATAAAACCACCTGCTGCTGAGGATTGGTTGAGTGATCCGTCAAAAATTTGGAAGCATCAAGTACTGAAGGTGAACAATTTTAAGTACTTGCTCAAAAATTCGAGAACCTGCACCGACTCTTAAGTATTGTATTTTCCAAAATGAAAATTTTGTCCCTAGATTTTTTTTTTTTTTTGGGGGATACATTTGATCATGTTAGGAAAAATATTAGAGCAACAACAATAGCGGAAGCGATAGAATGAGTTAGAGATTCAGAATTCAAGTGAACAACAGAAAACAGAAATAAGAAGACAAGAGATTTAACGTGGAAAACCCAATGCGGGAAAAAAACCACGGACAGCGACAGCACCAGAACAATTCACTATGAGCAGGAAGAATACAGCACGATCACAATCACAGCAGTGATTTGATCTAAGGGCAGAATTACAACCTCACTATTGTAATCTCTCACAAAGTACTTCTGCCTCTCAATGTATGAATGAGTATTGGAGTGATTTAGATCCTAGGCTTGACCCCCTTTATATAGGGTCTAAACAGTTGGGGTTTTCCCTTTAAAGTAGAACCCTAGCCGCCAGGAGGAATCCCCCTCGGAGACAGAAACCCTAGCCGCCATCCGAAAGAGGCGGCGAAAAGACACGTGGCACGGTCACCCAGTGCCACGTGGCACGGACGTGCCACGTGGCACGGCACCCCCGTGCCAATTTTCTGCCCCTCTCGGCTTGGTGCTCTTTCGTCGTGGCACGCCCATGCTCGCGCAGCGTCATCCCACCGTGCCGGTACTCGAATTTTGGGCCATAAAACCCAACAATCTCCACCTTGGACCAAAATCTCCAATCACCTACTCTCCATCACCGTCATCGCACCCCGAAGAGTGACGCTCCCCAAGGGGCAATGCCCCGATGGGCACTTAGTGGCTGTGAATGCCCACTAAGTCCAAGCAATGCTTGAACTTAGCCAATGGTAGAGGCTCGGTTAACATGTCTGCAGGATTTTCTGACGTGTGAACCTTCTTCACTATTACTTCACCTACAGCAACTGTGTCTCTAATGTAGTGGTATTTCACACTAATATGCTTAGTCTTTGAGTGGTAGGCATCGTTCTTAGTCAGGTGAATGGCACTCTGACTATCAGAAAATACCACAGTCGGAGCTTGTGGGACTCCGAGCTCAATCACAAGGCCCCTTAGCCAGGTAGCTTCCTTCACTCCTTCAGTAGCAGCGATGTACTCAGCTTCTGTAGTAGACAAGGCTGCAATAGACTGCAATGATGCTTTCCAGGAGATAGCACTTGCACACATGATGAAGATATACCCAAATATGGACCTCCTCCTATCCAAGTCACCAGCATAATCAGCATCAACAAAGCCTACAACATCAGATGTAACAACTTTCTTTTTATCAAACACCAACCTCTTCTCTATAGTACCCTTCACATATCGTAGGATCCATTTCACAGCTTCCCAATGATCCTTCCCAGGATTGCGCATATATCTGCTTACCACACTTACAGCATGTGATAAGTCTGGTCTAATGCAAACCATAGCACCCATTAAACTACCAACGGCACTAGAATAAGGTACATTGGACATTCTTTTGATGTCTTCCTCTGTTTGCGGGCAACATCCCGCTGACAATCTGAAGTGTGCAGCAAGTGGAGTGGAAACTGCCTTGCAGTTGTCCATGTTGAATTTACTTAGTACTTTCTCAAGGTACTTTTCTTGAGACAAGTACAATTTACCTGCTTTCCGATCCCTGTGGATCTCCATACCTAGTATTTTCTTTGCTGCACCCAAGTCTTTCATCTCAAACTCCTTACTGAGTTGAGATTTCAACATACCAATTAAAGTCTTGTCCTTAGAAGCAATCAACATATCATCAACATACAGCACTAGATAAATAAATATACCATCAGAATACTGTTTAAAGTACACACAGTTGTCATATCTACTGCGCGTATACCCTTTATCGGTCATAAACATGTCAAAACGTTTATACCACTGCCTTGGAGCTTGCTTGAGTCCATACAAGGACTTTTGCAATTTACACACCAATTGTTCCTTCCCAGGAATAGCAAACCCTTCAGGTTGTCTCATGTAAATTTCTTCTTCCAGCTCTCCATGTAGGAATGCTGTTTTCACATCAAGCTGCTCCAACTCCAAGTCAAACAACGTGACAAATGCAAGAAGCACTCGAATAGAGGTATGTCTAACAACAGGAGAGAAAACCTCATTGTAGGCAATACCTTCTCTTTGGTTGCAACCACGAACAACCAACCGTGCCTTCTATCTTGCATCTTCAACTCCAGGAATTCCTTCTTTCTTCTTGTATATCCACTTGGCAGTTAAGGCTCTTCGGCCTTTAGGCAGTTCACAGAGTTCCCAGGTTCGGTTCTTTTGCAGACTCTCCATCTCTTCTTGCATAGCTAGGATCTAGTTAGGTGAACTTGGGCAAGTGATTGCTTCAGTATAGTTTGAAGGTTCAGCACCTTCAGACACTTTCTCTGCAACCGAAAGTGCGTACGCTATCAGCCCCTCATTATCGTCGTAACGGGCAGGTCTCCTGATCTCCCTTCGAGGACGATCACAAGCTATAGTACGGACAACCTCCTCCCGAGGTTGATTGGGACTGATGGTTCCAGGTTCAGTAACCTGGTCTTCCCCGTTGGGATGATTAGCAGCTCCACCTTGAGCTGTAGTGGTCTCCATTTCTACCTCCACACTGGCATCTTCCTAATTACCTGCATCGGTAGAAGGAACAACAGAATTCTTCCCAGAGGATAACACAGTAGTCTCATTGAAAGTAACATCCCTGCTCTGAATTACTTTCTTAGACTCAGGACACTACATGCGATATCCCTTAGACGAAGATGCATATCCAAGGAACATACATTTGACAGCCCTAGGGGCTAATTTCCCATTATTTACATGGGCAAACACAGGACATCCAAATATTCTCAAATTAGAATAATCAACAGGATTACCTGACTATACTTCTTCTGGGATTTTGAAGTCAATGGAGGTGTGTGGTGAACGATTCACCAGGTAGCAGGCTGTAGAAATAGTCTCTGCCTAAAAGGCCTTACGATCCCAAAGCCCGGTATGTGAAAGCATACATCTAACTTTCTCCAGTAGAGTCCTGTTGATTCGTTCTGCAACCCCATTTTGCTATGGTTTGCCAACCAACGTCTTGTGCCTAGCTATGCCATTTTTCATGCAGAACTCTTTAAACTCTGACTCAACGAACTCAAGCCCATTGTCAGTCCTAAGTTTCTTGATCTTTCTCCCGGTCTGATTTTCAACCAGAACCTTGAACTTCTTGAACATGGAGAATGTCTCATTTTCTGTCTCAAGAAGTAAACCCAAATCTTCCGCGAGAAATCGTCAACAAAACTTAACATGTAACGCTTACCTCCACAAGAAGGAACTTTTGAAGGACCCCACAGATCAGAATGAATATAGTCGAGGATCCCCTGAGTACGGTGTGTTGTTTTTGAGAAACTCATCCTTTTTTGTTTCCCAAAAACGCAATGATCACAAAAATCGAGCTTACCCATACTGGCGTTACCAAGACAACCTTTCTTACCCAGAATGGTTATCCCTTTCTCACTCATATGGCCCAACCTTATGTGCCATAACTTTGTGTCATCTACTGTACCAACTACAGCTACACCTGTAACTGTAGTTCCTTGTAGAATGTAGAGATTGCCTTGCCTCAATCCCTTCATTATCACCATAGCTCCCTTAGTTACCTTTAGAACACCATTTTCCATCGAAATCCTGCAACTATTAGTCTCAAGAGTATCCAAGGATATTAAACAACGAGTCATGTCAGGTATGTGACGCACTTTAGACAATATTTTAATTGTCCCATCATGGTTTTTATCTGAACAGTACCTATTCCTGCAACTTTGCATTTAGCTTTGTTGCCCATAAGTACCACCCCAGTGTCAACTACCTCGCAGGTGACAAACCAGTCCTTATGAGGGCACATGTGAAACGTACAATCAGAATCTAAAACCCAATCAACATCCACTCTCCTTTCGGAGGTGGTAGCCAAAGAAGTAGCAAGTAACACATCACCATCAGACTCTGACTCTACTACACAATCAGCTGTAGCAGTTTTCTCCTTTTCCTCCTTCCCATTCTTTTTCTTTAATTTCCAGCAGTTGGCCTTGATATGAACCAATTTGTTGCAGTAGTGGCAGGTTTTGTTAGAGTGAGGATTCCTTGACTTAGAACGGTTCTTTTTCATTTTACCGTCCCCCCCTTTCTCAGTGGTTCTGCCCCTGACAACTAATCCCTCAGTAGGATTAGCATGAATGTCTTGGTCAAACTTTTCTTTAGACAACAGGTTAGACTTGACATCCTCAAACGATATAGTATCCGAGTTACTATATAACATGATTTTCTTAAAGTGTTTATAGGAAGGGGGTAGAGACACAACAAGTAGAATGGCCTTATCCTCATCCTCAATTTTAACATCCAAACTCTCCAAATCTACTAGAATAGAATTAAATTCATTCAGGTGTTTTTGGACGGGAGTACCTTCAGCCATACGAAAGGTGTACAACCTTTCCTTCAACCGGATCTTGTTGGCTAGACTCTTCGTCATGTAGAGTTCTTCTAGCCGAGTCCAGAGATCCACCGCAATTGTCTTATCAAGCACCTCTCGCAAGACATGTGGTGCTAAGCACAACTGTATGGCTGAAACCGCTTTCAACTCCAGTTCCTCCCATTCGTCCTCCGTCAACGACCCACGTCTCTTCTTCACATCTTCAGCCCACTGTTCTTCTGTCATCTTCTCAGGTTTCACGTGAGGTCCCTTCAGAACCTTCCACAACCCGTGCTAGATGAGAATAGCTCTCATCTGCACCTTCCAGAGATTAAAACTAATCTCCCCATCGAATTTCTGAATATCTACCTTCATGATAAAAGACATCCTATAACCTGGCTCTGATACCAATTGTCAAGAAAAATATTAGCGCAACAATAATAGCGGAAGCGATAGGATGAGTTAGAGATTCAGAATTCAAGTGAATAACAGAAAACAGAAATAAGAAGACAAGAGATTTAACGTGGAAAACCCAATGCGGGAAAAAAAAACCACGGACGGCGACAGTACCAGAACAATTCACTATGAGCAGGAAGAATACAACACGATCACAATCACACAGTGATTTGATCTAAGAGGCAGAATTACAACCTCACTATTGTAATCTCTCACAAAGTACTTCTACCACTCAATGTATGAATGAGTATTGGAGTGATTTAGATCCTAGGCTTGACCCCCTTTATATAGGGTCTAAACAGTAGGGGTTTTCCCTTTAAAGTAGAACCCTAGCCGCCAGGAGGAATCCCCTTCGGAGACAGAAACCCTAGCCGCCATCCGAAAGAGGCAGCGAAAAGACACGTGGCACGACCGTGCCACGTGGCACGGCACCCCCGTGCCAATTTTCTGCCCCTCTCGGCTTAGTGCTCCTTCGTCGTGGCACGCCTGTGCTCGCGCAGCGTCGTCCCACCGTGCCGGTACTCGAATTTTGGGCCATAAAACCCAACAGATCATAACATAAAAAGCGAAGAAAAATATTTACCAATGTGGGTTAACAAAACAAAAATAGATCCCTTAATTTTCAGCACACTATTTTTTTTCTTGCGGGGGAGGGGTGTTAGTTGACCCCACTGACACCACGCTCCCTCCGCCACTGATTAATATGTTACAAACAAATTTCACTATACTTGAATTGCATGCCGATAATAATAGATGAGAGAGAAAGAAAGAGATAGGCGTATATGATGAAAATATCTTCTATTATCACATAGTATGTTCTATAATGTTATAATTTGTCTACCTTTGCGCATTATTATTAAAATGCTTCAAGTACACTTTTAATTTTTGACATTATAATTAATAAATGGGAGGGAGAAATAGATTGCCTTTTCTCCCATCCAATGTTTAGCAAATGATAAAGCAATCCTTAAGGTGCTAAGCAACAGCATTGCTGCAAATCAATATCTATCAATACATTACAACCTAAAGTTAATTGGTCTGATGATCCGATGGTACGTTTTGCTCCCCTTTCCCCCATTGATTACCCTAGCTAAGCGCTATATGAGGACCCAGTGAATGTATCACTTGTTTTACTTAGAAAAAAATAAAAATTACTAGTGTTATACTGAAACATATTTGAAGGAAAAAAAATCTCTCTTCTGAAGGCAATAAATATTGTAATGCATCATATGAAGTGCACCAATTATAAATACACATTGGAACATAAAATAACTTACAAAGGCACCCCCCTTCCTGGCAAAAATTGAGAAAGAATGCACCACTTTCTTATTCGCAGTCTCCTATTTGCTTCTCCTAATTATAGGCTTACAGCTAAACCTAATATTCTTTGCTACCGTCTCTGATGTCGAGTATATAATTAATTATATGTTCCGGGAAGATGCCGTGCAATTTTCACGTTTACGTTCAAAGTTTTGGTCTTCTGCCTTTTTGACTTGGATGACAAAAGAAGCCCCACAAAGTCTTGGTTTATGTCGGCCATTGTCCTCTTCCTTTTGTTGTTGGCATGCATGAAGCAATGCCAAATGTCGTATTAAAGTTAAAATACATGGCACATCTCATCTTTCTTAAAGAATAATTGCAAAAGATACCATTCTTGTATTGAAATTGTTGCCGAGATCTCATTTAAGTTTATATAAATAATTCATTTATTGGTATGCATATCTGCCATGGCTCAATATAATTTCTATTATGATATCTGTGGTAATCATGATGAAGGGTAAATAAGTTTGAATATCTCTTCAAAATACGTAAATTGAAAAATGACTGTGACCAATCGTGAAGCCTTGTTATTTATAGAGCTCCATGAAAAAATCACATAAACTACTTACTGTAAATTATTTGACATCTTCTCACATGTTGAATTGGTGAAATGAAGGAGTAAATAAGCCTGAGTATCTTTTTATATAATTTCTCCTAACGAATCTACTCTAATAGGTTACAAACAAATTATAGATGAGAGAGAAATAGAGAGATAGGCGTATATAATGAAAATATCTTTAAAGTTGACTACGACGACTTCACCTCATCAATACACCCCAGAATGAAAGGGAGGGGAAAAAAAAAAAAGAAAGAAAAGAAAAGATATTCATAGAAATGCGCGAGAATTTTCAGCCAATCTTAGTGGAAGCCGCCTGGAAACCTACCTTTCAATTGACCTGATTTTGCATCACCAATCAACCATTAATCACCAGAGCACTGCACATAGAAATCATAATCCCTCACTGTACATCACTTGCATTCTTCTTCCTTCAATTTTATTATAGCTTGCTTAAGTAACGATCTGAAATCAATGGAGGCCGCCGGGTTTGCATTCTCTGTGGCTCAAACTCTCCTTGCTGCTCTGAGTTACCCACCGCTCCAACACATGTTCACCATGTGGGGCTACCAATCCGAGCTTGAGAGCCTGACCAGTACCGTCTCCACTGTCAGCGCTGTGCTGCGCGACGCTCAATCCGTGAATGTGGAAAAGCTTTCCCATTGTGAACGCAACTTGATCGAGAAGCTTAAGGAAGCTGTTTATGATGCTGATGATTTGCTGGATGAGTTCGCCACTTTGGCTAAGCAACAACACCAGCTCTGCATGGAAGCCAATCAAAAATCCCTCAAAAAGGTACAGCACTTATTTTCTCGTTTTAAAGAGCTCAAGGTTGCTTATTCAATGTCACGAAAGGTTAAGGACATTAGGAAGAAGTTGGACCAGATTGTCGATGATGCTAAATTTGGGTTCATTAAAGTTGATCGCCAACCTATTAGGAAGAGAGAAGAGACATATGCTTATGTGAATGAAAAGAGAATAGTTGGGAGAGACGTTGATAAGGCGAGGATCGTGAATATGTTGCTGGATCCTCACATCCAACGGGATGTTCCAGTCCTTGCTATTGTAGGAATGGGAGGGTTAGGGAAGACAGCCCTTGCTCAGCTTGTTTATAGTGATGAGAGGATTCAAACACAGTTTCATAAGCGAACGTATTGGGTTTGTGTCTCTGATCAAGATCAAAAACAATTTAGTATTAAGGCAATTCTTGCTAGAATTTGGAAGGTAGCCACGGGTGACAGCAACATTGGTGACCTTGACATGGACTCACTAGTCCGAAGAGTTAGAGACCAACTTAATCAAAACAAGTACCTGCTTGTTCTTGATGATGTATGGACCGAGGATCGTATTGAATGCAATAAGTTGCTGGATATCTTGATGGGGTCATGTCAAGTGGCAAAGACGGGAAGCAAGATTGTGGTAACTACACGGTCCAAAAAAACAGCCACTGTTATGGGATGCAACCACCCTTACGAGTTGCAAGGGCTGTCGGATGAGAATTCATGGCTTTTGTTCAAAATCACAAGCGGCCTGGAACAAGAAAACTGCCATGATGAATTGAGTGAAGAATGGGTGAAGATATAGTGAAAAAATGTGCTATGTGAAAAAATCCCCTTGTTATCTTGTGGCAGGAAGTTTTCTATATGGTCAAAATGAGGACACATGGCGCTGCATGAGGACACATGGCGCTGCATCCAGCATGGATTAACTGCAACCCCAAAAGATGAGGACATCATTATGCCGATATTGAAGTTTAGCTACGACAATCTTTCACCATCGATGAAGAGTTGCTTCATCTATTGTGCAATGTTTCCGAAGGACTCTGAACTTCAAAAAGAGATGCTAATTAGCCTGTGGGTAGCACATGACTATGTCAAGGATGAAGGTCGTCAGGGCATAGAAGTAGCTGCTGACTACTATTTTAATATTTTGGTGCAAAGATGTTTTTTCCAAGATGTACATGAGGATGATTATAAGGGGACAATCACATTTAAGATCCATGACTTGATGCATGACATGGCTCACCAAGTTGCGGGTAAGGAGATCTTTATCGCAAGTTCCAGCACAACCAATTTGGGTAAAAATATCCGCCATTTGTATGATGCTGCTCCCGGGAGATGTACAAAAGGCTTTATGGCTAAGAGTAAAATTCGCAGCTATATTAAAGCGGATGAAGTAACTTCAGATAACATCACGTTTCCTGTGAGCGCATTACTAACAAATTGGAGGAGCCTTCGAGTTCTGGACTTGAGTGACTTGGGCATAACTTACCTACCTAATGCAATAGGTGAACTATTGCATTTGAGGTGGCTTAATCTCGATGGCAATAAAGAACTGAAAAAGCTGCCTAAATCATTGACAAAACTGATCAATTTGCAGACTTTATCTGTAGAGGAGTGCAGCGAGTTGGAAGAATTACCAGAAGATTTCTCTAAACTAATTAACCTTAGAGCTTTGTATGTGACTTATGACGAGGATGATGGGTTACAATGTATGCCATTAGGGATGGAAAAGATGGCATGTCTCACGAGGTTGAATAAATTCGTACTGGGTCAGAGAAAGTCTAGTGTGAAAGGGGAAGTTAGGGTTGAAGACCTAAGACTTCCGAGGAACATAAGGGGCTCTCTCGAAATTTACATCAGCCCAAAATACAAGCATTCTAAGGAATATGGTGGGGGAGGAGGATATCTGTGCAATACAAAGTATCTCAAATCTGTTTCTATAGAATGTCGTTGGAAGGCATATGAAAGAGCAAGGATGGCCGATGATGATGTTCTGGAAGATCTCCAGCCACATAGCAATCTGAAAGAGTTAACAATTGTGGATTATCCGAGGTTAACAATGCCACAGTGGGCAAGGGAAGATGGGCTAGCAACCTCTCTCCCAAATCTTGTTAAGATTTGCCTGGAAAACTGTAATCGATTGAAGGAGTTGCCGTGCCTGGGTAAACTACAAAGTCTGAAGACCCTGCAACTTTACAGCTTGGAGAATTTGAAGTACATGGAGAATAAAACAAGGGACACCAACATTGATGGTAGCAGTGATGGAGCAGCGAGCTCTTCAATGGCAGCAAAAATATTCTTTCCCTCCCTTGAAAACCTTGAATTATATGATCTGCCAAAGCTGAAAGGATGGTGGAGAGGTGAGCGATTACCATTATTTCCATGTCTTTCTCAAGTGAGAATAGAAGAGTGTCCTAACTTGAGGTCTATACCTCTAGGTCCTGCAGTGGAAACTCTGATGTTGAAGCGTTCTGGAAGAATGAAGGTAGTGGGTGGTACCAGTAGCAATGATTATGGGAATTCAGGGAGTTATGATCCCAAAATCAAAGAAATAAAAACATCCAACTTGAGGTTGCTAAAGTCTCTACCTATGGTAGCCTTTCAGGGTCTTACTAAGATGGAGATCTATTCGGATGATGAGGTCCAAAGTCTGTTAGAAGTCGAGGAGGTGTTCCATGGCTGCTCCTCTTCTTTGCGGTTCCTGAAAGTTGATTGTTGTATGGAATTGAGGTGCGTTTCAAGCGGGCTGCAGCATCTCACTGCATTAGAGTCACTAGAGTTGGTCTATCTCCCCAAGTTGGTTGAACTGCCGAAAGGCGGTTGCTCGTCTTCCCTACGATTCCTGAAAGTTCAATACTGCGACAACCTGAGGTGCGTTTCAAGCGGGCTGCAGCATCTCACTGCATTAGAGTCACTAGAGTTGGTCTGTCTCCCCAGGGTGGTTGAACTGCCGAAAGGAATGCGTTACTTAACTGCCCTTCAATCCCTCAAGATTGATGGTCTTGCAGGTCTAGAAGATCTACCAGAGTGGATGCCATGGAGATGCCTTGCTCAATGTCTCCGTTCTTTGGAATTGTGTTATCTCCCCAAGGTGGTTGAACTGCCGAGGGGAATGCGTCACTTAACTGCCCTGCAATCCCTCAAGATTGTTCGTCTTCCAGGTCTAAAAGAGGTACCACAGTCGATAGCATGCTTACCATCTCTCCACTCCCTTGAAATTTGGGACTGCGAAGATTTCAAATCGTTGCCGGAAGCTTTGGGGAGCCTCACCTCCCTTAAAATTTACTAATTTTCCCACGTTCAGAGAATTTATGAAATTCCGTCAAAGGTAGAATTAAAAATTTTCTTCTGCCTGCTTCGAGATCTCTCCCTTTCTCTCAATTTGTCTATGTTTTTAAGAAAGATTTATTAATATATTTTATGCATAACTCAGGAACAAGCAACTGAGCAAGGAAGCGAATGAAGACAGCACAAGAAGCAAGTGTAGTAATAAATGTACACAGATGGATTTAGACTGAAACAAAGAGTACGCTTGTCTAATATTTTAATTGAAATTTTCTTTCTATCATATGTTGTTCATATTAGTGGCTACTTTTGTGTAAGTTGTACTCTTGGATGTCATTTCTACTTATTCTTGGATGTTATTTTTCAAGACTTCCAAACAACAACTGTTATCATTAGTAATCCATTGGTTGTTTCCTTTATGACAATCATACCTCCCTTGTTGATATTTCCAGGCAATTTCTGCAATTTACTGATGGCTCACTAAGGCATAATTTTAAGTTGTCTAATGCAAATTCAATTAGCTTTAGATTTTATTCTAAATGATTCAATTAGCTTTTTTTTATCTGCAACTATTCGATTTTATTGTATTGCAGAGGGTTAATATCCCGTGCAATTTTTTATATTTTTCCGATCGTTGACCAAATTGCATTATTGGCACCTATTTTATTATATTTTTTCCAATAATTGAGTTAAAAATTTCATTCCTTTTTTTTATTTTGTGGGAATTGATTCGTTTGGAGACTAGAGCATGGATAATTGAGGGTTACCTATGTTTAAGTATCAATGTTCAATAATTATTTTTTATGCAATTGTTTTAACAATTACGAATTTATAAATTGATTGGTTTGATATTCGAGTTGTCATCATTCATTATCCAAATCATAAGAGACAACTCTCATAAGCAAAATTATGGTAATATATATTATACATCTAAGAGTGTATACTTCGATTTGCCACATATGCATGTTTTTTCAGCGTGTATTTCTCATATAGACAAATTTTAATATGTTGTGCTGATGTGACTTGTGAAAGTATATACTCTTATGAGTATGATATAGCCTTTGGCCAATTGACATTAAACATATACCAAAAAATTTAAAAAAATATGTATCCCTTGCTAAGATGAAGTATAAAAGGAAGGAGAACAAAATTCATATTTGATGCTTTTTATAAAAATAAAACAAAAAAAGATGAAAATGTTAGTGTCAAATGGTTATAAAATGTCCCAAGAGCTTAAGAATATTAGCAGGAAATTGGATGGGATTGCCAGTGATGCTAATAAATACTTCTTTAAAGTAGACCACCAACCTACTAGACAGAGGAGGGAGGAGACATGTTCTTATGTGTATGAGGAGGACATTATTAGGAGAGATGATGACAAGAAGAGAATCATAGATATGTTGTTAGAATCTAACATCCAAGGGGATGTTGCTGTCCTAGCTACTGTAGGCATGGGAGGATTAGGGAAAACTGCTCTTGCTCAACTTGCGTGTAATGACTCGAGGATTCAAAAGGAATTCCCCCTTAGACTATGGTTTGTGTCTTTAATCGAGATCAAAACCAATTCAATGTCAAGGCAGTTCTTGCTAATACTTATAAGTCAACCAACCCTGAGGTAGATAATGTTGGTGATCTTGGATTTGATTTGCTAGTCGACAAACTTAAAGAAAAACTAAAACAACATAAGTACTTGCTTGTGCTTGATGATGTGTGGACCGAAAATCACGGTGACTGGCTTAAGTTGAAGAGATATTTAGTGGAGTTGGGTGAAAGGGAAAATCAAATTGTGGTTACCACATGATCAGAAGGGGGTGCCATTGCTGTAGGAAGCAACAATCCTTATATGTTGAAGGCTTTGTCACATGAGAATTCATGGAATTTGTTCGAAAGAGCGGTTGGGAAAGAACAAGCAAACCGCAACGACCTAGTTGAGATAGGGAAGAATATTGTCAAAAAATGTGCTAATGTTCCTCTTGCTATAAAAGTTATGGGAAGCCTTCTACATGGTCAACCTGTGAATAAGTGGCAAACCATTCAGCAAAGTAGATCAACCGAAATTAAAAATGATGGGAATGACATTATACCTATATTGAAGTATAGGTGCAATCATCTTACCCCATGGCTAAAGAGTTGCTTTAGATATTGCGCATTGTTTCCTAAAGATTTTAGCATTGAAAAGGATCAGCTGATTAGCCTTTAGATGGCTCATGGATATGTCGAGCCATTAGATGAAGGTCAAATTATTGAAGAAGCAGTTGAAGAATATTTCCAAATTTTAGTTCGAAGATGCTTTTTCCAAGATTTTGAAAGGAGTGAAAATGGCAAGATATGGGATTTAAGATCCATGACCTTATGCACGACATGGCTCAACAAGCTTCAGGAAAGGAGTTCTTTATAGCAGATTCTGCCACAAAGGGCATAGATAAAATGACTCGTCATTTGTATGATAATGCACCTTAGTATCTCACAAAAGGTTTTATAACTGCAACTACAGCTAAGATTCGGAGTTATGCTCGAAGTGGTAATCGTTTTGGTGACGTCCAATTTCCTATGAGAGCATTGCTAGCAAATTGGAGGAGCCTTAGGGTGTAAGACTTAAGTCAATTGAATGTAACCGACTTACCTAATGCAGTAGGTGGATTGTTGCATTTGAGGTGGCTTAATCTCTCTTATAATAAAGAACTTAAAATGCTACCTAAATCATTGACAAAACTTATCAACTTGTAGTTTTAAAATCTAGATGGGTGCTGCAAGTTGGGAGAATCGCCAAACGATTTCAACAAACTAGTTAATCTTAGGACATTGTTCGTGTTTTGTGAAAGTCATGTGGCATCTTCTGATGAGGACTATAATAGTGGGTTAAGATACATGCCATTAGCCATGGAAAAGATGACATGTCTCATGGAATTTAATAAATTCATGTTGGGAAATTCAAGTATGAAGCAGGAAGTTAGGTTTGAAGGCCTAAGAGTTTCAAGGAACCTTAGGGGCTCTCTTGAAATTTACATCAGCTCAAATTACAAGCATTGTAAGGAATGTGGCAGGGGAGGAATATCTGTGCAAAACACAGTATCTCAAATCGATTTTCATAGATTTTCCCTACGGGAATCTGGGAGAAGAAAGGATGGGCAATGATGATGATGATGATGTTCTGGAAGACCTCCAGCCACACAGCAATCTGAAAGAGTTAACAATTATGTATTATCAAAGGTTAACAATTCTACAGTGGGCAAGGGAATTGCGATGGATTGAAGGAGTTGCCTTGGATGGGTAAACTACAACATCTGAAGACCCTTGAACTTTTCTGTTTGGAGAATTTGGAGTACATGGAGAATAAAACATGGAGGACCAACATTGGCAGTAGCAGTGAAGGAGCAACGAGCTCTTCAATGGCAGTAGAAATATTCTTTCCCTCTCTTGAAAACCTTGAATTATATTATCTGCCAAAGTTAAAAGGATGGTGGAGAGGGTCACTTGGGTCAGGGATGAGAGATGGTGTGATAAAAGGTGGTCAGCGATCACCATTGTTTCCCCGTCTTTCTCAAGTGAGAATAGAAGATTGCCCTGACTTAAGGTTTATACCTCTAGGTCGTGTATTTGAAATTTTGCTCTTGAAGAACTCTGGAATAATGGAGGAAGAACTGTGGAATAATGGAGGAAGATGAAGACCAGAAGGTAGTGGGTGGTGCCGGTAGCAATGATTCTGGGAATTCAGTGAGCAATGATGCCAACATCAAACAAATAGAAACGACCAACATAAGGTTTCTAAACGCTCTACCTATGGTAGCCTTTCATGGCCTTACTAAGATGACGACATTTTCGGATTATAAGGTCGAGAGTCTGTCCGAAGTCGAGGAGGTCTTTCGCAGCTGCTCATCTTCCCTGCGATTCCTAGAAGCTAAGAACTGTGAGAAATTGAAGAGCGTTCCAAGCGGTGGAGCATCTCACCGCACTAGAGTCACTGGAGTTGGCCGATCTCCCTGAATTGAGGTTTGATGAAACTCAAGGAGAGGAAAAGGAAGAGGAAGAGGAAGAGGATGATGCTACGGGCAATGGTATGCCATGGAGATGCCTTGCTCAATGTCCCCGTTCCTTGGAATTACGCTCTCTCGACAGGGTGATAGAACTGTCGAAGGGAATACGTTACTTAACGGCCCTTTGATCCCTTGAGATTTTTGATCTTCCACTAAAAGATGTACCATAGTGGATACATTGCCTATCATCTCTTCAATCCCTCGAAATTACGTACTGCAAACAATTGGAGTCATTCCCTAAAGCTTTGTGGAAGCTCACTTCTCTCAAGCGACTTCAGTTAGAAAGCTGTACCAAGATCCTCTATGAAAGATGCAAAGAGCCGAATGGGGAGTTCTGGCCCATAATTCAGCACATCAGCGATATCAAGAACTTGGTTTGTGATTCTGACTCTGAGTAGACGCCTCTACTATCCTTGTTCGGATTATGCCTCAATAAAAGGTAACATCCCCAAAAAAGTCAAAACACCATATTCTTGTTTGCCTACCCCCTTTCTCCATCTCTTTGTCCGTGTGGTTTTTTTTCTTTTGAATTTGTTTGTTGGCCATAATTTTGCTTGTGATTTGTGAACAAAAGTTAAAAAATAGCATGCATAATATTTGCAAAACCTGTATGTTGAAGTAGCCACATTGAGTTGATTATGTTGAAGTTGATGTTCAATTTACCTTAATTGGATTGTTTGATCATCTCTATGTATTATGATGATAGACCGAGCAACCCCTTTCCCCAAAAAAGTGTAGATCATCTCTTGGATTTTACATTGCTTCGAAGAGTCTAGGTGATGTAGGGGGGGTTCAAACTAAGACTACCTATTGTTCTTGCATACCAGTCATACCTGCTTTCATTATGTTTTATGCTTCTTTACCATTAAAAAAAGACCAACATTGCAACCAAGTATGCACTTTCTAAGCTGCACATGAATTAGGTTGATTTCATGTCGTCTCTTTTTTACAGTGAACCAGCATCGCTGCTTGCTTTCAAGATTTATTATTCTGCATCAACTAAAGTCTGTTTGATTGGCACTCGTGCATCTGAACTGATATATCTCCCCAAGGAATAGATGCAAACTAGCATGATATTGTTCGGATATCCCTCCTACATGGGAGGAAGAGGATCCGATTAATTTTGAAGCCTAGCTAATTACCCACATTTTTATGTGGGTGAAGCAAAGTTTTACATTTGGTATTAATGGGTATTTGGATTTGTTACAAAGCTTCCATTGATGATTGTATGACCTCAAGATTGGTCTAGAGAATGATCTTTGTTGTACCTACTGTGTAACTTTGGTGATTAGTGGAAGTTTTGGTATGGTTTGTTAATGGTCTTGTGGTTTTTTCCCACATTGGGCAAGGTTTTCCACATAAATTTTGGTGCCTCCATTTTTTATTGAGTTTGCTTCATTGGTTTTACATTGCTTGATTATCACTTGCATGGTTGGCTCATTCCCATTTTACAACACAAGAGCTGGAAGGACTTGTCTAGCTTCCGCTAGTGTTTGCGTGCTTCTCCAGCAAGTACTGCGCGCACTCATAGCAGAACCGGCTTAGGTCCATCATATTAGTGGGGTTAAATTAGGCAAGCATTTCTCTTCATATTCTCATCTTCTTCCCACCAAAAAAAAAAAAAAAAAAAAAATGATTCTTCATGTTCACGGACTTCTTGTGTCTTATCCATATATTTTCTCTCTCTTCCTCTCTCTCTCTCTCTATATAAACACACAATGATAGAAACTAGGACACGATTACCAACCTGAAACCGATGCGAAGTTACATGAGTTTGGGTATAAATTTTCAATCTGTTTAATTAAATGGGTTAACACGTTCAACCTGTTTAATTAAATGGGTTAGGTTCATGTCGAAGTTCTTAATACGAAAAAGTACCTATTTAACCTGTTTAATTGAATGGATTAAACAAGCCAATTGATTTTTTTCATTTGTCATTTATCCATTTTCCTTTTTATTGGACACTTAAAAATACAAAAATTTAAAAAAAAGTGAATTTTGATGAATTGGGGGAATTGTAGAGAGTAATTGTTTGATATGACATGTAAACTTAATTTTTAACACTATGTAATTACGTATTAGTTGAAAATATTGAATAAGTAAATGGGTAATCAGGTGACTGAACTCATCCTGTTTATTTTAAATAGGTTAAGTCGGTCAACCCATTCAAAAATTAAATGGGTACGGATTAAGGTTTTCCAACCCATTTAATGAACGGGTTAGGTTCGGGTCGAGAAATTCTCAACCTATTTATGTTCAATATGAACACGAATCCCACCCGACCTAATCGATTACCCAGCTCCAGTTGTAAGCACAAGGCCATCAGATGGCAAGAAGGGAGAAAAACGAAAAAGGCAACATGAAGGCATAACTTCACAACGAGCTGCAAGACCGAATACAACTGAACTGAAGCCCTCAATAAACCTAGAAAACACATGGCTCACTGATGCACAAATTAGACCATCCGTAGTACGGTATAAGCTTTCAATAATGAGGAGGGACATGAATGCTGACTCTACACAATAGAGCGAGAGAAAGACGATGGATTTATGCACCAACCATTCTATCAACAGTGTCAGATGTTAAGGTAAGGAAATCACACAATTTAATCAGATGATGTCAAAACCTACAGAACACCAAAAACAACTCACAAAAGAACCACAACACTCCTCAGTGCCCAGCTCAGGAGAAAAACTAATACAGCTCGGTTAAGAATACGTACACCAACTCAGCCAGATGAAATTTCTTGTATTGTGTTGCAGGATTTGTGTGAGTTGCAATTTTTCTTTGGATTGAAGTTCTTGTATTGGTGATATCGCTGCTTGTACTCTTCCATAAAGTTAATGGGTACATCTTTTCATACCTCAAATTCAAAAGAGATTTGTAATGGCTACGAAAGTTCAAGATATCTGGCATTGTCATGCTTGCAAGATTGGCTCCTCAAATTCAAAAGAGATTTGTACAGAAAACCAAAAACAACTCCCTCCCCACTTTCTTACAACAGCTATAATTTCAAAATTCAGCTAGCTAAGCCACACACTAATCAGACTTAGGTGTCGAGTTATGGATGGGGAAGGACTAATCAGATGCATTAGTCTGTAAGCAAGCACTCTTGCAAGTGAATGCTCCCTTGAGAATCCAAAAACAAGTCAAAATCAGCTAGTGGTACTCTCTTGCTCATTACTAAGGTAAAGAGAATCACATCCCATCTTTTGCTAGTTAAAAGCAAGCTGGTCAAGAGTGTAATCTGACTGAGGAGTTTATGGCTATTTGATAATATTGTTAGTGTATTATCAAGTTATAAAACTTGCAAAACACAACTCGGATGTTTGAGCCCAAAACCAAACCCATTTCTAGAACCGTATAAAATTGGATAGTTTTGCACGCTTGACTTGTACGACTGATTTGAGGGGACAATGAACTCCAAATCACTTGCAACTTGATTTATTTGAAAGAGAGCTTCTTGAACTTCAAAATAGGCCAGCTTCATCCTTTCTACCCAAGTGGAGGTTTGGGAAATTAAGTACGCAAAAGAGGTTTGTGCACTAGTTCGAAACTAGGTGGGGTAGAACTTTGGCTAAGCAAGGTTTGGACAATTCCGTTGACTTTGGTGCTTGAACTTGGACTCTCTTGATTGCTTTGAGGGCCTAAATAAAGCTTCATGGATGGATCTCTATAACTTATGCATAATGTTTAGTTGAATGTAATGTAATGCAATCGATCTCGTAATGCAATCATGATTACATATCGTTGGAGGTAATCAAGATTACAAGGTAGTTGTTATTTATATTGTTCTCTTACAACCAAACAAGATAATGAAAACACAATTAAAACTTGTATGAATTATAAGGTTGTTTACATCCAAACAAATATCACTTTAGAATTGTCTCTCTCCCAGAACAATAATCAATTTAGTTTAATAAATCTGTCATGTAAAAGGAGGTAACTTTCATTGGATACTTCAAGTTGAATTTGATTTGTGTTATTCGAAATCTTAGGTTCATTTTTCACTTAAACAAGCCTTTTTTAGATGTCTGATCTGATCATTACACCTGCAGTGCAAACCTCACATTCGTCTTGACAAGAACTCGTATTTAAATATTTAAAATAATCAATTTGTACTATAGATTAATTAAGAAAGTAGACATGTATTAAGAAAACAAATATATAATAAAATACATAAATCACAATTCATTAAGTATATTTTTTCCTATCATTTTTTTTTTGGAGTGTGAACACATCAGAATTAAATTACTAAATTGGTACAAAAGCACATACTACTACCATTGTCAGGACTATAGCATTAGTAATTGGACCCTGTTCTTTTTGTGGGTCAATTTAAAAATATCAACCTTAATCTAATTCAATCCACTTCAATCTACTTTAACTTACTTCAACTTAATTCAACCTACTTCAACCTACTTTTACTATTTTAATCAAGTTCAATTTATCACATGAAAAATTCAATCCACTTCAATCCACTTGAACTCACTTCAACCTGTTTTAATCCACCTCAACTTACTTCAATCAAACACCAAAAAGCTTTAAATTAAGTGATATATGAAGCACCTCCCTTCTATGAACCGACTCTTGAGTATTGTAGCCTTCAAAATGGAAACTTTATCCCTAGATTTTTTAATTTTTTTTTTGTGGGATGCATTTGACCATAATATTAAAAGAAAGAAAAATATTTACCAACGTAGGTTAAGAAAACAAAAATAAATCCCTTAATTTAAAAGAGAAATTGCAAAAAGAGAAAGGTAATACCAACAACTTTTTCTTTTTATTCCTCTAATATAGCTAGTTCCTATTTATTTTTCAGGAATTGGAACCGAAATCCGTCAAACTCGTATATATTTTTTGAAACCGAAACCGATCAACAGATTCTACTTCGATTACAGAGTACCCAAAAATTATGGTCACTATAATTAGCAATCATTAATCTTGCATAAATAGGAACAGAATATTATCGAAATCATGCCATCTGTTTCCTTTTTGACGAATATTCTTCAAAGTCTTGGTTTATGTCCGCCATTGTCATATCCTCTTCCTTTTCAAATTTTGTCTGAACTTCTTATTGGCATGCATGAAGCAATGCCGGATGTCGTATTAGATTAATTTAAAATACATGGCATATCTCATCTTTCATAAAACTAATTGCACAAGATGCCATGCTTACGTTGGAAACTTGAAATCGCTGACTTTGAGTGGAAGCCTTATTTGAGTTTATATAGTTAAATGGCTCTCGTTTGTTTAAGACTCAATATAATTTCTATTGTGGTATTACTGGTGATCATAAATACGTAAACTGTACGATGACTATGATCAATCATGGAGCATTGTTATTTATAGAACTCCACGCAAAAGTCACGTAAACTATGTACAGTAAATTACTTGGTGCCTGCTCAAGAATTCATGAATCAGAATCAATTCTTGAATGCCGTAGCTTTCAAAATGGAAATTTTATCCTTATATTTTTTTTCTTTTTTGAGAGGTGCATTTGATCATAATTTAAAAGGTCAAGAAAAATATTTACCAACCTAAGTTAGGAAACAAAAAATAGATCCCTTAATTTGATCGAGAAATCGCAAAACAAAAAATTAGAATGAAAAGCAAAGGAAATGAAAGGTGGTACGAACAACCTTTTCTATTTCTTCTAATGTAACTAGTTCTCGTTCATTTTTAAAGAATCGGAATCAGAACCAGTCAAATCCGCACCTAACAATTTTTTGAAACACAAGTCGAAACCAGTCAATCTGCTAGGAGTTTTACTTAACCGCAAGTGCACGGCGTAGCTGTAGCTAGCAACCGGCAAGTACGGGTCGAATCCACGGGGAACTTGGTTTCAACTACTAGAACTAATTGGACTAACTCAAGCTAGGCAGTTGTCGAGTGAAGTTGGTTTAACTAATTCTAACTCTATTTGGTCTAAGACAATAATGAGAATAAAATCCTGGATTGGGGTTCACCGCACTATGACGTTCATTGGAAAATACACTAGGTCGTGTGAATCTGCCTGTAAGATAATTGAAATGGAATTATTACCAGTTTAAAGCATCTACGCCTACTTTCGAAGGTCATTAGACTGATCAGGCTAACCTAGTTGTCTACTTTCGTGAAACTAAAATAACAAAACCACAAGATCATGTAATTTCAATTCCCAATTGCACCCCCAACTACTTTCGTGTCAGGTAATCCAATTGCTCACAAAGCTACTCTAAGTAAAGGACCTAACTTTCGTTAGTCTCCTAAACCCTAATTAAGAACATGAATGAAACCCTCTCAGGCAATTCATCGAACACCTGGCATGCTAAGCGAGAGTTCAATTATTCTTTAGGTGTAATTCACACAAACCTAGCAATAACACTCCAAATCACATCACAGGGGCTACACCCAATCCAAGATTGAGAATTTAGCCACTAAACATAATAAAAACTAAGATTTCAATCAATAACATACACATGCCAAACAATACGAAACTCGAATTAAAGCGTAAAAGAAAAAGGGTGAAGAGAGTACTAAATCTGTAGCAACGATCTATTCAGAATAATAAATCAATCCGCTCTTGAATCTTTAATTCAATAACATTGCAAAAGCTAAAGCCTAGAAAACCTAGAAATCGCCTCCTACCAGAGGGAGAAGAAAGGTAGAATAAAAACTGTCGAATCCCAATATCGAAACACGACAAAACAGCGACAAGCCCCGTGCCAAATTTCTGCCAGACGAAAATGCGAAAACCTGATGAAAAGCAACCGTGCCACACAGCACGGCCACACCGTGCCATGTGGCACGGTCGCTGCCCGCTTGTTCTTCGCCCGGTTTATTGTGCGACGCGTTTTCTTTGCTTTTTTTCCGCCCGTATTCGCATATCTTTTCATCCTTTTCAATAATAACTCCTGCAAATATGAAATATTATCATATGAGTGAAATCAGCACTAAAAGGGGCGAGTTTTGACCCATTCCTTGATAACATTTAACGTGAAAATATTAAAAGGAAGGGTCAAATAGGAGGCTAAATATGACAAAATAGAGGTTTAACACGCCCCCATGCTTATCTCTTGCTTGTCCCCAAGCGAGACTACGCTATGAAAGATCGGGGGGGGGCGGTGGACCTCTAAGCACACACTCTTCAAGGAAAGGGTGATAAGTTAATAAATCATGCTGGATCATGCATCAAAGGTAGCCAAGTCAAGGTGTGAAAAGTAATTTCAACAAAACGTATGCAATGTCATCCATAAACCACTCTATCCAAATGAAACATACCAAACACCCCAATATTGAAACGCATGGTAGGACATAACTTCCCTCAACAAACGGCGAGCAAGTAAGACTGGTAGGACCTCACTTTTAGGGCAAAGTGGAGCACTCCTCTCAATGTGTTTGAAATGTGTAACAAGGGTTCTCAATTACTCCAACCAATGAGTCAAACTTTCATATGCTTGGTAATGTTCTCTACTCTCTACCACGAGAATGCAATATGCAATATGTTAATCATGAGGACTTGCAATAGGGATGTAATGGGGCTAAGGTAGGGGTGAGAAGTGGAATAATTTGGGAAAGTGGAGCTATTGGTCAAAGACTAGGGAGCAAGAACACTTCCACAATTCAACATTAGAGACACAACTTCACACCATACTTGCGAATCGAGTCGCAAAGCTCGCAAAAACCTCTGAGAGGGGACCAAACAAGCTTACTGCGAAAATTTTGCATGCTACCCATTTTATTTGCAACTGCTCATTGTTTTCTTCTCTTCTTTTTTTTTTTTTCTTCTTTTTTTTTTTCGTTTCATTGAGAAGCAAAAACGGACGCATATGGATAGCGTTGGAGGAACAAAAACTAATTCGCGATTTCCCCAAATGAGCCACTGATATTATACCCGAAGTGATGGTCAATTGCCCCAAACACGCCCAACTACATTGAGGAAGTGTCGCCCCACTAGACCTTGACAAGGATGAAGGAAGTATGCACAGGTCAAGTGTGTAATAAATGTGGTGCAACAACAACGACCGGGGAAAGGCTCAAAGGGCTAGCAAAGGGATAGCATGCAACAACGGGTGGCTTTCTGGCTAATGTGGCTACATGAACAAAGATCGCCTCAATCATGTCGACACATGCAATTGCTAAATGCAGTTTCAAGAAGAACAAGACCAAGTTCTAGAGATGCATCATGGAGGAGTCACACATGAAAGAAAATGGAGACTATATGTAATGAATAGTCATTAGGCTCAAAATCTCACAGATAAAACTGCCACAGTCAAGTGACTTACTCTAGAGTATGTCCCATTTGTCAAGTTCAATCAGGTCAAACCATATGAATCTCAGGGGTAATTAACATGCAACATAGGGCAAAGGGACTATGGCTGACAAAGACAACCCAGTTTGTATAAAAACTTACACCAAGACAAGTCACACTTCAATACACAACCAAACATGATCGATCAATCATCACCCCTTTCAGTCTCATCACAAGAGGGGTTTTCGCAAACCGTATATTTTTATTTTTTATTTTTTTTTCAAAAGTAATAAAACTAGCTACTAAAGCAATAAAGTTATAAAGGATAATGAAGAGAAGGGTAAAAAATGGTACCTGGGAAGCTTACGAACGCCCGACTCGATTATTTCTCCTTTTGAATGCGAACGCTAACCCTATATGCTCTAAACTACATGCTCCGATAATAAAAGGGTAGAAGTAACTTAGTGCAACTATATGAAGTCCTATCTAAATGATGCAAATACGAACGATGTCTAAGAGCGACAAGCTCACCCCCCCATGCTTGAAACTTTCATTGTCCTCAATGAAAAGGACGCTGAAAAAGGGGAAGGGAAGGGGTAGAGGAAAAAAAAAGGGGGGTGACACGTTCTCTTCTCTTTTTTTTTTTTTTTTTTGGGTAAGCAATTAATACCTTGGGTTGCCTCCCAAGAAGAGCTTGTTTGAGGTCCTAAGCTTGACCGTTACCTCAGGAATATGATGCTCGCGTGATGTAGGGAGGTCTGGGGATGGAAGAAGGAAATAACGAATGAGCCAGCACTTCCCCATGGCTAAAGTCAGGCATCAGTGTCGCCTGAGGAGGTCCGCCAGTAGCAGTAGTAGGCGGTGGAGGTCGGGGAGGCAGAGCAGGCGGCCGCAGATGGGATCCGCCATCCCAGTCTTGAAGTTCCACTCTCACGACAGCTGGAGGAGTGGAGACGGTCGGGGCCGCAAGCGCAGAGTGTGCACCTGGGGCGGGAGGTGGTATGGGTGGTAAAAAATGAAAATCCACCCGCTCGCCACAGACGATGAAGGACATGGTGTCCATCTGCACATCAATCACAGCCCCTGCGGTCGCGAGAAAGGGGCGACCCAAGATAAAGGGGGGCGGAAAGGCATCGTCCGTATCAAGGACGATAAAGTCACACGGGACCAGAAAATTCCCCACCTGGACCGGAACGTCCTCCAGGATGCCCACAGGACGCCTGATGGAGCAGTCCGCGAGCTGAATAGTGATACTGGTGGGTGTGGGGTCCCATAATCGCAGCTTCTTGCAGAGAGAGAGCGGCATGATACTCACACTAGCGCCCAGATCGGAGAGAGCTCTCTCAATCTGCACATCTCCTATACAGCAAGGGATGGAGAAGCTGCTAGGATCCTGCAGCTTGGATGGCGACCGACTTTGCAAGAGCGTACTGCAGGAGCCGCCAATAGAAGCTATAGAAGCCTCCCTAGATGCTCCCTTCTTGGACAGGAGCTCTCGTAAAAATTTCCATTGCGCAAGGGCACTCTGGAGAGCTTCCAAGAAGGGGCTACTGGCATAGATTTGGCGTAGGATTTCCAGAAATCGCTCGAATCTAGGTTCAAGCTGAACGAGCTCGGATCATGCCAGTCGTTGAGGGAAAGGCACTCGAGGGTGGTAAGTGCGATCAATAGGTTGATGGCGGGGTTCCTCAATAGGGCTCAGACCCTCATTTTTCTCCTTTCCCTCAGTTCCGGCAGAAGCAGAAATCGGAACTACCTCCTGGATAACCATCACTGGGCTCTCTTCTAACCCCGCGCCCACAGTAGATATGGCATTGACTTGGCGGCGGGGGTTGACCTCGGTCTGACCCGGAAGTTGCCCCTGAGATCTGGACAGGTGGCTCACCTGCTGAGCAATCTGGGCAATCTGTGTATCCATGGTTTTCTGATGGGCGGCCATGGAATCCACTCTGGAGGTCAATACCTGAATATTTTCTTTGAGAGTCTCATTTGTCGTGGTTTGGGTCACTATGAAGCGCTCCATAAGGCTCTCTAGGTGAGATGTGGGTTCAGGAGGTGGAGGAGGTGGAGTGTAGGGGACTCAGTTATGGAGACCGGGTGGCTGGTTGGGGTTCTGAGGGTAAGGGTTGGGATTTTTATAGAGGGGGTTCGGACGAGTATTCCAACCCTGGTTGTAGGAGGTGGGATGAGGGTTATTTTGAGCAGGTTGGGTGTAGGTATGATAGGCGTTGACGTGCTCAATGTTAGAGGGGGCATTGTAGCACTCAACGGCAGTATGGCCCTGTACACCGCAGGCCTCACAAACGGCATAGATCCCCATCGCTGGCCCCGAGGAAGTGGCCGATGAGGTAGCCGCCTTCTCCAAACGCTGTGC
>JAKOGI010000510.1:502500-546479 GCA_029747015.1 Carnegiea gigantea | reverse complement strand
TATATATATATATATATGTGCCCATATATATGCATACATAGATATGGTGTGTGTATATTTGTATATGTATGTGCATATGTGTGTGTACGCACACATACACACATATATATATACTCACACACACATTCACATACCTACATACATAGATACATACATACATATATATAATGCCATATTTTTCTCACTCTTCAGTTTTTCTTTCCCATTGATCTAATTTCGCTTTCTTTCTTTTATTGCTCCTCTGTTTCTATGTTTTTATGGATATTCCATCCCTCGTGAATAATTTTTGGTTCAAGCTCAGTTATGATATGCCTTGGGGCCATCAAAAGTTCAGGTCTAAGTCGATTTGGGTTGTGACGTATCAAAGATTGGGACAAAAACTTCATATGCGGACCCTGTATACATTACAAATTGGAAACTCTGGCGAGATCTATACTCAGACGTGAATGTTCGATGTCCGGACCCGGTTGTACAAATATCCAAATTTGTGATATGATTTTTGACATTCTAACTGAAAATTTGCGTAGCCGAACCCAAGCCCGAACCAGAACCCGATTTTTCATTGTTCTTATCCTGTTGTCCGAAGTTGGTTTTGTAAAATTTTCTAGCGGATTCGAATTAAAATTATAGAAAAAAGTAGCTGCCCGATGTCCAAATACGGTTGTCCGATTGTTCAAATTTATCCGAATCCAAAATAGTTCAAAAATCTGGAGAACCTGAGCCCAAATGCCCAGCCTGAACCTGACACGGATTTAAATTCAGAAATAAATTTTTTAGTCATACCCGATTTTTTCTGGGTCGGACAAATTCAAGTAATCAGGTCGGGTAGATTTTTGTCAGCCCTAAATTATGCCTTTTTGTAACTAAACCCTTTTTTTTGTTGGTGATACCAAAATGCCGTTTTTTACAAACAGATTTTTTTAAATTCTATTTTTTTCGGAATTAGAGCATAAAAAAAAAGAGTTCAATTGTGAAGGTTTACAAAAACTTGATTCTAAGGCTTTTTGTTTTGAAAAATTATTCGTATTGGCTTCTCTGCCGGTGCAATTGTGTTGAGCTAATTTGACTTGAATGAATTATAGGTTACCCGCCAATGAACACTGTTAATATCTCCCTTTTTGGTTTATGAAGTGATTTTACATTTTATTATATTAACTCTAACCGTTGTGATTTGATATTAAATAATGAAAAAGAAGAAATATTAATTTTGATATACATTCACAGTCATATCAATTTTAAAGCGTTTGATTGCGTGGTTGTTGGGAATGCAATCATGGCGTATGGATGGTAGAACAAAGGAAAAAGAGTTGCCTATCAAAATACGTGCTTACTTTGTTTGGATCATCGTTCATCAAGAATGAAAAAGAAAATAAAGACTTGAATTATCAAAATAAAGAGTGCACTTGACAACATATATGGTCCATTCAAACAAACAAACAAAAAAAAAAAAAAAGTGAGATCGGGAAAACTGGGCCCAAAAAAATGCATAATAATAGCGAAATAGAAGAATTTTTTTTTTTTTTAAAGTAGCAAATTAGCTTGAATAGAAAGACGCGTGCGCAGAGAGAAAATAACCTATTATATAGGATAATGTAGTTTCTCAATATGATTAGTCTTTCAATTAGTTTAGATTTATGATAATAGGAACATTCTTAATGATGTTTGTCTCTTCTTCACAGCCGTTGGGCTATTTGCAGTTAGTATTCGTGTACCGAATCGCACACGGATGCCACGCTAGTTCTTCTTTCCTTAAAATGTCAAACACGAAGGACCAACTCAGCCAACTGTTTCCATGGAGGAGCCTCAACCCATCTTGACACCCCAGGTTCCCAACCAAGCGATGTCACTTCTAGGCTACATGGTGAACCCATCCCTTGGGTGCAGCTTCAATAACTCAGGCATATTGCAATTAAGACCATTGAAAATGTTTGTAAAAAATAGGCGATTACCCTTAGGCGCTTCAATTCTGGCATAGTTGAGCAACCATGGATGTGGGTTGATTGGGTTTCAATTGGATGGGCCAGGGATGCGCGCCCGACAAGAAAAGAGAGAAAATGATGGAGTTCTAGTGGTCATCCCTCAATTCCAGAATGTTTAGGCAAGAACCAAAATCAAAAACAAGCCTAGACATCAAAATACACCATGCTGCCAGGTCAAATTGCACTTAACCGTGAAATCTGATCATGGTCACCTAATTTTGAGGTGACTTAAGTCCTTAATTTTGGTGTTCTCATAAACCCTAGGATGTTAGGTTTCTAATAAAACAAGTTTCAGCCTCATTGGAGTTCATTTGCTTATCCAAAATCTATGTTTAAGTCAAACTGCCCTGAAGACAGTTTACATCCAGATTTTACCCGGTTTTGGAGATTATATTTCTTAATCTTCCATGAGGTTTAAGTGTCCAATTTTTGCATCCCTGAAAAGCTTAAGATCTTAGCTTTCATTTCCAATTGGAATTACCAGATTTGGAGTTCAATTGGTTAGTGAATTTAGCTAATTAGTAAACCTGTGCTGTTTTGGAAATCAGGCTGATTCAAGGGGAAAATGACCTCCAATTGCTATGATTCAAAAAGGAGGGTAATCTAGACATCTTGCGGTTTCCAACCATGTAAGAAACGTAGCAATTAGTCATCATTTGAGGTGTCAAACATGCGTTGCAAGTGGAGGCAGAAACTGGCTGCTTGACACCCGGTTGCTTAGCCTGGTGGTTTTCCTCCTTCAAGCGGTTTGCTTAAGGTGGAAGGCTGCCAAGTAGGTCATTTTGAGCTGCTTGATTAAGCACCACTCAGCTACTTGAGAGAGAGACACGTGGAGCTAGTGAAACGCCACCATTTTGCAAGCTCTCATTCGACCACTCAAGCATGACATGGCACACATGCAATTTTCAGTCCTTTTGAGGTGGCAGCCGTGCACTCTTGCCTTCCTAGTTGGGAAATTGAGTCATTTACATTCCTTAGTACAAAGGAAAAGGCTTAGGAAGATAAATTAAGTGCTTTGTAATATAAACTTTCAGCTTATGTGTGTTTTAGCTTAAACCGTGTATTACTAAAGCATAGGATTAGTTTAATGACTTTCCTTGCCTAGAAGGAAAGCCCTTTTCATGTAATCACAAGGCTATATAAGTGCCTTGGCTGCTCTTTTGTAAAACAAGAAGCTTGAGTATTGAAATTAAGAAAAGACTTTGTGTCTTGTGTTCCTCTCAAACACTTAACTTGCTTATCCTTAATTAGGCCGATTAAGGTGGTGTCCAAGTGAGTCTTAATCATTGATTAGGTGGTGTATCTGTATCCTAATCAAAGGTTAAGGGCCCTAAGCTAAGTGATTAGTGGTGTATCTTATCTAATCACAAGGCTTAGAACTATCCAGATTCCATTGAATTCACTTAAAGTTCATGAAGTTAGCTTTGGGTTCCTTAAACCAAAGCTCTCCTTTTTTCATGTTCTAATCAGTGAACTTCATTCCTCTCTTCTTTTTTTCTTTTCATATTCATTTCAAGCTTAATCAAGGCCAAGAATTCTTGCTTTGATTCAGTTTTGAGCCCAAACACAAAAACCATCTCAAACCGTGAGAAATCACAAACTTAGGCGTGAAAGGCAGAAGATTGGCACGGCCACACCGTGCCCTTAAGCACGACCGTGCCTCCCTTGGTTCGTGAGTTTTCCACTTGTTTTGGTTGTGTTCTTGTTGTAAGTTGGCTTGGGTTGTTCCTACCCTTGAGACTTACATCATTTTTGGTATCAGAGCAAGTTCATCCTTGATTGGAACCTACCACACGCCTTTCCCAGCTTAGCTCTGAATCCGAAACTCAAACGTAATCCTGTCCATTCAAACTTCCAAAATGAGTTCTAGCATGACTTTGGAAGAGAAACTTGAAGCAATCGCTAAGCAGATGCATGAAATCTCTATATCCAATCAAGAACTTAAGGCTCGAAATGAGTACTTGAGAAAACAGCTTGGAAACCATATGAAACAAAAAGAAAAGCTTCAAGAAGATAGTGAACAAATTGGAACACGTTATGGAGGAGAAGAGGAAGCTAGCAATGAGCTATCTTTCTCTGAAGATGATGTACCATTCGAAAGGACGAGAAGAAAAGCACGGCCTACTTTCAACTCAAACGATTTCAAAGTTGAAATTCCTGAGTTTGAGGGTAAGCTTGACCCAGATGAATTCCTTGAATGGTTACAAACTGTTGAGCGGATTTTCGAGTACAAGGAGATTCCAGAGGATCGGAAGGTGAAATTGGTTGCTCTTAGACTGAGGAAATATGCCTCCTTATGGTGGACAAACCTCAATGCTAAGAGAACTAGAGAAAGAAAGAGCAAGATCAATACTTGGGACAAGTTGAAATCTAAGATGAAGGCACGGTTCCTGCCGTCCACTTATGTCCAAGACAATTACATGCTCTTTCACCATCTTATTCAAGGCAAAATGAATGTGGAAGAATACACACATGAGTTTGAGAAACTCATGATTAAATGTGACATTCATGAGCCTGAAGAACAAACCATGGTTCGTTACCTAGGAGGGCTCGATCCTAGGATAGCCAACGTGGTTGAGTTACAAGCCTTCACCACTTTTGATGAGATTTGTGTCCTAGCTCACAAAGTGGAACAACAAAGAAGATCTCGGTTTCATAACCGTGAAGAAGTTCCCATATTCCTTCCTCAAGAACAACCATTCAACAAGGGGAGCCCAAACCTTGTCCCTAAACCCATGGCCCCCCCACTTCCTACTCCACAAAAGAACCAAACACCACTACAAAGCCTACCCCCGCAACTTAAACCCAAACATGGCACTTCCCGATGTTTTAAGTGCCAAGGATTTGGACACATAGCCGCCGATTGTGTCAATCGAAGAAGCATTACTCTAGCTGAGTGGGAGGCAATTGGAAAGGAAGAAAAGGAGGAAGAAACTCAAGAAGAAGACCTTGAAGAAATTGAGATCACTGCTGATGAAGGTGAAATGCTACTCTTGGAGAAGATGTCTCCAAATTTTCATCAAGAAGAGCATGAACAACATACGAATATTCATGTTTGTATGTTATTCATTCCAAAGGAGCAAGACCATATCCCATCCTTTCCCCACAAAATCATTCCATTCACATCTATCCAGGATCTCACATGCTCAGGTCCTAAACTTGCTCAATTTACTCCCCTAAAGCAAAATCCAAACCCACCCCCCATCCATTCATTTCAACACCCACTTAAGTTTCACATGGCTGATGTGAGGAATACAGAAGCAAAGTTTAAACCAAGCTTATTTGAAGAGTTGATCCTTTTTCAGCCTAATTCACCTTTGTTTGCTTTTAGATAGTACGTCCTTGGTGAATTTGAGGACAAATTCTTCTCAACAAGGGGAGAATGATGGAGTTCTAGTGGTCATCCCTCACTTCCAGAATGTTTAGGCAAGAACCAAAATCAAAAACAAGCCTAGACATCAAAATACACCATGCTGCCAGGTCAAATTGCACTTAACCGTGAAATCTGATCATGGTCACCTAATTTTGAGGTGACTTAAGTCCTTAATTTTGGTGTTCTCATAAACCCTAGGATGTTAGGTTTCTAATAAAACAAGTTTCAGCCTCATTGGAGTTCATTTGCTTATCCAAAATCTATGTTTAAGTCAAACTGCCCTGAAGACAGTTTACATCCAGATTTTACCCGGTTTTGGAGATTATATTTCTTAATCTTCCATGAGGTTTAAGTGTCCAATTTTTGCATCCCTGAAAAGCTTAAGATCTTAGCTTTCATTTCCAATTGGAATTACCAGATTTGGAGTTCAATTGGTTAGTGAATTTAGCTAATTAGTAAACTTGTGCTGTTTTGGAGTCCAATCTGCACGGTTTTGGAAATCAGGCTGATTCAAGGGGCAAATGACGTCCAATTGCTATGATTCAAAAATGAGGGTAATCTAGACATCTTGAGGTTTCCAACCATGTAAGAAACGTAGCAATTAGACATCATTTGAGGTGTCAAACATGCGTTGCAAGTGGAGGTAGAAACCGGCTGCTTGACACCCGGTTGCTTAGCCTGGTGGTTTTCCTCCTTCAAGGGGTTTGCTTAAGGTGGAAGGCTGCCAAGCAGGTCATTTTGAGCTGCTTGATTAAGCACCACTCAGCTACTTGAGAGAGAGACACGTGGAGCTAGTGAAACGCCACCATTTTGCAAGCTCTCATTCGACCACTCAAGCATGACATGGCACACATGCAATTTTCAGTCCTTTTGAGGTGGCAGCCGTGCACTCTTGCCTTCCTAGCTGGGAAATTGAGTCATTTACATTCCTTAGTACAAAGGAAAAGGCTTAGGAAGATAAATTAAGTGCTTTGTAATATAAACTTTCAGCTTATGTGTGTTTTAGCTTAAACCGTGTATTACTAAAGCATAGGATTAGTTTAATGACTTTCCTTGCCTAGAAGGAAAGCCCTTTTCATGTAATCACAAGGCTATATAAGTGCCTTGGCTGCTCTTTTGTAAAACAAGAAGCTTGAGTATTGAAATTAAGAAAAGACTTTGTGTCTTGTGTTCCTCTCAAACACTTAACTTGCTTATCCTTAATTAGGCCGATTAAGGTGGTGTCCAAGTGAGTCTTAATCATTGATTAGGTGGTGTATCTGTATCCTAATCAAAGGTTAAGGGCCCTAAGCTAAGTGATTAGTGGTGTATCTTATCTAATCACAAGGCTTAGAACTATCCAGATTCCATTGAATTCACTTAAAGTTCATGAAGTTAGCTTTGGGTTCCTTAAACCAAAGCTCTCCTTTTTTCATGTTCTAATCAGTGAACTTCATTCCTCTCTTCTTTTTTTCTTTTCATATTCATTTCAAGCTTAATCAAGGCCAAGAATTCTTGCTTTGATTCAGTTTTGAGCCCAAACACAAAAACCACTTCAAACCGTGAGAAATCACAAACTTAGGCGTGAAAGGCAGAAGATTGGCACGGCCACACCGTGCCCTTAAGCACGACCGTGCCTCCCTTGGTTCGTGAGTTTTCCACTTGTTTTGGTTGTGTTCTTCTTGTAAGTTGGCTTGGGTTGTTTCTACCCTTGAGACTTACATCAGAAAACCTTTGGAAATTTTTATGTTTCAAATGTATCTACCTCGCTAGGTAGGTACATTATGCCTGTGCCCCACGCTCAAGCGGATAAATGTTTATTACAATCGGGCAAAAGGTCACTGCAAAAGGTTTACTACAATCGGGCAAAGGTTCACTGCATAGTATAAAAGATTCATTGAAGCAAAATTAAGAGGTAAGATCACCAGGAATCCATCATTATCAAATAAGAATATCGTAACATCCACATCTACAATTTTAAATCAGCAACCAGTTCTAATATCCACAAATTCAATGAGTACCAATATCATTCATTAGATAAGAATTAGCTTCTTGCAGCACCAGTGCCTGAAGATCATATTCTTATTCGTTAGGTTCATGCTGGGGACCTTCAATATAATAATAATGTCAGTAATTATTATATTCATTAATGAATGGTTACTATATGAATTACACAATTTAAGATTACCATTAGTTGATAATTTTCAGTGGATCTTTTCGACAATGCGTTGATAATTTTAATGTATCTTTTCTTTCCCATGTATCTTTTCTTACCTATATTGCACATTTTGTTTCCTACGTTGCATCTTTTCTTGATAATTTTTTATGTCACATCTAGAAATAAGATAGATGACTAAACGAGGTGTCAGTTATATTGAAACGCCTATATTTATAGATATGTACCTAATTAGGTAGATGGGTATATACCATAAAATTAATATTATTAGTTAAAAATTGAAGTGATGATGTAGCTGCCGGTACATATTTCGGTATGCTAAAACTATTTTTTCTATGTACAGTCATTCTATTTACGCTTATAATTCGTGTACCGACTGACACAACGGCGCCACCTCACTTTCTTCTTTCCTTCTTAAATTCCAGATTGATAAAATATCAAGGATAAAGGACCACCTTGCCCAAGTGTTTCCATGAAGGCACTTCGTCCCATCTTTACACCCTAGTTCCCAGCCGAGGGATGTCACTTCGGGGCTGCATGGTGAACCCACCACTTGGGTGCAGCTTCAATAACTCGGCATATCGGAATAAGGACCGTTCTAGTCGATTAGTCATGGATGTGTGTTGATTGATGTTCAATTGGGTGGGGCAAGGACGCACGCCTGACAAGAAGAGAGAGAAATCGTTTGGAAAAACTTTATGTTACAAATGTATCTATTTTGCTAGGTACCTACGTTGCGCGAGTGGCCCACGCTCAAGCGAACAAAGGTTCACTGCAATTGGACAAAAGTTTATTACAAAAGTTGTACTACAATCCAGCAAAGGTTCGGGCAAAGATTCACTGCATAGCATAAATGATTCATTGGAGCAAAATTGAGATGCAAAATCATCAAGAATCCACTATCACCAAATAAAAATGTAGTAGCATTCACATCTACAACTTAAAATCAGCAATTAGTTTTAATATCCACAAATTCTATGAGAACCAATATCATTCGTTGGGCAAAGATTAGCTTCTTATAGTAATAGTGTCTGAAGATCATATTCTTGTTCGTTGAGTTCTTGATGTTGGGGACCTTCAATCTAATAATAATGTCAGTATTTATTATATTCATTAACTAACAGTTATTTTATGAATAACACAATTTGAAATTGTTATTAGTTGATAGTTTTTAATCGTTCTTTTCAATAGTGCATTGATAATTTTAATGTATCTTTTCTTGCCTAGTGTATCTTTTTTCAAATGTATGCTGCCTTTTGTTTGCTGCATTGTATCTTTCCTTGAAAATTTTTAATATCCACATCTAGAAATAAGGTAGACAACTTGATGTCGTGTTAGTTGTATTGAAATCCTTGTATTTTTAGTCATGTAGCCTGCTAGGTATACGAGTATGTACCATAGAATTACTATTATAAATTAAAAATAAATGCAATGATGCAGTAGATGGTATAAATTTCAATATGCAAAAATTATTTTTTCTACATACAGTCGTTCTATTTACACTTATGATTCATGTACCGAATTACACAACGATGCCACGCCACTTTCTTCTTTCCTTTTTAAATTCCCGATTGATAAAATGTCAAAGACAAAGGACCACCTTGGCCAAGTGTTTCCATGGGGGCAATTCGACCCATCTCGACAACCCATGTTCTCAACTGAGCGATGTCAATTCTGGGCTACGTGGTGAACCCACCTCTTGGGTGGAACTTCAATAACTCGGCATATTAGAATTATGACCATTGAAAATGTTTGTTAAAAATAGGCGACTAGCCTTAGGGGCTTCAATTTTGGCAGAGTCAAGCAGCCATGGATGTGGGTTGACTCGGTTTTAATTGGATAGGGCAGGGATGCACGGTTGATTGTTACTGCTATGCCCACAAGCGCACTGGTGTTGTAGTCTAGCAAAGATATTGTTCCCATGAATATCAATTGTAATATATTAATTTTATCCTTTAAAAGTGCTAAGTAGGCAAATTTAATTAAGAGGTTGAATGACGCTATAACCTAATTGCAGAGTTCAATCAATTAAAAACATCTAGGGACCTTGTAAAGATGTGGATCAATGCAATATGTCATGTTCTTGATCTATTATGAGAGATTGAAAGGGGCGTAATTGCAATTTAGAATTCAATCTTCTTTCGAAATAAACTGAATTGCCTAAACTAACAAGTCATTCTTTCAAATGCTCTTGTTTAGTCTAAGTTATAAATCTTTGGTCGCTAAAAGGGTCCTCTTAACAAGTGAATCTCTTTCAAGTATTATTAAATCAAGTCCTATCTCATTAATCAAATAGTAAATTTCACCTTTCAGCCCTTCACTTAACTATTTAGAATTATCAAACGAATTTAGCCAAAATCTAATCACAACAACGTCACTCAAAAGAGAGAATTCAACCAATTTCAATCAAGAATAAGAACAACTAATTAAATAAAGATGAAAGATTCCAAATTCAATACTTGGCTAACAATCCATAGCTTGAGAAAACTACTCAAACATATTTAAATTAACAAAGCTAAATAGAGTTTTGAGAGAGGAAAACTTAGCACAATTGAAGATCCTTCAAGGGTTTCCCAATTTCGCAAGGGCTCCAAAACAGCAAGCACTTCTTCAACACTCACACTTAGAACTACTAAAAATCTAAACTAAACTTAGGAAAAATGGAAAAGGAATGGAAACTAGAGAGAAAAGCTCCCTTTCATTGACGTGCTCTTCCTCTCTACTGCGAAAAACGGCTCATTTATAGAGGAACACGATCAATCTTATCCACATGAAGAAGGAAAACGAATAGGTTAGCAGTTATGGCTTCACCACGGACCGTGGCCTTTACCACGGACAGTCCGTGGTGAGCTTTGTCTCGATGATCTTCTGTTTTTTCTTCCTTCCACGGGCATGGTGATTTGTGGGTGCCTGTGGGGAGTCAAATTACACTCAACTATGGTCAACTTTGGGGTGAAATGGCCAAAAACCTGTAAAACATAGAAAACAACTACACCCGAGCATAAAACCAAAAAAGGAGTATAAATTATAATATCAAGCACATAATTCTCCCTAAAAATGGCACAAAATGACCTTAAAATAGTGTGCACTTTTAAGGACTTATCAAATTCTCCCATATTTAAACCATTGCTTGTCTCCAATCAATCATGAAACTAAGGCTAATGATATGAATAACCTCCCAAGGAAGACATCAATAGCAGCATTAATAACCAAATCAGCCCAAGAAGTTTAGCCAAAAGTGATGAAAAATTTACAAACAGATAGGAGAAGAAAATTTTCGAAAAAAGTAAGAGCCATCACATCAAAATATTAAATCAGTTACTCAAATAAACTCGAACAATCATATTGGCATATTACAATAAGTAGAGCCTAGAAGAACCAATAGAACCTCACTTTGGGGATGAGGTACTCATCACTCATTTGTTTAAAATAGAATGTAGTTCTCTCAAATCTCATTCCATAGAACCAAATCAACCATAAGCTGGATAAAACTCTCTAATTCACCATCACTAGAGTGCAAAACACACAAGGGAATCATGAGGACTTTTAAGGATTGTAACGGGGCAAATGGGTAAAGGTAAGGAGGGAACAAATATTTTGAAATTTGTGGAGCTAAAATCCAAAGACTAAGAGTATAAACCATCATCTCCCAACTAAAATATACTCCTTAAAATATCCACAGCATCTCTAAGTAATGTCACAAGAAAAAGTGCCTAAAAATGTAAAACAAATGCCAAATCCTCTTATTGCATTTTTTCCTTCTTTTTTTTTTTTCTTCTCTGTTTTTTTTTTTTTTTTTTTTTTTTTGGGTTTCAACATATACACATTTTTTCTATAAACCTTTGGTGTGCTTTGTGTTCTTTTTCTTTTTCTCTTTTTCTTTTTCTCTTTTTCCACGATGAGGATAATGGCAAAGGAAGCTATGGATTTTCAATACTTTTCTTGCAACTCACAAAACATAACCCAATTGACTTTGAAGGGAAAAATAAAGCATGATTTCCTTATCATATCCAACCAAGCCACAGTATCCATAAAAGGTTATTATCCACAAACTACTTCCAATCAACTATGAAAACTCTATAGTCTTGGCTAAAAGAGTAAGACATACGTGTTTGGCCAAAGATAATAATGTAGGTTCTCATAAAAAAAAGAGTAAAGGCTCAAAGGGGTGACTAGCAAGGGATAAATTATTCACATAAACGTGACTATTTGGTCAATGTAGCTCATAAAATCAAAGAATGACTCAATCATGCTGTCTAAATGTGCATGCTAAATATGGTCTTGAACAAGAGTCAAAGCAAGTTCTAGAGACTTGAAATCTAAGAAGAGTCACACATGAAAAGAAATATGAGACTAAGTTGATGAATTAGTTTATTTAGGTTCAAAATCTCACAGGATAAGGCTCACCTACGTCTTGGAATTTCATATGCCAAATACTCATGCCGTGAGAAATATAGTTATATTGTAGCAAAATGTATTGTAATCTCCATCTTATCGGCATTGATGGAGAACACTTATCAGCTGACTTTTTTATTCTAAGGTAGCACATACAAATAGCTGATAGAAGTAACGGTGGCTTTTTAAAAGTCCTTATCGGTTGTTCTAATGAGATTTAGAAGTTTCTTTTTTTTCTCATTTTTTAAGCTTTGTATTAGCATTTTATCTATTGTCTTTGTATTTGTCTTCTGACCTTATCTTTAAATTTACCCCATCACCAATCAAGAAAAAAAGGCATTTCCGCCGTCCTCGGACACAGTTCTTACTATACAAACTACATTACAGTCCTTCACATGTTTATATTTGTTAAGTGTCATCACTTTCTCCTTTTTTTTCACATTGGTAAATGCTGAAGAGTGAACGTTAGGTGCCTCTTTTCACAAGAGTACGCCCAACAATATCATCAGCTAGGATTAACCTAAGAAAAGGGGAAAAACAACAATTTGAAGGGAACAAAGATGTGATAGAATGTTTTTGATAATCAGTCTACTATCATATTCTCCTCTTGGATTATATTTGAAGAAAACAGCAATCCTGTATATACATTATATTTGAAGAGAACAACAATTTGAAAAGTATGAAGTGATTCCTTGGTTCAACCATGCGCGAACATTATTACTTTATGCTTGGTAATGCATACAAACAGGTAGCTTTCAACTTCAACATTTAGTTAGTATAGTTATTTAAGGTCTCAATAAAGTCTTAGTCAACTACATTATTTAAACCAACACTTAAACATGAAATCAGAAAATATTATACCCACTCCCAATCAATATCTCTAAAGAAACTTGAATTGCCTTAGCACCATTAAGGTCATGTCCTCATCCCAATTCATGGATAAATACAAGAGTATCATTTGATCTCTTGCTAGAAGAACACCACATTAATTTACGTAAGTAAAGTCCTTTAAACATTCTAACTACTCAGGACGAAGGATTCATTAACAGCTTTGCTCACCCTAAACTTAATATCACCTCGCACTAAATCCTTTTCTTAGTGATATGTTCTAGGCGATAATTTGTTGTACTTTTGATGGAAAAAAAAGGCGATAATTGGTTGTTAAACCTTAGTAGGAAGTCAAGTATAGTTTCCATTACCAATAAATATTCAAAAATGATTGCAAACCCATTTTAACAATAGTACAGGTACCTGTAACCACATCCCTTAACAAGCTTTTTGTCAACAGATCAGCTAAATTCCCACTCGATTCAACATAAGGGATATAATATTGTTGGGTTTTATGGCCCAAAATTCAAGTACCGGCACGGTGGGACGACGCTGCGCGAACACGGACGTGCCACGACGAAGGAGCACCAAGCCGAGGGAGGCAGAAAATTGGCACGGGGGTGCCGTGCCATGTGGCACGGCCGTGCCATGTGGCACTGGGTGACCGTGCCACGTGTCTTTTCGCCGCCTCTTTCGGATGGCGGCTAGGGTTTCTGTCTTCGAGGGGGATTCCTCCTGGCGGCTAGGGTTCTACTTTAAAGGGAAAACTCCTACTGTTTAGACCCTATATAAAGGGGGTCAAGCCTAGGATCTAAAAAACTCCTGGGCTTCAGTACTCATAAACACATTGAGAGGTAAAAGTCGTTTGTGAGAGATTACAATAGAGAGATTGTAATTCTGCTCTTTGATCGAATCACTGAGGTGATTGTGATCGTGGTGTACTTTCCTGCTCATAGTGAATTGTTCTGGTGCTGTCGCCGTCCGTGGTTTTTCCCACATTGGGTTTTCCACGTTAAATTCCTGTGTTCTTGTTCTCTTCCTATTGTTCTGTTGTTTGTGATTGGTTGAATTTCTGATTTTCTATTGCATCCTATCGCTTCCGCTATACTGTTATTCTGATATTAATCCTAACAAGTGGTATCAGAGCTCTGGTTATAGGATGTCTTCTATCATGAGGGTAGATATTCAGAAATTCGATGGGGAGATTAGTTTTAATCTCTGGAAGGTGCAGATGAGAGCAGTTCTCATTCAGCACGGGTTGTGGAAGGTTCTGAAGGGACCTCATGTCAAACCCGAGAAAACAACAGATGAGCAATGGGCTGAAGAACAGAAGAAGCGACGTGGGTCGTTGACGGAGGACGAATGGGAGGAACTGGAGCTGAAAGCGGTTTCAGCCATACAGTTGTGCTTGGCACCACATGTCTTGCGAGAGGTGCTTGATAAGACAACTGCGGTGGATCTTTGGGCTCGGCTGGAGGAACTCTACATGACGAAGAGTCTCGCCAACAAGATCCGTTTGAAGGAAAGGTTGTATACCTTTCGTATGGCTGAAGGTACCCCTGTCCAAAAGCATTTGAATGAGTTTAACTCTATTCTTGTTGACTTGGAGAGTCTAGATGTGAAAGTTGAGGATGAGGATAAGGCTATTTTGCTTGTTGTGTCGTTACCCCCTTCTTATAAACACTTTAAGGAGATTATGCTATATAGTAATTCTAATACTATATCGTTTGAAGATGTTAAGTCAAACCTGTTGTCTAAAGAGAAGTTTGATCTTGACATTCATGCTGATTCTGCTGAAGGATTAGCAGTAAGGGGTACAGCAACTGAAAAGGGGAACGGTAATAGGAGTAAGAACCGTTCTAAGTCTAAAAATCCTCATGCTGGTAAGACCTGCAATTACTGTGGTAAATTGGGTCATATTATTGCTAACTGCTGGAAACTGCAAAAGAAGAAGGAGAAAGAGGAAGATAATTCTGAGGAGCCTGCTGAAACTTCATTTGCTGAATCTGATTCTGATGGGGACGTTCTGTTTGCTACCTCTACTGAAGGGGGGAGCGATTCTGATTGGATTCTTGATTCTGGGTGTACCTATCATATGTGTCCTCACAAGGACTGGTTTTCAACATATGATCCAGTTGATTCAACTGTAGTTCACATGGGCAATAATGCCCAGTGTAATGTAACTGGAATTGGTACTGTTAAAATCAAGACTCATGATGGCGCTGTCAGGACCTTATCGAATGTTCGTCATGTTCCTGACTTGAAGCGTAACCTCATCTCGTTGGGCACCCTTGAATCCAAAGGGTGCAAATATTCAGCTGAAGGTGGAGTTCTGAAGGTCTCAAAGGGTAGTAGGATTCTGCTGAAGGGTCTGAGGCAAGGAGGCCTCTATGTCTTGCAGGCATCTACTGTGACAGGTTATATGAAGGAAAGTTCATATAAGTCATCTCCCAGAGCTAAGTTCAAGCATTGCTTGGACTTAGTTGGCATTCGCAGTTTTTGAGGGCCCTGCGGGGCATAGCCCCATAGGGGGCATCACCCTTTGGGGTGAGACGACGGCGACGGAAAGTTGAACATTGAAGATTTTGGTCCAAGGTGGAGATTGTTGGGTTTTATGGCCCAAAATTCAAGTACCGGCACGGTGGGACGACGCTGCGCGAACACGGACGTGCCACGACGAAGGAGCACCAAGCCGAGGGAGGCAGAAAATTGGCACGGGGGTGCCGTGCCATGTGGCACGGCCGTGCCATGTGGCACTGGGTGACCGTGCCACGTGGCCGGATTGTAGGGTTTCTGTCTTCGAGGGGGATTCCTCCTGGCGGCTAGGGTTCTACTTTAAAGGGAAAACCCCTACTGTTTAGACCCTATATAAAGGGGGTCAAGCCTAGGATCTAAAGAACTCCTGACACTTCAGTACTCATAAACACATTGAGAGGTAAAAGTCGTTTGTGAGAGATTACAATAGAGAGATTGTAATTCTGCTCTTTGATCGAATCACTGAGGTGATTGTGATCGTGGTGTACTTTCCTGCTCATAGTGAATTGTTCTGGTGCTGTCGCCGTCCGTGGTTTTTCCCACATTGGGTTTTCCACGTTAAATTCCTGTGTTCTTGTTCTCTTCCTATTGTTCTGTCGTTTGTGATTGGTTGAATTTCTGATTTTCTATTGCATCCTATTGCTTCCGCTATACTGTTATTCTGATATTAATCCTAACAAATATCATTTATAATCAACTGTCTGACATATTTATGGCTCATGCTAATGTGCTTATACACAGGAATTCAAAGCATCTACATAGGATTCACTATTTACAAGTGACTACAATATAATATCTCACTAGGACTGATAATGTTAAATTCACATGAACATAGAAGAAATCACAGTAATTCCAGGTAGCTAATAAGCAAGTCCATGAATAAACGATTTAACTAGATGGAGGCACAAAGCAATGCACGAACTAGTTAGGATTGTTAAAGACTTAAAGCCATCAGATAAAGCCGCTTGGTCGAACATCTACTTCATCTGGGTCATTCACAACATAACCTGTTGTCACCAAAATTAGGACGTCATCGGATCTATAAATACAGGGAAACAATAAAACAATGCGAACAATCAGCACACAGACATGCTTAAGTGTAAACCTTATGAAACTAAAAAAATAAGCAACTTTGTCGAAAAATTCAGGTCAAGTATGACTCGATTCTGGTAAATTCAAGTTTCGGATCCACTTTCAAATGAGTATATTTCGAATGTTGGGTTAGATATGAATCTGGATCATTCAATTCGAGTTTCAATTATGGGTGAAGTTTTTCAGATCTAATTTTGCCCTTCCCTCTCCTGAGTCCTCCCGCCTCGTCCAAAGCCTAGACAGAAGAAAACAAAAACACACAACAAAACAAACATGCAACCCGTGAACAAGAAAGGAAGCAGTCCAACATGCAGTAGGAAAAGTGGAACGACAAAAGATATACTGCCAACCAAGAATCCAACAAGCAAACAAGAAAGGGGATAGTCCAATATGCAGTAGGAAAATTTGCGTAAAATCAAATCATTCTTGGCAACAAAAATTTTAAATTTATTGTTAGACTGATCTGTAGCTGGACCGATAATCCTGGCTCCTCAGAATGCTTGTCTGAAGTTATCCGCTAAGAAAGTACAGATAGAACAGTAGCTTGACCACAGATCAATGGTTATATATGTATGAATTTTTTAAAATATGCATCTTCATACGTATCTATAGCACTAGTTGAATCATAAATTTTTCTTTCACCATGTGCACTTCTAAATTTTATTGAATTTTATAAGTAGAAACAAATTCTATAGGTATCCACCCTAATAACTTTATGAATTTTAACCATCTTTATATGAAAATTTTCAAAAAAATGTTCAATTGATGGCTATTGGGAAACTATTTCCACCCAAGTATGCTTGTCCTTGATCAGTTAGCACAACTGATGAGATTGATATGTTAGAGACGGTGACTGTTGATATTAAAACCTAGGCCAATTTCTACTTGTATTGATGTACTTCCTGTGCTTTTTTTTCAAAATTAAAAAAACAGTAAGTTTTTTTTTTAGTAGTAAGCAGGCCTAGCCCATCAGGCCCCTATCTCAGAGGTACCTAATGGGCCTTAACAGGCCAAGGGATAAGAAATGTCAAAACACGAGCACAAAGCCAAGGACACAGGCCCATCACAAATTTTAATTTCATGCACAAAGCATAATTTGGTTCCCCGGATTCAAACCCGGAAGAAGTGAGTGGACGAACACACTCCCAGCCACATGGGCTGGGAGCGCTTTGACAAAAAAAGAGTAAGTATGATGAGTTCAAAGAAGAGGGGAAAAAAGAAGATGGTCAACTAATGATCTAACATTTTGGGAGGAAAATTAATTTCCCAAAATTAAGTAATTTTCATTAGTTTCTAATAAAAATATTTTCCTTTTATTATTTTTCCTACAGTCTTGACATAGGATGTAGTAATCGAATTAGAACATTACAAAATACTTGCACAATATTCGATGTGTTTATATTTCTATCACTTAATTTTCAATTATCACGTTTTTCGAAGGTATATTTTTATTTTTTTACACGTACTATTCACATCATCAATTTAAGGAATCAAAATGTTCACAGTATGTATTGATGTTATGTCAGAACCAAAGAACAATTCGAGAGATAAAAATCCATAGCTAAGATTACAACCCTGAATTTCAAAAACAAAGGCCCAATTTAAAATGAAAAACATTACTTCTAAATTTACCAAACCATATATTGAATTGAATTTGTATTATATATGAAGGCACACGTTTTAGTTAACAAATTATTTGACCTTAGTGTGTCATTTATTGAAGTCTATGACATAGTATACTACAATAGTGAAAGCGTATAAATGGATTATTTCTTAATGATATATTTTGTTTAATTAATGTTGAATATATATACTCTTCAAAAAAAAAAAAAAAAAACTCTCAACCCTGTAAAGAAATGTGTACGTAGCACATACTATGCATAGAAGTAATTGTAATTATTCAAAAATTTGAGCAAGTTGGCCCATTTTATTGATTAGAACGCAAGTTAGTGCTGTTTGATCATTTTTCCTTTTTATTGCCTTTCCATCTAGTTTACAAAATCAAAAATCATTTCAAATTTTTTTTAAATAAAAGAAGAAAGTATCACTAATAAGACTACTTAATTAATTACCAGCACCAGTTAGACCAAGGATTCAGCAAATATTAACTTGAGCAGGTTTAGGTTGAAGTTCCCGCAGCTCAGCCCCAAAAAAAAAAAAAAAAACGCACAGTTGGAGCTCATACACACATCCCTTTGTAACCCCAACCAAAAAAGGAAGAGGCATGAATTTAATTGCTATAATTTTATTAACTAGTAATGAATCTCTTTAATTGCATATTTGATTAGAAAATTAACTATAATTTTATTTCATTCTCCTTGTGATTAAAAAGATAAGTTAAAATCTTTGTTTTAATCTTAACCTTGTCCCATTTTTTTTGTTTCATAATTTAATTGCTTTCTTTATCATGGGAATTTTAAAATCGTGGTTAGAATTAAGGAATGAATTAGGGAGTGTATTCAGGAGAAAAATTGATGTAGGAAATAGAAGAAAATCTAATGTGGGAAATTCATCTCAAATACGATCTAATTTGGGGAAGAAACTTGCTTTTCCTGGTGATCGTTCTCAAACTCCGGATTCCCCATTACATAGAGTCGACGATAGCCAAGGTTATGGTCGCCAATGTCAAATGTGTGGAGAAACAGCTCGCTATCATTTCAATAATTCAGCCTCTGGCGCAGGGTTTCTCTTTCTATTCTTAGAATCTAGTTTCTTCCCAATAATTATTAGGTTAAGATTAAAATTGTCAGTATTTCCAATTAATGCATTCTCTTGCAGCTTTTTCTGATCGTTAGCATAATTGTCTTTTTTTTTGTTGGGTGTACAAAGGAATGTGTGTATGAGCTTGTGGATACTGGCATAATTAAGCATGGCATTTATGCATAGAATAGAAGGAATAGTTTTGCATTCAAATTTCCAAGCCAAGTGTAAGAATTCTCTCCATTTGACATTGGCATGGAACTTTGAATGTAAAACTATTCCTTCTACTCTATGCATAAATGTCACGCTTATGACATCATCAACAAGTTCATATACACATCCTTTTACACACCCAACAAAAAAAGAAGGAAATTATGGTAATGATTAGAAAAAGTTGAAAGAGAAGACATTAATTAGAACTACTGAAAACTTTAATCTTAACCTTATAACTATTGGAAAGAAATTGAATTCTAAGGATAGAAAAACAAACTCAGTTCCAAGCGGTTGAATTATTGAAATGGTAAGAGAGCTGTTTCTACATGCAATTGACATCGGTGAGCATAACCTTGACCATCGTCGACTCTGTGCGGTAGGGAGTCCAGAGTTTGAGAACGATCGCCAAGAACAGCAAGTTCCTTTCCCAAATTGGATCTTATTCAAGAGAAGCTTTCCACATTAGATTTTCTCCTATTTTCTATATCGACTTTTTTTCTGAATGCACTCCCTAATTCATCTCTTAATTCCGACCACAATTTTAAAATTCCCACCCTAAAGAAAGCTAACACTAACTATGCTAAATTAGAAAAATAAAATAAAATATGACAATATAATAATGTCATGCATGGGTTCTAACGGGTCAGAAACTGAAATAAGGTAATAAAATGTTGAGGAGTAGACAAACTAAGGCTAGACTATGGTAGGATGGGTTTAAAGCAACCCGATAGCTGATGGAAACAAAAGGGCATTAAGCAACACTACTTGAAAATTAAGAGATCCAATGACACAAAAAAGAAAAGGCATCACCGGCAATGGTAAGAAGTCAAAGAAAAAGCAAGAATTGAAAAGGAAACAAGAAAAAGAGAAAGGGTACTGGGAACAAAACAGGAGACACAAAAAAAAGAAAAAAAACAAATAAAAACAATGAATGAAGCAACCCAATAGATACAATAAGTGAACACAAAAAAAACAGAGGAAAGGCTGAGCAGGAGAGATCAAAAAAAAAAAAAAAAAACAAGTAGGGGCTACGAACGCGAATTGGTTTCAACCCAAGGCAAATCGATTGCATTAAATCCAAGAACGGGAGAGATCGAACACAATCTCCAATCTGTGTCCTATAAACTGAAAAAAAAAAGAAAAGGATTACAACTAAAGGTTGAATGGATTTATATGAAACTTGGCACTAAAAAGAAAACAGAGAGTCGATGGAACTCGGGATTAACTATGGCTGATGCCTTCCTCTTCCTTTGCTGTAGCCTCCATTTATGCGGCAACCACTTCAACCTTGGCCCTTCAATCATGGATGCCATGACCGATTATGAAGGTGGTGTGCTGTGGTGATGCGTGGTTTGCGATGGAGAGGGAGGAGCTGAGGGTGGACCCCAAAAAATGGAGGTTTTCTGGGTGTTTTTAGCCGAGAAGAGAGGGAATGAATGGGGGAGATGGGGTTTCGGGGTTCTCTGGGTTTGAGAAACGAGAGAGAGGAGAGAGAAAGCAAAAGGGGGAGGGGGAATTAAATGTCACGTGCACGGCACATGGGGGGATAAATGGATCCGCTGGGCTCGAGTGAGGTTGGGTCGGGACATTTCTGAGCCCACTGGATTTGATTTTAAGTTCTAAATTCTTCTTCTTTTGCTTTTCTTTTGGGCTTTTGTGCTTCTGAACCCGAGATACTCGAACCACTTCATTTTCTGGCACTTTAATCATCAGCTTCCTGCATATTTTTCTATTTATTATAAAACCTAGAAGACAAATAAAAATCAAGTAAAATCCTAATTTATGTTTATTTCGAGCATAAAATAAGTATAAGGGGTATGATAAAATGTCATATTTTCAGTGCAAATAATTACCCCCACACTTCAGTTTTGTTCATCCCTGAGTAAAATTAAAAAAAAAAACTAGAAAAATGGGGAGAAAGAAAAAATTGAAAATAAAATCCTCTCTTACTTTCGTAGGAATCACGGTTGCATTTAGCATATGCGACAAACCCTTTAAACTCTTAGGTTATTTCTAGTGGACGAGTAAGGTCTCGTGAGGGTTTGCAGAAGATATACCCCCAAAATCTTTATCAGGAAAAGGAATAGAATAGAAAGAAAAGAGAAAAGAAAGAAAAGAGAAAAAAATAAAAATTTACACAAATACAAAAGGGGAGATAGTATAAAATTTTAACAAGACCTATCACCTTATTAACCGAGATATCAACCTGCATATAAACAAGGTGTACACTTTCAGACTTTAAGTCCTCATGGATGACATCTAACTCCAACTTTTCACCCCGAAAACCAGTATAACCATATATCCATCCTAGTGCATGGTGTGTAAGTGTACCATCACCCTATGGATTAGGCTAACCAAAGTTTAATTCATTCCCACTTGACGAGACATAAACTACTTTATTGACTCATTGTCATAGGAAGAAAGTTTTCTCAGTAGCAGTATTGCCTCTAAGGGTGGCACCCAGTAGTGCATGCCTCAAAGGGTACTTCTCATTTCCAACTTATTACTCACATTTTTTTTTCTCTTTTTTCAATTTTTTTTTGAATGCAACTGAAAGCAAAAGCAAAAATAACTGTGCACAGACAAGTGGGAGAGTAAACTATAGAGGCCTAATATCCTATGATAATGGTGATTTAAAAGTAAGGATTGGACTCACAGTTATAATGGAATAATAAGGTTAAAAGTGGGGTACAGAATGTCACACTTAGAATTAAGTTCTTTATCATGTACCTCCCACCTATATACAACCTAATACCAATTTACAAGGAGTAAATCTAGCCAAAATAGTATACATTCTCCAAAATAAAATTAAAAAAAAGAGATGAAAGAAAAAGAAAAGAAAAGAAAATCTTTTTGGTATTTTCAATTTTTTCTTTTAGAAATTCAAAATTTTTTCACCTCTACACTCAAACAATGCAATGTCTCTATTGCATGCAAAGGTATTAGAATGAGAAGCATAAAAATAAAAAATAAAGAACATAAAATAAAACGAAAATATATACAAAACAAGATTTGTACAAAGGAACTATTATACCAGGTTAAATGCTGGATGCATCCAAGCTAATCTCCACATTGTTAGTCTCTGCACTTAGGTTCGTAGAGTATCAGACACTCCACTTCTCTCTCTTCTGTAGGTAACTCCAAAAATGGTTTCAACCTTTGTCTATTTACCTTGAAATGCGTACCTCTCATAGGGTCCTGTATCTCGATAGCACAATGTGGAAAAACATGAGAAATAATAAGAGGACTAATCTAACGAGATCTCAACTTACCTGAAAAAAGGTGTAGTATAGAGTCATAAAGCAAAACCTTCTGACCTAGGATAAACTCCTTCCTATGAATATGCCTATCATGGAACAATTTTGCTCTCTCCTTATGCATCCTAGAGTTTTCATAGGCCTTAGCTTTGATCTCTTCCAACTCACTCAACTGTAGCTTCCTTTCTACCCCAGCCATCTCAGTTCAAAGTCTTTATAGCCCACATAGCCTGATGCTCAAGTTCTACAGAAAGATGACAAAGCTTACCAAAGACAACCCTAAAAGGTGACATACCTAAAGGAGTCTTAAAAGCTGTCCTATAAGCCCAGAGAGCATCAATGAGCTTATCTACCCAATCCTTGTAGTTTCTACCCACAGTCTTTTCCAAAATTTGTTTAATTTGACTATTAGAGACCTCTACCTGGCCACTAGTCTGAGGATGATAGGCGGTGGCTAAACGATGAATAATTGAATACTTTTTCAACAATGAATCAAAAGAACGATTGTTAAAATGAGTACCCCGATCACTAATAATAGCCCTTGGCATGCCTTACCTGGAGAAAATATTTTCCCTAAGGAACTTGACAACAACTCTAGCCTTAGTTGTCCTAGTTGGCATAGCCTCAACCCACTTAGACACATAGTCTATAGCAGGGAGAATATACTCATTTCCAAAAGAAGATGGAAATGGCCCCATAAAATTAATCCCCCAAGCATCAAAAATCTCAGCAATAATTATAAGGTTAAAGGGCATCATATCTCTCCTACTAATTTTCCCAAACTATTGACACCTAGGGCAGCTTTTACAGTACAAGTGGGCATCTTTGAACAAGGTAGGCCAATACAAACCACATTGAAGGACTCTAGCAGCTGTTTTCTTCCTATTAAAATGCCCCCCACATGCTTGGTTATGACAATAAGAAAGGACACTTCTAACCTCTTTATCAGGGATACACCTTCTAAAAATCTTATCAGAATAATATTTGAATAAATAAGGGTCATCCCAATATAAAAATTTCACCAAATAAAAGAATTTGTCCTTATCATGCTTACTCCAACCCAGAGGTATCTCGCCCGTCACTAAGTAGTTGATAACATCAGCATACCATGGTTCAGATTGAACCATAAGTAGCTGCTCGTCAAGGAAGCACTCATATATGATGGACTCACTCTCTTTTTGCAAAATGATCCAAGATAAATGGCCAGCAATCAGGTTCTCAGAACCTTTCCTATCTCGAATCTCACAATCGAATTCCTGTAAGAGTAAAATCCACCTAAGCAATCTAGGTTTTGCATCCTTCTTGAAGAAGAGATGCTTTAGTGCAGCATGGTCAGTATGTACAATCCCATGAGAGCCAATCAAGTAAGGTCGAAATTTTTTAAACCCAAACACAACTGCTAAAAATTCTTTTTCAATTACTGTGTAGTTCAACTGTGCCTCATTCAAAGTATGACTCGCATAATATATGACATGAGGTTTCCTATCTACACGTTGTCCTAAGACCACCCCTACAGCAGAATCAGAAGCATCACACATCAGTTCAAAGGACTCTCCCAAGATAAGAGGGTGTAGGATAGGGGCAGAGGTCAAGGTTTCTTTTAGCTTATTAAATGCTTTTAAACGCTCCTCGGAGAAGTGAAAAGGCACATCTTTGGCTAAAAGGTTGGTCAAAGGCTTAGCAATTTTACTGAAATCTTGGATAAATCGTCTGTAAATTCTGCATGCCCTAAAAATAACCTAATATCTTTCACACAAGTGGAAGGGGAAAGAATAGTGATCAAATCGATTTTTGCTTTATCAACTTCAATCCCATCATGTGACATTACATGCCCTAAAACAATTCCCTTTTTTACCATAAAATGGCATTTTTTCCAGTTAAGAGTCAAATTCTTTTTCCTGCACCTTTGCAAAACTCTTGTTAGATTAGCCAAACGGTCATCAAATAAGGAGCCAAACACAGAAAAATCATCCATAAACACCTCAATGCAATGCTCAATTATATCAAAAATATCAAAATCATGCAATGCTGAAAAGTGGCAGGAGCATTACAAAGATCAAACGGCATTCTCCTAAAGGCAAAAGTACCAAAGGGGCATGTGAAAGCAGTCTTGTCTTGATCCTCAGGTGCTATAGAGGCTTAGGTGTAGCCAGAATATCCATCCAAAATTAGTCGTAACTATGTCCAGCTAACCTCTCAAGCATCTGGTCCATAAAAGGTAAAGGAAAGTGGTCTTTTCTAGTGGCCGCATTCAGTTTCCTATAGTTAATACATACACGCCACCCAGACTGGACTCTAGTAGGGCCTAGCTCGTTCTTATCATTCCCTATCACGGTAATACCATCTTTTCTTAGGAACGACTAGAAAGGGGCTGACCTACTCTTATCAGAAATTGGATAGATTATCCCGTGATCTAAGCACTTAATGACCTCTTTTTTGATGACTTCTTGCAGGGTTGGGTTTAGATGTCTTTGGTGGCCTCTATAAAGTTTAGCATTCTCCTCAAGATGAATTCTATGTTGCACAATGGAGAGGCTAATACCTTCAATGTCACCTAAGATCCACCTTATGGCCTCTTGGTGTTCCCTAAGTACTTTCAACAATTTATCCTCTTGTTCCTCAATCAAGTCAGATGCAATGATCACAAAAAAAGTCTCATTAGGACCCAAAAAGACATACTTAAGGGAATCAAGCAAAGGTTTCAACTCTAATACAGGATCAGGAGCATATGCAAAAGAAGGCAAAACAGAAGAATCAGGGGACAAGGGATCAATCTCATCACATACGTCATTATCAATCAAACCATCAGCACATAAGTCATCACAAGTATACACATCAAGCCAATTAATACTGTCAAACTCATCAACAATAGCAGGTTGTCTTTGAAGATTAAAAATATTCAACTCAACAGTCATATTTTTGAAAGATAACTTTAGCATACCATTCCTGTAATTAATCAAAGCATTAGAAGTAGCTAGGAAAGCTTGACTAAGAATGAAAGGTATTTAGGTTTCATTGTTAGCAACAGACTCAGTTTCCAGAATAATAAAATCCACAGGATATATGAACTCACCCACTTTGATTAAAACATCCTCGACTATTCCCTTAGGATCTCTAGTGCAGTGGTCAGCTAACTGGAGAATCGTTCTAGTGGGTTTTAACTCTCCCAATCCCAGCCCTTCATACACCAAGAATGGAAGAAAATTAACACTGGCCCCTAAATCCAACAACGCTCTGTGGATAATCTGGTCCCATACGACTATGGAAATAGTGGGGCAATAGGGGTCTTTGTATTTAGCTGGGATTTGGCATGAGATAATTGAACTCACATTCAAGGCTAAGAAAGCCTTCTTTAGGATATTAGTCGTTCTCTTTGTGGTACACAACTCTTTTAGGAATTTGACATAGGGAAGCATCTGTTAGATAGCATCTAGGAGGGGAATGTTGACTTTCACTTGAGAGAAGGTCTCTCTAGTCTTATCAACATGGGCCTTATCTTTCTTGTTCCTTAACCTATTCGGAAAGGGTGCAATGGGTTTATGAACCCGCTCAACAGTCGAAGGTTGGGATGTATCATCTCCCTTCTTAGACTCATCTTTCTTAGTCTCTTCGGAGTCAACTAAGTCATTAGGTCGAGATGGGGAACAGTCAATTGGGGTGCCATCAGTACCATCCCTAAAGGCAGAATCATTATCAGAGAAAGATAGTGGAGATAGAGATGGAAAGAACTGAATAGGGACACCCACAAGGTCTTCTAAGTTGTGATTAATTAAACGTCCTAACCTAAGTGAAGTTATCACATTAACCCTTTTCACATTATCCTGGACTGGTAGGTGCATCAAAGATGGACCTACATTCAGGTTAGGCTCTATCTAACTAGGAAATGTTCCCTTCTCTCTACTCGCAGTGACTAGCTAAGACAACTGTTCTGCCATGGTTCTCATTACTTTCTCTAGGCTATTTTGTGATCTCTCTAGATTGTTAAATCTTTTATCAATATCATTATAGCCAGGAGGTGATTGGGTGTGGGTAACAGGAGGAGACGGTAGCCTAGGTGCTTAGTAGGGCTGGATAGAAGTGTTTTTAGGAAACATTTCGGTTTGTGTGCTAGGATCTCCTAAGTTTTGGCCTTAACTCTAGGAAAAATTCGGGTGATTTCACCACCGTGGATTGTAGGTTGGTGCAAAAGGGTCATTTCTTGGGCTTTGGTAGGCCATGTTCACTTGCTCAGTTCCAGTTGATTGCTGATGAGCATAGTAAGGGCAAGCAGTCAAGGTATGGTCTAGGGATTGGTAGTGAGAATATGTAATGGTAGCACTTTGAAAGACCAGAGGCTGCTGAATAGTCAGCCCCTTTAACTGGTCCTCTAAAGCTGTAAATCTAGACTCTATATGGCTTAAGTTGAACACTGAATGCATACCCCTCTTAGCACTAGCGATTCTAGAACTCAAGCTATCATCTCTAGTGGTCTCCCACTGCATTGTCTTTTCGACTAGGTCTTCTAAGAACTCCCAAGTTGTGGTAGGACTCTTGGATAAGAATCCACCTTGACACATAGACTCTAGAATAGTCCTAGTTTGTTGGTCCAGACCCTCATACACAATTTGACATTGACGCCATTGTTCAAGACCATGGTGGGAACACTGGGCTAACAAGTTCTTAAATCTTTCTATATACCTCCAAAAAGGCTCCTTATCAAATTGAATAAACTAATTTATTTCGTTCTTTAACTTAACGGTTTTGCCACTAGGAAAATATTTTCACAAGAAAACTTTCATGAAATCATTCCAATTCGAAATAGAGTTAGCAGGCAAGCTATACATCCATCTCTTGGCATTATCTTTTAAAGCGAAAAGAACCAATCTTAACCGCATCAGTATTCACATTATGAAAATGTATCATATTACATACTTCTTCAAATTCACTTAAAAATAAATAAGCATTTTCAAGTCCAGTAAATTTAGGAAGCATTTGAATGTAATGTGGCTCCAGTTTCAGGTTCACATTAATACCTAAGGTGGGTAGATTAAAGCATCAAGGTAAGGTTGAAAGCTGAGGGTAAAAGATATCATTCAAGGCCTTTTCTTTTCTTTCTTATCCAGCCATTTTTTCAAGTTCAGGTTCAGGTTCGATCCTAATCAGTCTTCTTCTTTTAGGTTTCCTAACCAAAACAATCATGCTAGTCCCACACCCACTATCGTATTTTTGGTCTTTTTTTGTGATAAGAAATAAAATAAATGCAAGTGATCTAACTAAAACTTGACAAGAAAGAGAATAATTAACAAATAAAAACTAATACTAAATAAAATTATAGTGCAAGCTAATAAAAGACACAAATATTCACAAAAATAGCACAATACAAAAAAGTAGTCAATTGAATACTTACCATCCTTGGCAACGAAGCCAAAAACTTGTTGATATAAAAAGAAGCCGCAAGCACACGGTGTCAACTTGTAGTATGATCCAGCAAATACGGGTCGTTCCCACGAAGATATAGTATCGAATTTATTTTCACCACTTTATTTGCTTAACTATTAATGGTAATGGAGCTACTAAATAAGATTCACTGAAATGATGCCAAAACTACTAGCTAAAATTAGACGAATAAAACAAAATAAATTTAAATAAAGAGATCAATTAATGAAATGAATGACACCTAATAGACGAGAAGTAGATAATTAACCAAACTAAGTTTAATAAATTACTAAGGATAAACAACTCATATGATAATAAAAATAAAACAACCTTCTGTAAGATGGGTAGAAGCATAAATAAAGCTTTATTAGCTTAACTACTATCGAGAATTAACTCACTAAATAAGGCCCAAGATAATAGGAATTCAATATTAAGCTAATACTAACTACGCTAAATTAGGGAAAACAAAAACATAAAATATGACAATAAAATAATGACATGGATGGGTTCTAATGGGTCAGAAACCGAAATAAGGTAATAAAATGTTGAGGACTAGACAAACTAAGGCCGGACTATGGTAGGATGGGTTTAAAGCAACCCGATAGCTGATGGAAACAGAAAGGCATCAAGCAACACTTCTTGGAAATTAAGAGATCCAATGACACAAAAAAGAAAAGGCATCAATGGCAATGGCAAGAAGTCAGAGAAAAAGCAAGAATTGAAAAGGAAACAAGAAAAAGGGAAAGGGTACTGGGAAAAAAACAGGAAGCACAAAAAAAGACAAAAAAAAACAAATGAAAACAATAAATGAAGCAACCCAGACTAGATACAATAAGTAAACACAAAAAAAACAGAGGCAAGACTGAGCAGGGGAGATCGAAAAAAAACAGAGCAGGGGCTACGAATGCGAATTGGTTTCAACCCAAGGCAAAATGATTGAATTAAATACAAGAATAGCAGAGATCAAACACGATCTCCAATGTGTGTCCTATGAACTGGAAAAAAAAAAAAAAGGATTACAACTGAAGGTTTAATGGATTTATATGAAACTTGGCACTAAAAAGAAAACAGAGAGTCGACGAAACTTAGGATTTACTATGGCTGATGCCTTCTCTTCCTTTGTTGTAGCCTCCGTTTATACTGCAACCTCTTCAACCCGGGCCCTTCAATCGCGGATGCCATGACTGATTATGATGGTGGTTTGTTGTGGGGATGCGTGGTTTTCGGTGGTGATTGATGGTGGCCGAAAATGGTGGTGTGTTATGTGGTGATACGTGGTTTTCGGTGAAGACGGAGGAGATGAAGGTGGACCGAAAAAATGAAGGTTTTCTGGGTTTTTTTAGCCGAGAGGAGTGATAATGAATGGGGGGATGGGGTCTTGGGGTTCTCTGGGTTTGAGAACTGAGAGAGAGGAGAGAGAAAGTAAAAGGGGGAGAGGGGAATTAAACGTCACGTGCACAGCACATGGGGAGGGATTAATGGAACAGCTAGGCTCGGGTGGGAGTTGGGATGGGGTATTTCTGAGCCCATTGGATTTGATTTTAATTTTCAAATTCGTCTTCTTTTGCTTTCTTTTAGGCTTTTGTGCTTTTGAACCCGAGATAATCAAACCACTTCATTTTCCTGGCACTTTAATCATCAACTTTTCGCATATTTTCCTATTTATTATAAAACCTACAAGACAAATAAAAATCAAGTAAAATCCTAATTTACATTTGTTTTGAGCATAAAATAAGTGTAAGAGGTATGATAAAATGTCATATTTTCGGTGCAAACAATTATTCTTATTGAAATACTTTTATTGACACACATCAAGATGAAATTAACATATTGTACATATTGCTATTAGATTTCATAATGCGAATTCACCTTTAATAATATATGAATAAATGAGCTAAATAAATAATCTACAACACCTTCTTTAGTTAAACTCGCGTATATAAATGAGGGCTCCCCAGAAAACTAGGAGAAAAGCACAAAAAACATAGCAATGTCTAATATTTTATTTGTGCTCAGGAACTTTAATTACAATTGATTCAGATTCGAACAAATTAGATATTTAGCCCAAAGCTTTATGTTCAGATCCTTTTCGAATTATAAATTGGACATTTTAACCAAACATTGATTCGGACCAGAATGTCCAATGTTCGAACCTGAATTTTCGAATTTGTGATATGATTCATGAACATTTTGACCAGAATTTTGTGTGACAGAACATGAACTCAATTTTTCAATGTTCGAATCTGGTTGTCGAAAGGTTCTTTTATAAAAGTTTTAAGAATGTTTGGCTCAAAATTATACATAAACCTAGTTGTCTAATGTCCGAACTCGATATATATATATATATATATATATATATATATATATATATATATATTGAAGCAAGTGTCATGCCCACTCAAGTCCAAGAGAGCTCCTACATCCTCCTTAATGCTCACAAGCTCTATTGAAGGGGACTTGGTCCGTGTGCTGATTTAGAGCTCTAATTTCAACCCCATCCTGAGCCCTTTGCATGTGCGACTCTTATCATTTAGGAAGACCAAGAGTCCTCCGAAGGGGTTTGTGCATCAAAATGGAGTTACACCCTCGGCAACAATAAACGAAGGTCAAAACAGTAGGTTGTGCAATCTCAGCCAGTGCTGGATAGAATGGGGCCCTAGTTTATCCTCCCTTTAGAGATGGTTTCTATGGTCATGATTGGGATTATTGGCCACTATATTTAAGTTTAGAATGTTGGCTTTCCAATAAGACAAGTTGCAAGGCATTTGGACTTCATTCGATGGGTCAAACTGCAAGATCTTCCACACTATATAGTCTGGGCGAATTCCGGCACAGTCCAAAAATGGAGCTGATTAAGTTACCTTATTGAAGTCCAACTTTTGTGGCACTTTAGGGCATGAAAGGTGATCTAAACATTTATCAAGGCAAGCACCCAAAGTACCCAAGAAGCACCCCCTTGTGTTGCCTTTATCCAGCCCAAAGTACAAGCAAAACACCCCTTTAACCGGTTCTTGCCTAGCCGTTTGTACTAGGGTGTTTCTTGATATCTATGTGTACTTCTTGCTGCAACTTGCTTATGCTGATGTACTGAGGCCCTTTTATAAGCTTGACACCTCACTTAAGGGCATCATGAACCCTAATGATGTTGACAAAGCTAGTGGTGATGTGTTAGAGTGCTTAGGTGATCGATTGGATGTTCCCCCTTCTCTAAGTGTATTCTTGTTCCCTCTCTTTGACCCTTGAGCTACTTTGGCTGAGTTTAGACTCTTTAAAAGCCAGCAAATTTAGTTATAAGACACACAACTCAGATTATATGCAAGAAGCTCAAGCTTTCTCTCTCAAAATCTTAAGTTCTCTTTGTCCTTTCTCAAAGGTGGTGAGTCTTGAGTGGAATTCTTTATAGAATTATGGGTGGCATAGCCTTTAAGCAATTCTTGATGGATCCTTAGTCTTGATTGGTGGCCTAGCTTTTAAATCAAGTCATACCTTGTTACTAAGGGGACATTTAGAACTAAAATTAGGATAACTTCATTTGGCCCATCCCATGCATGCTCCACTTGGTATCCGAGCAAATCTAGGTTGGTGTTCTTGAGTTTATATCACATTTCCATATTTTAGTTTCATCCTTTTCAAGCTTTTCTTTCCCCTTGTTGTGAAGACACAATTCAGTTATATGCAAAGAAGCACAAGCTTTCTCTCTCAAAATCTTTAGTTCTCTTTATCCTTTCACAAAGGTGGTGAGTCTTGAGTGGAATCCTTTATAAAGTTGTGGGTGGCATAGCCTTTAAGCAATTCTTGGTGGATCCTTAGTCTTGATTGGTGGCCTAGCCTTTAAATCAAGTCATATGTTGTTACTAAAGGGAAATTTGGAACTAAACTCAAGATAGCTTCATTTCGATCCATCCCGTGCATGCTTCATTTGGTATTAGAGCAAATCCAGGTTGGTGTTCTTGAGTTTATATCACATTTCCATACTTTAGTTTCATCCTTGTCAAGCTTTTCCTTCCCCTTATTGTGAAACCCTTAGTATAGTTGTACCTCTGTAGCTTGATCTTCGCCAAGCAACATTGGCTAAACACTTTCGTCAAGTCCACAAACCGTACCCTACACTTGATTTCTTCCCACAAAAAAATCCCTCTTTTACTCCTCAAAGAGCCCCACAAAACAGCCAAGCACAAACCCCCACCAAAACCTTCCATAAATTTTCCATCCATAAAAACCGTGCAACCGGCCAGCAACTTGGCACGGCCACACCGTACGCTTAAGCACAACCTTGCCACCCTGCCTTATACCAGAATTGTAGCACGGCCTCCCCGTGCCTCTAAGCACGACCGTGCCACCCCTCTTCTGGCCTGTATTCACACCGTGCCTCCCTAGCACGACTATGCCTTCTCCTGTTCGAGCCCCTAACCTCTCTTCTTCTCCTTTCCAATTTCGCCATGTCTAATGAAGAAAACCCTTCTACTGATTCTCCCCAACCAGCAAGGGTACCAAGAGGTATGAGCTTAGAACAAGCTCATATTGTGAGACAAGATAATGCCATCTTGATCCTACAATAAAGTGTGAGATAACTTAGTAGGCAACTTGAACAAATGACCGCACAGTTCACGGCCCTCCAAGGAGGACAACGAGCTCTAATGAAGATGACTATTCAATTGATTCGAGTATGAGAAACAATCCAAGAAGGGAAGGTATAAGACCTCGTATGGATGAGTTTAGAGATATCAAAGTTGAGCCTCCGGAGTTCAATGGCAACTTGAATCCCGATGAGTATCTTGAATGAGTTCAAACTATGGACCGAATCTTCGAAGCTAAAGGCTATGGTGATGAGAAAAGTTTCAAGATTGCTAGCCTTAAACTTACAAGGTATGCCTCCTTGTGGTTTGAAAATGTCAAGAAACAAAGGGCTAGAGAAGAAAAAAGGAAGATTAACTCATAGGAGAAGCTTAAGTCTCTTATGAACAAGAGATTTCTTCCCAAAAGTTACAAGCAAGATATCTACAACCGAATATTCTCACTCAAGCAAAACAATATGAGTGTAGGTGAGTACATGAGGGAGTTTGAGCAACTCCTTTTGAGGGGAGGCATCCATGAACCCTAAGAGCAAACTATGGCTCGGCTTCTCAATGGGCTAAACCCTCTTATTGCTAGGAAGGTGGAACTTCAAACCTACTTCACCTTGGATGATGTCTTTAAGCTAACTCTCAAGGTTGAGAAGAGAAAGAAGGAACCGAAGATCTCCACCAAGCTATTTCCTAAGAAGCAAGCGAGTTCAAAACCCCCATTCAAGCCCTTCATTCATCCTAAACCCGAAGGCACCTCACTGGTTGACAAGGGCAAGGCCGTGGCTCTTCTGTCACCAAAGGAATTGCCTAAGAAGCTTAAGGGAAAGAAGTCCTTTAAATTTTAAGGTTATGGAAACTTCCAATATGATTGTCCTAATCGAAGGGTCATGACCATGCAAGAGGTTGAAGAAGTAGATGCGCTATTGTAACAGCCCATGACCACCCGCCATCGAGGTATTGTCCGCTTTGGGCAGGCGGGACGCTACCACCATCCCTGCTCTCACGATTTTGTCCTCAAAAGGCGCCTCAATGGGTTGAGGTTTCCCCATGCTTATAAGGTGTGGTTCATTCTCCTCAACTCCCGATGTGGGATACCTTCATCCACCCCCTCTCTCAGGGGCCCAGCGTCCTCGCTGGCACATCGGGTCGGGTCCATGGCTCTGATACCATTGTAACAGCCCACGACCACCCGCCATCGAGGTATTGTCCGCTTTGGGCTGGCGGGACGCTACCACCATCTCTGCCCTCACGGTTTTGTCCTCAAAAGGCACCTCAATGGGTTGAGGTTTCCCTACGCTTATAAGGCGTGGTTCGTTCTCCTCAACTCCCGATGTGGGATACCTTCATTCACCCCCCTCTGATGGTGGCTTAGTTCCCGCCTGGTATCACATATGTTACGTTATGATAGATTCAGATATAGTGGTTTGATTCCCGCCTGAAGTCTAAGTATGAAATTACGTCTCAACATAGTATGATGTCTATCCGGATAGGCGTATGTTGCCGCTCGAGTTTGGCCGACTCGGGATGGCAGTAACAAAGTACCTCTAAGAGTCTAGTCTCCTCATTTACGTGATTATGTTACTATGTATGATTTTCGGTAAGTGAAACTTATGCGTAAAACCCCTTTTATTCTATGTTTCCAGGTTTGCGTAACTTTATTATGTTAAGTCAACGCATTATAGTTTCTTCTAAAGTTAAGCCTTTTGGTATGATTATTCCTTCACTTGGTTTATGATTCAAATATGATGTATTATGTGAAAGCTCTTCAACTAAAATGAATTACGAAAGGCTTGCGTAAGTTAATATGTATTTTAAGTATGTTTTAGGAGAGAGGGTTTACTCACTGAGCGGTGGTTGCTCATCCCCATTACTTTTCCCCTTTTTCAGTAGATCTACAGGTATGTGACTGATGCGTGGAGTGCAACAAGGGTGGACTTGCTTGGTTTGGTTGTGTCGTGAATATGTAATATTGATTATGTTTGTAAGGTTATGTAATTATTTATCTTCTTGTAAAGTTTATGAAAAATAGAAAGCTCTGTGTACTCCGGGCGTGTGGCCCGTAGAGTTGTGGACTCCGGCGTGTAGCCGTGGAGTTGTTGATGTTATTTAGTACCTTTATGTATTGCAGGGATGTATGTAAGGCTTAGGCCTGGGAAAATGGTCAGTTTTCAGGGGAGACTCTGCCCGTTTTGCCCCAGAAATTAAGAAAATTCTAGCATTTCTAGCCCTAGGGTTAAACTCAAGGCCCAATTAGGTTATAGTGGCTTAAGTTTTAAACTTTGAGTCTCTCTTATGTTATGTTTCAAATAGGTTTAAGCAAGTTGCCTTAACAGTCTTTCCCCAGGGGAAGGCTGTGGCGTGTAACACGACCCGCCTGAGGTCGGGGGTGTTACATTTGATGGTATCAGAGCTATAGGATTTTATAAAATGATAAAAGAAAATGAGATTTGACTCGCCGATATGTTTTTATGTGCTAAGAGTTATATGTTATGTGCTATGCGATGTATGTTGTATGTTAAGTGTTAAGTGCTAAATTGTTGTAAGCTTACTAGGAGGGGGTTGATGGAAATTCCTCTATAAGTAGTATATGTATATGGTGCACATAAGTGACCTAGAGTCTTATTACCAATGCAGGCGTTAAGATAGTATACAATATGTCGGAAGAGAGGCAAAATCCTCCTCCACCTCTGCCTCCAAATGATGGGATGGAGATGCTCATTAAATTTTTGAAGCTTAAGCCACCTACATTTGACGGAGCACCGGATCCAATTCAGTATGAGCACTGGAAGAGGAAGATTGAGGGATTGTTTGAGGTTATGAAGTGTCCTGCTAATTATAAGGTGAAGTTCGCAGCTCACTTGTTTAAGAAACATGCTAGCTTTTGGTGGGATACCGTTAAGCCGAAAGAAGGTGAACAACCACTAACTTGGGCAGAGTTCAAGGGGTTATTAGATGAAAAATACTATCCTAAGGAGGTAAAATGGGCTAAGGAGCAGGAATTTTTGGACCTAAAGCAAGGAAAAATGCCAATTATTGAGTATATGTCTAAGTTTAATGAATTGAGTAGGTTTGCTCCTCATCAAGTGGCTATGAGGAAATGAAAATGGAACGATTTGAGAGAGGCCTCAAATCCAAGTTAAAGACAAACATGGCTGCACTAACCTTTCCAAACCTCCAAACGATGTACCAAAAAGCCATCAAAGTGGAGCGCGTTATAGATGAGTCTGAGGCATCTGAGTTAGCTACGCAGCAGAAAAGGAAGCGGGAGGTCGAGAGCTCACAAGGAGGAGTACGTGGGAATGGGAGGAAGCCTAACTCCAATCATCAATCTCAGAAGGACCGCACTCCATATGAGCTAAGGCCTCGATGTGAGACGTACGGCAAGCTCCACAATGGGCCCTGTGCAAGATTAACTGGGGCGTGCTTTGGGTGTGGAGAAATTGGACACTACCAAAACCAATGTCCGAAGAAAGTACAGAAAAACATGCAAACTAATCAAAGTACTCAGTCAGCAAATAGGCAAGGCGGCAACAATCTCCAAGCAAGAAAATGACTCCTCCAATCTCACAGCCCCATGATGTGTATGAAAGTCGGTAAGAAATATTTCTTTAAGTACTCCCTTTTATATAAGTATATATGGATTCATTTTGCATCATATGACCAAAGCGTATAAGTTTCGAGGACGAAACTTTTTATAAGTGGGGGAGAAATGTGAGACCCGGAGTTTCGTCGTACTTGCTTAATGAATATTATGCCTGTTGGGTTAGAGAATTTTATTTTAATAATTGCTGACCTACAGCTGTTTCATTACCCAGGTTCTGTAATTTACTAAATCGATCCTTAATATAATCGAAGGACCAGTAAGCTGATCAACGATTATATTTAGAAATTCGGTTTAAGGTTAGAGGTCCAGGTATTCGATTATTAATACAATAGGTTGGAGTTTTGTGGTAGAATTGAATCAAAAAAAAAAGAGAGAGAGAGAGAGAAGGGATTAAAAGTTATCACATGGGTGAACCCCCCCTCCCCCGTGCCTGCTTCTTCTTCCTCCTTCCCGCGTGACCCGACACACCCCCTTCCCTCTGCCTTTTCTTTTGCTTCCTCCACCATTCGCATACCTCAAGCCCCACACCTGCCTTCTCTTCTCTGTTCCTCGCTGCCACGCTGTGCCTCAGGCGACGCCCACCAAGTGCCGGTGTCTCCCCTAGCGCGTGGCCAGACCCATTTCAGCGCAGAACCGGCCGAACGCCCGGCGAATTTGGCGCATGCACAGTGAGATTCGAACACTTTTGCCTCTATAAATCGAATCCTTGCTTCAATTCCCTTCAATTCATGCTAATTGCGCCTAAATACTTCAGAAATTGTGAGCTAGGGTTTTGGGTGTGGTGGTGGTCGAACCTTGCGCGAGAGGCAGAATCAGCTCTGAGCTTTGGGTGTTCAAATTTAGCTTCAATCTAGCCAATTTGCATGCGTATAGCTTGAATTCGAGGTGAGTGGACCTTTAATCCCTCCTATTTTAAGGATTTCGAATGATAGTTATATGAATCAGTTTACTGAATTGGTAGATTGGATTGTTATTGTATGAATTCGATTATATGTGCGGACAAGCAAATGAATTAAACATTGCTATGCTAGGGCAGAACCAATATATTCTTGAAAGGTTGCTAGATGTTTTAAAATGAAGTTTTCGATAAATCTAGCTTACATTTATTGCTAATCATAGCATTTAAGTTAAAAACGAAGTTGTTTTTATGATTTAGCAACCCTATTATGTTTATACGAAGCTTTCAAGTTAGAATCAAAGTCGTTTTATGATTAGGCAAGCTTGTTATGTTTATAAAAAGTCTTTTAGTTAAAGGCAAAGTCGTTTTACGATTTAGTAAATGTGTGACGGTTATAAGAAACTCTTAAGTTTAAAGTGAAGTCGTTTTTATAAGTTAACAAATGTATTACGTTTATACGAAGCTTTTAAGTCAATAATGGAGTCGTTTTACAAACTAGCAAACGTTTTTCGTCTATAGGATGTTCTTAAGTTAAAAACGAGGTCACTTTGCAAGTTAGTAGCCGTAATACGTTTACATGAAGCTTTGAAGTTAGGAACAAATCGTTTTACAACTTAACAAGCTTATTACGTTTTTAAGAAGCTTTGAAGTTTCAAAGGAAGTCGATTTATGTACTAGTAGACTTATAACGTTCATGAAGAGCTTTTAAGCTTCGAACTTAGTTTGAATTAAGCGTTGACCAAACATGTTATGTTTCAACGAGTTTCGATTCACAATTTAGCAGACATATTACATTTAAAAGAAGCGTTTCGCTAAAAAGCGAAGTCATTTTATGAGTTAACAGTCGTTTTACATTTATACGAAGCATTTAAGTTAGTAACTGCGTCGTTTTATGATTTAGTAAACAATTTACGTTATAAGAAGTCTTTAAGTTATTTATGAAGCCGATTTATGCGTTAACAAATCTTATTTTTGTTTCTAAAAAGCTTATAAGTTTAAAACGAAGACGTTTTACAAATTAACAAACGTTTTACGTCATTAAGAAGCTTTTAAGTTGAGAATGAAATCGTTTTACGATTTAGTAAACTAATTACGTTTATACGAAGCTTTTAAATTAGAGACGAAGTCGTTTTATGAATTCGTAAACGTATTTTACGAAGTTAGTTTACATGCTAGCAAATTTACTTCGATTATGAAAAGCTTTTAGACTATTCACGAAATCGATTTATGAGTTAGTAAACTTGGCTTGTATCATGTTCATCGCTTGTGTTTGAAAGATTACAATGAGCGTTAAAAGGGCAACTGAAGGTGATTATTTACGAATCCTAGCTTTCAAGTGCACGCGAGTAACTACCAAGTTTTGAATCGTGAGTTAGTACACTCACCATGTTTCTAAGAGGCCTTTCTTGTTATTTGCCTAAAGCTAAAGTCGTAAGGAAATTATGTTTTCATGTTTTAAGTTTATAAAACTTATATATGAATACGTATAAGTATGTTTGTCTATGAAGTATGTATGTGTATTATGTTTTCATGTTTTAAGCTCATAAAACCTATATATGAATACGTATAAGTATGTTTGTCTACGAAGTATGTATGTATATTATGTTTTTATGTTTTAAGTTCATAAAACCTATATATGAATACGTATAAGCATGTTTATCTACTAAGTATGTATGTATATGAATTTCATAAGTTCCTAAGACCTATATATGAATCAATATGAGTATGTATGTGAACGTATGGTTATGCTTATGTCTATGTGTATGTAGAGGAGCTACTCTAGAAACTTTAAGCTTAAGTCTGAGACCCAGGGATGGTGGCTTAGTTCCCGCCTGATACCACATATGTTACGTTATAATAGATTCAGGGATGGTAGTTTGATTCCCGCCTGAAGTCTAAGTATGAAATTACGTCTCAGCATAGTATGATGTCTATCCGGATAGGCGTATGTTGCCGCTCGAGTTTGGCCGACTCGGGATGGCAGTAACAAAGTACCTCTAAGAGTCTAGTCTCCTCATTTACGTGATTATGTTACTATGTATGATTTTCGGTAAGTGAAACTTATGCGTAAAACCCCTTTTATGCTATGTTTCCGGGTTTGCGTAACTTTATTATGTTAAGTCAATGCATTATGGTTTCTTCTAAAGTTAAGCCTTTTGGTATGATTATTCCTTCACTCGGTTTATGGTTCGAATATGATGTATTATGTGAAAGCTCTTCAACTAAAATGAATTACGAAAGGCTTGCGTAAGTTAATATGTATTTTAAGTATGTTTTGGGAGAGAGGGTTTACTCACTGAGCGGTGGTTGCTCATCCCCATTACTTTTTCCCTTTTCCCGCAGATCTACAGGTATGCGACTGATGTGTGGAGTGCAACAAGGGTGGACTTGTTTGGTTTGGTTGTGTCGTGAATATGTAATATTGATTTTGTTTGTAAGGTTATGTAATTATTTATCTTCTTGTAAAGTTTATGAAAAATAGAAAGCTCTGTGTACTCCGAGCATGTGGCTCGTAGAGTTATGGACTTCGGCGTGTAGCCGTGGAGTTGTTGATGTTATTTAGTACTTTTATGTATTGCAGGGATGTATGTAAGGCTTAGGCCTGGGAAAATGGTCAGTTTTCAGGGGAGACTCTGCCCGTTTTGCCCCAGAAATTAAGAAAATTCTAGCATTTCTAGCCCTAGGGTTAAACTCAAGGCCCAATTAGGTTATAGTGGCTTAAGTTTTAAACTTTGAGTCTCTCTTATGTTATGTTTCAAATAGGTTTAAGCAAGTTGCCTTAACAGTCTTTCCCTAGAGAAAGGCTGTGTCATGTAACACGACCCGCCCGAGGTCGGGGGTGTTACAGCTATTGATGGAGACTCAAGAGGAAGCTCATGAGGAAGAATTGGACTACATGGAAGAAGAGACTCACCTTGAGGCTGATGAAGATGAATTGCTTATCTTGAGGAGGGTTTTACACACCCAAGACACTCCTTATGACAAGGCTCAAAGAGACATGATCTTTCACTCTCCGTGCACTATACAAGATAAGGTTTGCAACTTAATCGTTGATGGTGGAAGTTGCACTAATGTAGCCTCCACTACACTCATTGAAAAGCTTGGCATTCCTACCATTTCATATCCCAAGCCATACTCTCTCAAATGGCTCAATAATGGTGGCGACATTAAGGTATCTAAGCATGCACTCATTTCTTTTTCAATTGGTAGAAAGTATAAAGATAATGTCCTTTGTGATGTGGTGCCCATGAGTGCATGTCATATACTTTTGGGTCAGCCTTGACAATTTGATAGACATATCATACATAATGGGTTCAAGAACACTTACTCTTTGGTCATTGATAAGGAAAAGATAGTCCTAAACCCATTACCTCCAAAGCAAGTGCACAAAACTAAGCCCGTGGTAGGAAGTGAGAAAAAAAGAGACCTTCTCATGTTAAGTGAAACAGGGGTTGAGGGAGCTTTAAGCAAGGGTAAGCAAGTTCTAGCTTTACTCATGCTTGAAAGCAACAAAAGTGAGGAAGAGACTCCCTTACACTCCCTAATCCACCCCCTCCTCTCACAATACCAAGATGTCTTTTCATAAGACCTACCACTCGGCCTCCCTCCAATCTGAGGCATTGAGCACCAAATTGACCTTATTCCTGGTGCTCCACTCCGCAACAAGGTTTCCTATTGGTGTAAGGCCCAAGAGACTAAGGAACTCCGAAGGCAAGTTGATGAATTAATGGCAAGAGGGTATGTAAGAGAGAGCATAAGCCCATGCTCAGTTCCAGCCTTGTTAGTTCCCAAGAAGGATGGTACCTTTCATATGTGTGTGGATAGTAGGGCCATAAACAACATTACTATCAAGTATAGGTATCCCATACCTAGGCTTGATGACATGCTTAATGAACTATATGGCTCTTCCATCTTCTCTAAGATTGACTTGAGAAGTGGGTATCACCAAATCCATATAAAGCAAGGGGATGAGTGGAAAATGGCATTCAAGACAAAGGGTGGCCTTTATAAGTGGCTAGTAATGCCTTTCGGCCTCTGCAATGCCCCTAGTACTTTTATGAGGTTGATGAATGAAGTCTTAAGACCTTTACTTGGAAGATTCATGGTGGTGTATTTTGATGACATTCTAGTCTACTCCAAGAGTCAAGAGGATCACCTACACCACTTAAAAGAGGTATTCAAGGTCTTGAGAGCTCAAAGGCTCTTTGGGAAGTTGGAGAAATGTGAGTTCTTTTTATCCCAAGCCACCTTTTTGGGGTATGTTATCTCCAAGGATGGTATCTCCATGGATCAAGCTAAGGTTGAAGCCATCAAGTCATGGCCCACTCCTACCTCCATCACCAAAGTTAGGAGCATTCATGGCTTGGCATCATTTTATAGGAGGTTCATCAAAGGGTTTAGCACCCTCATGGCCCCATCACTGAGTGCATAAAGAAGGGATCCTTTGAGTGGACCAAGGCTGCCTATGTTGCCTTTGAGAAGCTCAAAGACAAGCTATGTGAGGCCTCGGTGTTAGCCCTTTCTGATTTTGACAAGCTCTTTGAAGTTGATTGTGATGCAAGTCGAGTTGGCATAGGGGTTGTCCTCATGCAAGACCAATACCCCATTGCTTACTTTAGTGAAAAACTCAATGGGTCAAGGAAGAACTACTCAACGTATAACAAAGAGTTCTACACATTGGTGAGAGCTCTTGATCATTAGTCTCATTACTTAAGGTGAAAACAATGTGTACTCCATTCGGACCATGAGGCATTGAAGTATTTGAATGGCCAACATAAACTCAATCCTAGGCATGCTAAATGGATTGAGTTCTTGCAAAGTTTCTCATTTGTGGCCAAGCATAAGAAGGGGAGCACCAACGTGGTTACAGATGCTCTTTTAAGGCGGCATCCCCTACTAGCTGTGATGGAAGCAAGGGTCCTGGGCTTCCAATTCATCCATGATCTCTTCCAAGAGGATGAGGATTTCAAGCCTTAGCTCAATGATCAAGAGAGCAGCAAGCATGGCCCCTATACTCAACAAGAGGGCTTCTTGGTCAAGAGTAACAAGCTTTGTATCCCAAAGGGACCTGTCCGAAAGCTTTTTGTGAAGGAATTCCATAGAGGAGGTCTAGCCAGCCATTTTGGGATCAACAGGATCATTGATACGCTCAAGGAACACTTTTTTTGGCCTAAGATGGGGGTTGATGATAAGGTGAGTTCCAAGTGTTCTATTTGTCAAAGGACCAAGAGTCAATTTCACCAAGGGTTGTACACTCCTTTGCCTATCCCTAATGGTCCATAGGAAGATGTGAGCATGGACTTCATAGTTGCTCTTCCAAGGACTCAAAGGGGTAAGGATGCTATTATGTTGGTAGTGGACTCTTTCTCAAAGATGGCTCACTTCATTCCATGTAAGAAGATGGATGATGCATCTTACATAGCTCACATCTACTTCAAAGAAGTTGTTAAGCTTTATGGTATCCCTAAGAGCATTGTGTCTGATTGGGACACAAAGTTTCTTAGTCACTTTTGGAGTTGTTTGTGGAGACTCCTTGGTACTAAGCTCTTATATAGTACCTCCCACCATCCTCAAACGGATGGGCAAACTGAAGTTACCAACCAAACTCTTGCTACTTTGCTTAGATATTTGGTGAGCAAAAGCATTAAGGAGTGGGATCTCAAGCTTCCCCATGTTGAATTTGCATACAACCGCACTTTTAGTTTTGCTATGGCCCATTCTCCCTTCGAATCATGCTATGGGATCAATCCAGTAACTCCATTAGAGCCCATACCACTTCCACTTGAGTTTAGAGTCAGTTATGAGGCCGAAGAGAAGGCAAGGGAGATGAAAAAGCTTTACCAATAGATCCGGGAAAAGATTGAGAAGACTAATGATTTGTATGAGGCAAGAGCAAATAAGCACCGCAAAGCTATCACCTTCAAGCCTGGGGACTTGGTGTGGTTACACTTGAGAAAAGAAAGGTTCCATCAAGGAGGAGAAACAAGCTCATGCCAAGAGGGGATGGTCCTTTCAAGGTTCTTGAGAAGGTGAATGATAATGCCTACAAGCTAGAATTGCCCGGGGATATAGGTGTATCCCCTACACTCAACGTGGGTGATCTCACACCCTACCTTGATGATGAAGAAGAAGGTGATGATTTAAGGGAAAATCACAATCAAGAAGGGCAGGATGAAGCAAGTGTCATGCCTACTCAAGTCCAAGAGAGCTCCTACATCCTCCTTAATGCTCACAAGCTCCATCAAAGGGGACTTGGTCCGTGTACTGATTTGGAGCTATAATTTTAACCCCATCTTAAGCCCTTTGGGTGTGCCACTCTTATCATTTGGGAAGGCCAAGAGTCCTATTAAGGGGTTTATGCATCAAAGGGAATTACACCCTCGGCAAGAATAACGGAAGGTCAAAACAGTAGGCTGTGCTATCTCAGCTAGTTCTGGACAGAATATGGTCCTAGTTTGTCCACCTTTTGGAGATGGTTGCTACGATCATGATTGGGATTATTGGCCACTTTCTTTAAGCTCAAAATGTTAGCTTTCCAATAAGACAAGTTGCAAAGCATTTGGACTTCATCTGGTGGGTCAAACAGTAAGATCTTTCCATACTATACAGACTGTCCAGATTCCAGCATAGTCTGAAAATGGAGCTGATTAAGTTACCTTATTGAAGTCCAACTTTTGTGAAACTTTAAGGCATGAAAGGCGATCTAAATATTTATCAATTCAAGTGCCCAAAGTACCTAAGAAGCACCCCCTTATGTTGCTTTTATCCAGCCCAAAGTACAAGTAAAACACCCCTTTAACTGATTCTAGCCTAGCCATTTTTACTAGAGTGTTTCTTGATATCTACTTCTTGCTGCAATCTGCTTGTACTGATGTACTTAGGGCATTTTTTAAGCTTGACATGTCGCCTAAGGGCATCATTAATGCTAATGAGGTTGACAAAGCTAGTGGTGATGTGTTAGAGTGCACAG
>JAKOGI010000510.1:437500-497500 GCA_029747015.1 Carnegiea gigantea | reverse complement strand
ATTTTTGTATATTTACATTACACCATTTTATTCATTGTCAGCTTTGTAGAACCTAAAACCAACCATCATCTCATAGTTACTATTAGGGACAAGCACGATCGAAAATTCGGTTGGATTTTTAGGAACCGAAATCAATTGGAACCAATTCAACTGTGTCCAAAAATTTTGGACCCGGTACTAGACGTCGCTGAGGCCGGATACAATTTTGAGTACTTGTTCCTAATTCAAGTTCATTTTTTTTTCCATTTTCCCCTCACAAAATAGAGAGCGGGAGCGACTACGGGAAGTCGAGAACCTATACCTGATCGAAGCCAAATTCTTAAAAACTAAATGATAAAGCTAAATCAAACATGTAGTAACCAATAAAGAAAGACCTATGTACTCTAAAATAAACTTAGGGAAATAATGTTAATCATAAATCCACGAATTAAGATTACAAAACGAATGAAAAACGTAAAAAATATTTTAATTCACTCGAAATGTAGAGATAGAAAGGGAGGAAAACTATCAAAATAATATAAAAACAAATATGTAGTTAGCAACGGGACTCATGCGAAGAACAACCAAAGTTTGAATGAAGAAATCCATAATTATTGATGTTGACCGAGTGTAACGCTCACATTATTAATTGGACAGTTAGGGCCTGTTCTTTTTGTGGATAAATTGGGGTGGGTAAAAGGGTGAAGTCGGTTGATGTTTGTTGAGGTGGGTTGAAGTTGGTATTTTTTTTGTTTGAGGCAGGTTGAAGTGGGTTGAAGTTGGTACATTTTTTTGTGGTGAGTTGAAGTGGGTTAAAATAATAAGAATGTAATTATGTGTAATAATTTATGAGGTTATTGTAATTTTTAGTGCATTTTGTTGCAGAATAGTAATTTCACAATTTTGTAACTATTTTTTGGAAGTTGGAGGCCGGCACAACTTGTCAATTATTTTTGACGATTTGGGTTACAAAATTTATTGATGATGACTTTTTATATACGGGCCTTTTTTTCATGGGCAAATTTGAAAATACCAATCTCGACCCAATTCAACCCACTTCAACCTACTTCAATATATTTCAATTCACTTCAACCTACTTCAACCCACTTCTACTATCAACTAAAGTTCAATTTATGACATTAAAAAAATCCAACCTACTTTAACTCACCTCAACCTACTTCAATCCATCCCACCCTTTTACCCACCCCAATTTACCATGAAAATAACAGGCCTATATTCGAAAAATTCAGATGTGACATAAGAAAATAGTATGATCGTAATTGTTACAAAATATATCAGCAATATAAATTTGTTGTTAATTTTAAAATATAGGATGTGGCACTGATACGTGCTTAAATGCTTTGCGTCATTTAATTTATGCGATGCATTCCTGTAATCATTTTCATATCTCAATGTCTTTATCTGTGTCTCACGTTTACAAATTGCAATTAGAAATTAAATGATTTCCGAAACTATGGATTTTGAACATGATAAGAAATTATCAAATTTCATAGTTGCAGACGGAATTTTTTTTTTTCTAATTTTTTTAGCTCTTGTTCTTTTTGTGGGTCAATTCTAAAATACCAATCTCAACCCACTTCAATCTACTTTCATTATTTTAACCAAGTTCAATTTGTCACATAAAAAAATTCAACCCACTTCAATGTACTTCAACCCACCTCAACCTACTTGAACTTACCTTAGCCTACTTCACCCTTTTACTCACCCTAATTTACTTATAAATTTTCACCATTTTTAAATGATACTACTTTGCAAAGATAATTAAATCTCACATGACACTTTACAAATTATTAAAATTATGAAGGGGTGGGTTTAAGTTAGTTGAAGTGGGTTGAAGTAGGTTGAGGAAGGTTGAAGTGCGTTGAGGTTGGTTTTTTTTTTTTTTTTTCCCCAGGTGGGTTGAAGGTGGTTGAACTAGGTTGAACTAGGTTAAAGTGTGTTGAGGTTGGTAAATTCAAAAGGACCTATTAAAAGAACACGGCCTTACAAATGATTAATTACGTATTAATCATGTTCATTAAAGTTCCCATTAATTACTCATTGTCGGTTACCAGCTATGTGCTGCTATTTATAAGGGGCTTAGCGACTTGATTCGGTATCAGTGGCAGAAACCTAAACATTAGCCCTAATTCCCTCTTTGCTTCTCTCACACTAGCCTCACCATCAATCAGGCTCGGGTTTGGAGTGTGACGCTATATGGTGACTCTAGTAGCCACCGTCAATTCGGTTCACAATGTTCATGGCAGCACTCAACAGGCGAGATCTGGGCTATGTTTTCGCATCAAGGTATGCCCTTAATTATCCTACACTGATATCAGAGCCTTGTCTGATTGTTGCCAGCCCTGACTAATTTATGTTGGCCCAAATATGAGATTAATTAGTTTGACCAAAGAATCTATGTAATAGTGATATATACCCCTATTCTGTTTTGGCATGGAGTTACCAAGACTAAGCAAGAATAAAAATAATAGGTTTTATGTTTCATGCTATTAGTATTGGCTATCCAAATTTATGCTAAAATGAGGCTAGTGAAATTTTATATGTCTCAGATTTTAATGCTAACCTATACTAATATGATTCCATAGCGAATTTCGTATTTAGATTAAGCGATTTCTATTCTGAGTGACATGAAATCATCCAAAACCAAGAATTTATGCTAAACTGTTAATGTTTTATGTGTTAACAAAATCAAGATGGTTTAGCATAATGTTCTTAAGATTAGACTACCCCATCTCCCCGTTAGACTCTAAGGCATCTGATATCCAGATATCTAGTCTTTGTGATTAAGAGATGGAACACAGACTCTCGCTAATAACCTCCCCAACTTAAGAACACAACCCTTCACGAGCCCCAGCACACAAAAGCAAAGAGATATACTTCAGGCTCATCAGAACCGCCAGGAGGGGTGGTGCGTGTGGGACACGTGCCGCCGTCGAAGACAACTTTTGGCCGTTTTCTTTCTCCAATTAGCCTCAAAATTCGCCGATCTACGTCCTCCCGTTGAAAAACCACCCAATTGGCCCCAACTAAGTTGCGCATGAGACACACGCACGGCCGCCTATATGGCGCGTTGGGCACGTGAACAGCGCAGGCAACTTGTTCGCGACCGATGGGTGATGTTTTCGTCGGAGGATGAGTAATTAAAGCCCGTTCGTGGCAGTTTCATCACTTAGGCTTTGGTGTTGGTGGTTTTAATGGTGGTCTCTAGATGCCGATTCTCAGCCGAAGGCAGCCATGGTTGCCGGGAGCAAAGAAAGAACATTACAGAGGACCGAGATGGGGAAGTCTGGATTGAGCTTGTACTAAGTCGCCAATTTCTCGGTGAGGGATCGAGAGTCTTTTAGGGAAAGAGTCATTCAATGAGGGAGAGAGAGAGTCTCGATACATTGACTTTAGAGAGAGAGGGGCCAAGGGGTTGGAGTTAGAGAAAGAAAAAGGCCCAATGCAATCAACATATGGGGCTAAATAAAAGGGAAAGGGGGTCTCGGATTGTTTTATTATTTTGGTTATTTTTTAAAATAATTATCAAGATTATTAGTTGTGGCATAATTTCTAGTTGAATTATAATTTTGTACAAATTGATATGGTTCATGCAGTTAGTTCATTCGTTTTATATATACATCAACTTGAAATTTTCATGCCAAGTACTAGTATATAATCAATTAGATTGAAGTTATATGAATGTATTTCATATATGAAATTAGTATGATGTAAATTTGTTTAACTTGAACTCAATAAATATCTATGTGATATTAGGATCCCCCTTGGTCTGTAAATGAATATGTTTCATATGTTATATAACTTATATAAATATGTTCATATAATATTCGGTTGCATGAATATGTTTCATGATTTAGTAATAATATGCAAAAACATGTGCAATTACGAATCAGTTAATTGTTCTGTCATTACTGTAGTTAATAAAAATGATTCATGAAGCTTTATATGAATAAGTTTCATACTGTTATTTGAACATATATGGTATTTGATTATTTATGAATTTGTTTCATGAATTTTAAATTTGCATTATTATACGAATTCGTTTCATCCAGATTTTGATGTTATATGGATCTGTTCTATATTTGGATGTATTTCATGTTAGAAATTATGTTGCATTCGATGACATGAATATGTTTCATATCAATTACCAATAAGTAGTATTATATAAATGTGTTTTATATATACGAACTACATGAGTTGTAGTGAATTTGCTAATTGTTTTAACACTTTTTCTTTACGCAAATGAACGAATATGAATTTGTCTCATGTTTCTTATTAATTATGTATTTTAGCAGTATTTAATGAATTCGCTTCATAAAATCAAAATTTATAAAATTATGAATGTGTTTTATAATTTGTGAGTGATATTTGAATAAGTTTCATGTTATCTATAATTATATAAATATGTTTTATATAATGTTCCTTGGACTTTAATAGATTTCTTTTGTAACATGTTATTATTCGAATATGTTTTGCAATATAGATTCATTTTATTATATAAATACATTTTATATAATAATCTGAATTTTATGATTGATATGTCATTGATAGAGTTTTAAATGACACATAACTAGTTATATAAATTCATCTTGTGTAATGAGATAACTTTATGTAAATTTGGTTTACATGATAAAGCTAAATATCTTTGTAATATTTCTAAAATGTTAATTTGTTTAACTATAAAGTTTTTCATAAATATGGTTTCATGGAAATATGTAATAATTAAATTATAAAAACTTCTAATTCATGTTTGTATGTGATGATTATGAGCTTAGTGAAATTTGTCATCATGCGACATGAATGATGGAGTTTTTGATAATTTAATTATTTGAAAATATGCCTGAGGTCGATCTTTTAAAATATATACTTCTAGTTATGGCAATTGACATATGGTTGGTAATTTGTTTACCAAGGGAAACCTTGATAGCATTGACTATGACACAAAGTGTCAGAAGATTCAGTTTCTTCTGAACGAGTATGAAGTATTAGAACACTTGTCAGGTTCTAGGTCTCCTAGAATGGCAAAGATGGTACTGCTGATGAGCAATATCGAGAAAACATAAAAGCATACCAAAATTGGTTCGAGAATGGATCGATCAACATGCTATGCTTTGTCATATTGCATCAATGTTGATTTAGTGAGGAAATTGAAAGTTGTTCCACTATTGAGTACACGTGGGATTAGCTTAGCATCAGGTTCATCCAGATTCATTTCCTCATAAAGTTCCGGACCTAAGTTGGTATTGCAAGAAGGGAAAAGGGCCAAGGGAAATAAAGAGACGTATATAGCACGTGTGAAGTGCTATAATTATGAAAATAAGGATCCTACGCTCAGAGTTGTTCTAAACCGATTAAGGTACCTTCTTTCACAGTTGCTCCTGGATAATATGTGTGCTCCCAAGCATTAGTTGCCGATTATGATCCTTAGTGGATTGTAGTCACATGAACCACCAAACACATAGTTCAGGATCGAGATGATTTCGTAAACTTTCATTGCTACCCGGTGGGTTCACAAATTGTCGTTTTAGGTAAACGACAATGAAGACAATGGCCTTGAATTCAGGACATATCATATGAAACTCTGTGGAAGGACTACATCTCTTCTTCGTAATTGGCTCTATGCACCTGGGGTGCAATGTTCCCTTTTTTGTCTTTTGTTTATGAGATTAGTTTTTCTCTTTAATTTTCATCCAGATTAGTTTTTCTCTTTAATTTTCATCCAGATGTCTTAAATATCGTATACAATGACAATTTGTTTGGCCATGCCACATTGAAAGGTGTTTTTCAGTGTTTGGGATGAAACAAGACGTCTTCTATCTCTGCCTCATTTTCAACTTTGTTTTAAGCATGCTCGACTTGACCATGAGGGACAAGGTAGAGCTAACAAACTAGTTACAGATGGTCTTTTCAACACCAACTCACTAGGCTTAAGTTACAAGGTGTGAGTCACGTCTAGCTAGTAAGCAATGTGAAATCTTTTTAAGGTTTTGAGGGCATCGAAACCCTTAGTGTTCGTTCACTCCAGGCATTTGCGGGCCCATGAAGGTGATAGCCTATCATGGAGCGAAATATTGCTCATAATATAGGTATGTGTACCTATCATCTCGATTGGAACAAAGTATTAAAACTTTTTGAACTAATTGAGATCGTGAAATGATTTCCCGTAATATTAATTTTCTTGAGGATGAGTTCCCAGGATTTTGGTGAAACTTTAAAAACTAACCTCAATTTGTATGAGTTATAGTAAGGCCTTCAACCATCTCTCGGTGAGAGGGGGGATTTGATTTCTCACTAAGTTATCGAGGATGGTACATCTTCTTTATTTGATAGGAATGGTAAAAGTTTGTCTATTTAGGAGAATGAGATTCGTGTTACACCTTTCGAGAATGAGATTCTCCTCGTACTCAGGGTCCCATACCTCTTAGAGAAAGGGGGAGGGATTCCTGGTCCCACACCTCTTAGAGAAAGGGGGAGGGATTTCTCGCCTAGGCAGACAATTAATGAAGGTCCCAGGATCCAAAGAAGTGGCCATGGAAGAGGATGTTTTTCTATGCACTTCCTAGGGAGTTGGGGATCTTACCTCATGTTAAGAGGTGATTTATTCACCAAATCACAAAGAGTGGATTTCACATAGAGTGGATGGATGCCATGAGGGATGAGATGGACTCAGCGGCAAGAAAAAGGTTTTGGAACTTGTTGATCCTTCGCCCCGACGCAAGTCTATCAAAAGCATATAAGTTTTTAAGATAAAACTCCGGACAAATGGTTTGATCGATGAGTTTAGACCCCGTTACTCCTAGCCCTGGTTGCCCATTTGAACTTTGAGTTGGTCAAAATAGGCATAAAGATTGTTTTCCTCAATGGTAATCTTGAGGAAGATATTTATATGGACTAATGCATTGGTTTTGTATCAAAGTGACAAGAGGACAATGTGTGTCATCTTAGAAGGTCCATATATGATCTTAAGCAATCTTCTAGTTCTTGGAGCCATAACTCAGTTTGGCTTATCTATGGTTTCAGAAGACCATCATGTGTATGTCAAGAACTTAACATCTGGGATTATGTTTCTTATCATGTACATTTTTTTTTAAAACAAAGGTAAATGGATTGGGATATTACACCCCTCTTCTCATAAGAGTTCGCCCAATAACATTATCAGCAAGGATATTCCTAAATTGAGGTGAAGATGTGCTATCAAAGAGAGAGAGAACGCCTGCCGATGTTACTAAGTGCCCCATTTTGGCTAACCAGTCTGCAGCTTGCTTGCCTCCCGAAATATATGATTGATTATGGTACTATTTGTCTTTGTTAACCATAGCTTGACGTCTTTCAATATTGTTGCTATTTGCCACGGTACATGAGATTTGCCTTGTAACACTTGGATGATGGTGTTGTTGTCCCCTTCAATAATTATGTTTTGGTAGCCTGCTTGAATAGCCGTGATTACTCCATTTTTGAGAGCACGGGCTTTTGCAACAATGATAGAAGCCTCTCCATAGTGTATCGCCCCTGCTTTGATGGGCTTCCCTATCCAGTCACGGAGGATAAAGCCACCTGCTGCAGAATTGTTAATGAGCGATCCGTCAAAGTTGAGTTTGATGAAGTCGGTTGGGGGGGTGCCACCTTACTAAGTGATGAGAGGTGACCATGGGGGGGAAGAGAAGCCCCTAAATATATCATCACTCGGCGTCGAAGTTCGGATTTTCCATGTTGCATAAGCTTTTTTTGCTCGTATGAGGCACAAGAGTGGTCTGAAAACATCATTTTTAAAGACTATTGTATTCCTCTGTTTCCAGATGCTCCATAGGAGGAATGCAGTCCGTTGTAGGACTGTAGGTTGATTAAAGCTTTTTATCAAGACCAGCCATTGGTACATGTCTACATTGTTTGTAGCTTCCACGTATGCTGGTAGCCATCCATGTTGAATGGCTAATAGCCAGACTTTTTTTGTTAAGTGACAATCCTTTAATAAGTGATCATCTGTTTCTAAGTCATCGAGGCATAGCGGGTAGACTGGGTTAATAGCCATAGCTCTCCGTAGTAGGGTACCCCTAACTAGGAGGCTTTTGTGACAAAGTTGCCAGAGGAAAACTTTGATTTTAGTCATGATGTTAAGCTTCCAGATCCATTTAGACTGCCAATTTGTCTTTTGAAGTGGATGTGATTTGTAAGCTAGCCATGTAGTGGATTTTGTACTAAATTCGCCGGAACTATTAAGCCCCCAGCAAAATGAGTCTTCAATAGGGTGGTAGGGTATATCAATTCCTAGTATTTTATCGATTATAGGATGGTGATGAAGCATAGTGGCCAATTTATTGGTGTCCCAGGTTCGATTTGGTAAGAGAAAGTCATTCACTTTAAGAAGTGGGCCTTCAATATTTTCCTATGTGATGTTGAGGATGTCTATAAAGGGTCTGTTTTCAATCTAATTATCATACCGGAACCAAATGGAGTCCCCTTTGCCTACCTTCCAAATGATGCCCGTTCTCATTAATTTTCTTGTTTTCATGATGCTTTTCCAGACTGGTGAGTCCATGTTTTTCGGTTTGAAGGTGAAAAAATTGACATCATTCTGTAGATATTTTGCTTTCTTATCATGTACATACTATTGGCTGGGAATAACTTAGAGTTGATCGAAACTACTTAAAAGTGGTTGTCCTATGTTTTTGGGATGCAAGATATGGGTGAAGCTAGGTATGTCCTAGTATTGGAAATAATTCAAAATCATCCTAAGATGCATATATAAAAAGGTCTTGGAACGATTTTGAATTTATAATTTCAAATCCCTAGGTACTCTAGTTGAGATGGGTCTAACTTTGAGTCTTGATCAATAGCCTAAAGCAGATGATGAAATAGAGACAATGAACTATGCTAGTGTCGTAGAAAGTTTAATGTAAGTCATGTTATGTACACGGCCTAACATTTGCTTTGCGGCTAGTTTGGTATGTCGTTATTAAAGTAACCTGGGTTTTACTAAGTAGCAAGCCATTAAGAGAGTCAAGCGCTACCTTCGTAGTACTGCCAGCTTAGTCTTATGCTATCAATAGGAGACCTTAAGTCGAAAGGATACTAAAACGTCAATTACAATAATGACTCGGATGAGTCTAGGTCAACCTCAAGACATGCCCTCACTTTTGGTGGAAGGGCTATGTCATGGTGCAGTAAGAAGCAAAACTGCACAATAATCTCAGCTATAGAGGTAGGTTATGTGTCTTGTTACCATAGAGACAAAAAGCATTGTCATGAGGTATATATAGACTAACAAGGTAATTGTGTTCCCTTGACTAAACCTTTTCCTAGTGATGCGTTCAAAACTCATTTGTTGAGTCTAGAAATTCATAAGGTTTAGTACTTAGATGTGTCTTGTGATGGACATGTTTCCTTGCAAATGAGCAAAATGCTCATGATTTGTTGTTGCATGTTAAGCATATTAAAATTTCACAGGCTTCTGATTGGCCTGGTCACACAGGCAATTGCCCTGATGCTTAAGAGGCGGGTAAGATGAGACTGAATCATATTGGCACCAAGGGTGCAATATTGATAACTCACACTAAAAGTGTATGAGTAAAATAAATATAGTCGCCTTAGTGAGTCTAAGATGAGACTGGAGGGAGTCGAGTATGAAATAGGATTTCATACTGAAGCCTTAAAAGCCAAATCTTGAGTGTCAAGATTAACCTTCAGTATGTTGATCTAGTGGCTCAGGTTAGATTTTTGAGTAAAAATCTAGACTGACGATTCGCATGACATAAAAGTGACGTACCCAACTCAGTGAGAGTTATGCCATGACACACATCTCATACTGTGTGTGCTTATAAGACGACTCATAAACATAGAGTGACAATTGATTTCTTTATCTCTTATCACTGTGTGACCCTATGGACGATGACCCTTCAACTTAAAGCTATGATATGAAGTTGAAACTTGATGATGCTACCTTAATGTGTTTCTTAAGAGCCATGATGTATATGGTTCAACAAAAACACGTTAGGAAAGCAGTTAAGCTGAGACGGAATTTCATGAGTATTTAAGGAAAAATCTATCCATCATTACCATATCAGCCCGGGCGATTATATTGAGTATATAATCATATAATATATCATATGGCATAAAGGGATTATGTATGCCGCTGGTGATGCTGAGGATGATTTGGGGTATCGTATTTTGTGAAAGTATTATGTTAGTTAGATGGTGACTTAATATAATACTATTGGTTACTTTCTAGTCGTAGACCTCATTCCCAGTGTGAGGCGCGAAGAGATTAGTTAAAAGGAAAAATGTAACTTATGGTTTATGTGACCGAGGGGGAGCTGTTGACCGAGTGTAACGGTCACATTATTAATTGGGCCATTACAAATGATTAATTACGTATTAATCATGACTATTAAAGTTCCCATTAACTGCTCGTTGTTGGTTACCAGCTATGTGCTGCTATTTATAAGGGGCTGAGCGACTTGATTTGGTATCAGTGGCATAAACCTAAACATTAGTCCTAATTCCCTCTTCCCTTCTCTCACGCTAGCCTCACCATCAATCAGGCTCGGGTTTGGGATGTGACGCTATATGGTGACTCTAGTAGCCACCGTCAATCTGACTCACAATGTTTGAGGGCAGCACTCAACAAGCGAGATCTGGGCTATGTTTCCGCATCAAGGTATGTCCTTAATTATCGTACAGTTGAGAAGCATTAAGAGTAAGTCGGGGATAAATTAAACACAAAAAAAGACAAATGGTTAAATTGAGATAGTTGGGGGTGAGGTAGTTACGTGTTGGATCTGAGCACAGAAGATACATCACTTGGGAAATAAGTGCTTATTTTTTTTTTTATTTTTTCATCAAAACTTTTAAAATTTTGATCGAGTACTAGGTGCTGACTTAGGTTCTGGTTCCCAAATTGCAGGACTCGGTACTAGACTCGACTATAACTGGGGCTCTAGATTTTGGAACCAGTCTCGAAACCGATTTAACAAGGTTCGTATTCGCTAGATCCAAATTAATTCTAGATCCAAAACCGAGTACCTCACTATTTTGCTCACCCTTAGTTACTATGAATCACATACTTAGCTTCAACCATAAGGCACATGTTCATCATGATATTATTATTATTATTATTATTATTATTATTATTAAAGTAATTTTATTGACATAAATCAAGATGAAATTTACATATTATACTTGTTGCTATCAGATTTCATGATATGAATTCACCTTTAAGAATACATGAATAAATAAGCTAATTAAATAAGCTACAACACCGCCTTTAGTTGAACTCACCTATAATAAATGGGGCTCCTCAAATTCATACTCAGTTACTGCAGTTGATCCATGTAAGTGATGACGTTTTCACCAGCCACAAAGCGGCGCTAAGTATACTTTTATGTAGAAGATATAACCCCATTCTCTTCCTTGCATACTCAAAAGTCCTAAGAATTTGTTTGACTTCTGCGCATTTGATTGTGTTTTACTGGGGCTGATCCTAATATGGGGAAGGACAGGGGGAGTCTCCTATGTTGATTGTGCCGATTTTCTATTGGCCATGGTTGACTAATATTGGTTCATTGTCTCCCTAATGCGTTATTGCCTTGTGCTGCTATGTGTCATTTGGATAGTGGTCCCCATGTGGATAACTCGTCTTCAACCTTTTGCTCAAAAAGTACTCAAAAATTTGTTCTTAGAATCTAGGGATCTGGTCATATGCTAAAACCATTTTTGGGAGTCCCTTAGAACTGGCTTGCTATATGTTACTAAAATAACCTAGTCTTCCACTGTTAGGGTAGATTACTAGTCAATCACCCAATCTACATGTTTTACTGATGTGATGTTGATGAATCTAATGTGGATTCGGTGTTTGTTTGGTGACAGTGGACGGGGAAGGATATGCAGTTCTGTTCCTTATTCAGTCACAAAAATCATCCTTTGTTTTCACAATTTTTTTAATTGGTGGTTTAGTTTTGTAGTGGGAGACTAGGTTATTTCAGTACAGGACTTTAAGTCCCTCAGTAATTGTGTATCATGATGCATGATTGAATTTGTTTTCTTTGTAGTATAACTCGTAATTGTATACTGCCACGGATTTTGTTATTCATAATTTCTCCATTTGATGCGAGATATCTTGAATTTGGGAGCCATTTTGTTTGGAGAACCATGTGCTGATTTTGATTAGCACTTAAACATGTGGAGGTTGGGTGATTCTTTTGTTGAATTTTGCTGGTCTACTAGACTCTATTAAACATCATAGCTGGTATATACCAACAAAGACCTTCGTTTGTGATCTTTTGTGACAAATTTGTATTGCAACGTCGATGTTGGCCCTTACGTGGCCTGGGGAGTTTGCAAATTGCAGGCTTTAGGATGCTAGCCTTCTTGCCTTACAAAAGAATGGGGTTTTTTTTTTTTTTTTTGATTGAATTTGTTTGCATTGAGGAGGCATAATGTTTTGGAGAAGACTTCTCCATTGGAATTTGTAGGTAAAAACCTCTCCTCAAAATCCTAGGAAAATGTGCAAGAGTTTTAATTTGAGCATCATAGGTTTCACTTTCGAATGTTTGTGTACGGTTTTCCACATTGTTGTTGTTTTAATATTGTTTCTTTTATTCATTCAGGGAGTGTGAACGACCCATCTGCTTCATATTTGATCTTGAAAACTTTATCTGATGGCTCTAACAACCCTATCAAGGCCTTGAATTGCTTTTAATTTGCAGCACATTCTAGTTAAGCAATTTATCATAGACTAGCTTATTAGCTGCTTGGTACTATCCTAGTTAGGTTTATGCTTTTGTGGAATGTACCTAATCAGTTTTTGGCAAGATAGTATGTTGTAATTAGCTGTAAGGAATTTACCTAATCAATTTCTGTCGAGATGTTGTATTGTAATCAGTTGATCTCATTAGTTTCTGGCTAGCTTATTTATGACTCTTTGAATTCCTATATATAAGCCAGCTAATGTGTGGGTTGATGCATCATATGATATTATGGTGTGCGCCCAGCATTAATGAGCCCCTTGACTAATGGATAGCACCCTTACGGCCTTGTTCTTTTCATGGGTGAGGAATGAGTATGGAATTGGAACAAATGGAAAGAAGTGAGGAAAAATGATTTTTTTTTTGCAGGAGGGAGATTGTGAGGGCCCATGCTTCTTCTGAAGGAGGAATTCATTTATTTGTTGCTAGAATTGTCTTATCCAAACAATACATTATATTAGCTGTTTTATGCGCTTGCTCCAAAAATAGACCGGAATTATTTGGGGAAATGTTTAAATTATATAAACTTAATTTTTAACATGCTATGGATGTTGATTGGCGACTTCAATCAAATGTTATATGCGTCCGAAATGCTAGATTATTTTATTTTTAGAGATAATTAGTTGCAATGATTCCCAAGTAATTGAGTAACGAACAACCTTTTTACTAGTTTGGACCGTGCATTTGGTTTTTTTTCCCCCTTTTCAGACATAGAACCCATTCGAAATTTCTTAGCGTACAAGCATATTTGTCGATCCATGAGTATTCGTGGATACCTACAGTAATATATATATATATGGTGACATACAATGGAAGTCAAAACTATTATGTGTTGTAACTTTATTGAGATAAAAGCATGCATGATAAAAGCATGCATGTCTCTTGAATTGCTTAATCAGCTGAGTATGTGCAAGTCTCGTATTGGCCTAAGAACTCTATAAATATTAAGGATCGAAGGGATTTTCATCACACGCTTTTTCATCTCTAATTGCTCCTCTGATTGAAGGGAAGAAAATTATGCAGAAAAGAAAAGAAGGTGTTACCGGCCTAAATCTCATATGAAATAAATTTCTTCATCTTCTTTCCCTAAAATTTTATTAGGTTTTATAAAATAGAATCGATTCGTGAATATGATTTATTAAGTCTAAACTGAACAAATAGGAAACTACTCCACTATTTAAAAACCCACCATAAAATTGTATGTTTGTAAGTATTTGAATGTTTCGATCGATTGTGGTTTGTCCAAGAATGATCCCAAAGTATACCCTAAAATGACACGATTGATATGATGAAATTTTGCAAATATATGTCGTGACATATACTGGAGGGATGAGTTTCGAAATCGTCTATTAGTTGTCGTCTGATCATAATTTAATTTTTTTAATTGTTTAACACCTTAACCTCATGCAACCAGTTCTTATGGCATTAGATTATAATAACAATAATTAGTGATACTTTATTAAAAAATAAAAAACTCAGTGATATAAGTGTTGAAGATAAAGAACAAAAGTATAGACATCAAGCTATATATGCCAATTCATATGATCAAAAATAAAGTTAAAGTGGTATCCTCAATGAAAATGTCTCATCTAAGAAAACCATATTTGTATTAAAAAATCATTGTTATGGGAATACTATCTGTGAAATCATCTAATTTTAGAACTAGTAATAGCATAAGGCAGGAGTTTTATTAACAGAGTTGTTTAGTTCACTACATTGTTTCTTGCCTTTAAAAAAAAAAATTTTTAAATTAGCAAGCATTTAGCATGCCATTCACTTTTCTTGTGAAAACGACATGGGGAGGCTTTATAAAACAAGAATATAATTGTGCGTCATATTATAGACAAGCGTCATATTATAGACGGTCCCATTCGTTTAGTAGTTGTTGCAGAATAAGCACATTGCTAAGAACGCTAACGAGCAGTTAGTAGTGGATGCAAATGATAAGAAACGGTAAGGCTTAATGATAAATGGTAAAGAGCAATAAATAGTATATGCTAATGCTAAAACAAACGCATCTTTTGTAATGATTTAATTTCAAAGAAAAAAACTAATTGCTTTTGATTAGGTTTATTGATCGATTTTGATAAATAGAGTTGGATGGAAGGTGAAAGTAGAAGGAAAGCACTTACACACTGGAATATGGGCGACAATCCATAGATGGCCTTTATGAGACATGTCTCATATGATCAATAGACTATTACTCCATCCACCTCAACACTTTAACCAACAATTTCTAACAATATGTGTTAGGAAAAATTATAAGATTCTAATCTTATGAAAGCATTCTTTACAATAATTTTTATAGCGGTAAATGGTAGTCTATATCTGTAAATTAATGTCTATTTTAATTTGCTAAATTAATAGTCAAAATCTATGAATTTTGAATTTAAAAGTCAAAAATATAGGCATTTTTTTGAAATAGAGGGAGTACAATACAACATTTTTCTTTTTCTGAAAATTCTACATTGGCTAGCTTCACTTTTTATTAGTGGGGACTTAAATGGGTTATCAAAGGATCGTACTGACCGCAATGCGGCACAAAGTCCAACTTGATCAAATGGAATGCCTAGGTATGTAAGGTAATCAAAAATACTAATTTGATAACCTCCTAACTTCCCACAAATGGTCCTATCTAAGATGAGTTCATGACAAATAGATAGCCTATTAAATCCTAAAACTCAAATCTATGATGACAATGATTAAAGCATTCATTAGGAAAAAAGAAAACTTATTTCAGAACATTTCTTTAGTAATAAAGTAATGACATTTTTACCAATTACCAACTGCATACCAACTTGCAGGGCAATACATTAAGATTTCCACACCATTACATAGTTATCTGACTCCAAGAATAATTTCAAAGCCGCATCTTTACATAATTATTTGCGTCCAAAAAAAATTCAAAAGCACTTTTTCTTGACATAGATGATGCGCAAAGGCCAATGTAAATAAGACTCAAGCCCATAACTCTAATTATGACTCTTAAAAATTTTACCAATTGAATTAACTGCCTTCCATATTTCAAAAGCACTTTGATTACAATTATATTATCCAAATATGCTTTATATTAAAAAAGTAACAATTGTTTCATTTAAAAGAACATTTATAATTAGATTTTACCTAGACCTAACAAACGGGCTATTCGATTTGGGTGTGTATTGGATTAAATTTGGGTTAGGTCATATTTCGGATCGGTTCGGTTTAGGTCAAGTGAACTTCAGTTCGTATCGACTTTAGGTCAACTAACTTTTGTACCAATAAGATTGTCACGAAAAAATAAGCAACTTTGTCAAAAATTTCTGGTTGGATATGATTCGATTCAGATTAATTCAGATTTCGAGTTCACTTTCAAATTAGCATATTTCGGATGTCGAGTCGGATATGAATTCGGATCATTCAATTCGAGTTTTAGATATCAGGTCAATTTTTTCAAGTCTAATTTTACTCTTCCCTCTTTTGAGTCCTTGCTCCTCTTCCAAAATCTAGACAGAAGAAGACAAAAACACAAAACAAAACAAAAATCCAACATTTTTTTTTTTGTAAGAAAGGTAAGAATACAATCTAGATAGTCCTTTTTTCCAGGGTTCTTCCTAAATTATTTTCAAAAAGGGTATAGAGTGCGGAACCTCATTCCACACCATTGTGGAATGAAATGACAAACCAAAAGATAAATCCAACATGCGAACAAGAAAGGGAGCAGTCCAACACGTAGCAGGAAAAGTGGAACGACAAAATACATATTGCCAACTAAGAATCCAACATGCAAATAAGAAAGGGAGCAGTCCGACATGCAGCGAGAAAATTTGTGCAAAATCAAATCATTGTTGTCAACAAAAATTCCAAATTTATTGTTAGATTGAACAGTAGCTTGACAGATACTCCTCGCTCCTCAGAATGCCCGTCTAAAGTTATCCGCCAAGAAAGTACGGATAGAACTGTAGCTTGACCACATATTAATTTCGCCCTCTCCAATTGCAAGAAGCCAAGGATGTACGCATACAGATCAATGGCTATATATGTATGGATTTTTTAAACCGAAGAGCAGTTGGCCTAGCTGGCCACAGCTGACTTCCCCCGCACTTCGCACCTGAGTTCGACTCTGGGGGACGCGAATGCTATGCTTTGCGCACAAAGCTTTGCAGTTGGGCCTGGTGTCTTGGGCAGCTTGCCTATCCTCTGGTATCCCTTACCCCTTGGCCTGTTAAGGTCCATTAGATACCCCTGCGATAGGGGCTTGATGGGGTAGACCCGCTTACCATTTAAAAAAAAAAATGGACTTTTTAAAATATACATCTTCACACGTATCTGATGTACTGGTTGAATCATAGATTTTTGTTTCACCATGTCCATTTCTAAATTTTATTGAATTTTATAAGTAGAAACTAATTTTATAGGTATCCACTCTAATAACTTTATGAATTTTAATAATTTTTATATGAAAATTTTCAAAAAAACGTTCAATTGATGGCTATCGGAACAGTATTTTCACCCAAGTATGCTTATCCTTGATCAATTAGCACAATCGATAAGATTGATATGCTAGAGATAGTGACTATTGATATTAGAACCTAGACCAATTTCAGCTAGTATTGATGTACTTCCAGTACTTTTTTTTCAAAATAAAAAAAATGCAGTAAGTATGATGAGTTCAAAGAAGGGGGAAAAAAGAAGATGGCCAACTAATTATCCAACATTTTGGGAGGAAAATTAATTTCCCAAAATTAAGTCATTTTCATTAGTTTCTAATAAAAACATTTTCCTTTTATTTTTTTTTCCTGTGGTCTTGACATAGGATGTAGTAATTGAAATAGAATATTCTAAAATACTTGCACAATATTTGCTGTCTTTATATTTCTATCACTTAATTCTAAATTCTCATGTTTTTTGAAGGCATTTTTTTTTTTCAAAGACGTACCATTAGCTGCATTTGATAAGTAAGCTATCACATCATCAATTTAACGAATCAAAATGTTCATGATATGTATTGATGTTATGCTAGAACCAAAGAACAATTCGAGAGATGAAAATCCATAGCTAAGATTAGAAGTCTGAATTTCAAAAACAAAGGCCCAATTTAAAATAAAAAACATTACTTCTTGTTAAGAATCAACAGAGATATTATTTTAGAGAGAGAATGATGATTCTATTATGTACATGCTACGCAAAACAGAGCTACCACTACAGATGCTTCTGTTTATTTGTATACATCATCAACTTGCTCTGAATATCTAACTGATAACTTAACAAACAGGAGAGAGAAAGCTAACAACCTATGCTGAGGTGTACAATCCGTAACTAACTGTAACTAAATAAGAAATGACAAATATCTTCACATCCCCCCCCTCAAGGTGGAATTGGGGGTGAATCCACCAAACCCAACCTTGAAGTCAGATAATGATGTTGTATTTTACCCAAGGGCTTAGTCATCAAATCAGCTAATTGATCGTTGGAGGGAATGTGAAAGGTGAGTAGGAAACCTTCCATAACCTTGTCTCGTGTGTAGTGACAGTCAATGTGAAGGTGCTTGGTGCATTCGTGAAATATAGGATTAGCTGCAATGTGCATTGCTGCCTTATTATCATAGTACATGACAACTGGTAACTATGGGGGTATGAACAAATCTTCCATGAGATGAGCAATCCATTCCAACTCAGAAGTGGTAGCTGACCTGCTACAATACTCGCGCTCTGCAGATGATTTGGCCACGGTTTTTTGTTTTTTAGTTTCCGAGATACCAAGGAATTGCGCAGAAAAACACAGAAGCCAGTAAGTGATCGAGCTGAATCCTTGCAGGTTGCCCAATCAGCATTGCAGAATGCAGTAAGCTGCAGATTATTGTGAGAAGGGTAAAAGAGACCCTTGTTGGTGGTACCTTTGAAATACCGTACAGCATATAAAGCAGTCTGGTAATGTGGCTGTTGGGGTTGCTGCAAATCCTAACTTAGATGCTGAACACAGTATGAAATATCAGGCCTGGTCAATGTACGAAATAAAAGCCTGCCTACGAGTCTTCGAAATGGTCCTGGATCAGACATGAGTTCACCTTTCTCAGTAGATAATACAGGCCTTTGGCAAAGGAAATCAAACTGGCTTAGCTCCTATCATGCCAACATCAGAGAGGATATCGAGGATACATTTCCTTTGATTTAAGAAGGTGCCATTGGAAGCTCTAGCAATCTCAATGCCTAATAAATACCTGGCTTGGCCAAGATCTTTGATAGTAAATGAAGTGTGCACGCTGTCCTTTAAGGTTGTAATGCCTTGCAGATCATAACCAGAAATTAACAAGTCATCAACATATACAAGGAGATATATTTGCCTTGAGATTCCATTGTAAACAAAGAATAATCGCTCTTGGATTGCTTAAAACCACGATGGATCAAAAACTTAGTCAACTCAATATTCCGCTGCCCGTATGCTTGTTTTAGGCCATACAATGACCTTTCAAGCTTGCATACCTGCCCAACTCGTGCCTTAGTATATCCTTGAGGTGGGAGCATGTAGATTTCTTCATCAAGATAGCCATGTAGGAAGGCATTATTAATGTCGAGCTTATGCAAAGTCCAGTTTTTAGCTATGGCCATTGCAATGAATAATCTGACAGTGGTTAATTTAGCCACTAGTGAGAAAGTATGCTTATAATCCTTGTCCTTTACTTGTTCAAAACCCTAGATGACAAGCCTAGCCTTGTGCCTTTCAATACTCCCATCAGGTCTATACTTGGTCTTGTAAAACCATTTGGAGGTCAATGCCTTCTTTCCTAGAGGTAGAGCGGTCAAACGCCGGGTGTGCTTCTGTGCAAGTGCTTCTAGTTCTAACTCCCTTACCTTTTCTGTAATGCTTGTCAAGAGCTACAAATTTAACCACTACTTTGATTATTAAAACACTTTTTATAGCATAGGGAAGTAGGGATCGATCCACGAGAAAAGATTATTTTAAAAAAGCTAGCCTAATACTAAATGATTTTACTAATCTAATTTATTAAATCTAATCTTAATAATTCTAAAATAATTAAACTCTAATGAATAAAAAACTGGAAAAACACCCAATGATGCTCCTAAATATTTTGGATTATATTCTGGAAAGAAAATAGTAAAAAGCTTTCCTAAATAATCTAGAAAAATAAAATCAGAATAGTAACTGAAATTCTAATTAAAAATCAAAATAGCAAATAATAATCAGAAAATAAATATTAAAAATGTCAAACAGTAACCTAAAATATTATTCTTCAGGTATATAAGCTTGTTCCTCCTCAATTGTATCCAAATAAGTCCAGAAAAATCAAATCAAAAAATTACCATAGAATATCAATGCAGAATACTAAATCTGAAATTAGAAATAAAATAATCTGCAAAAATATAAATACGAAAATAATCAAGAAAATTATCCTAATTCTAGGGCACAATTTTCTGATCTTAACAACACTAATAATTGCGAATTAAAATTAAAAATCGAAATTTTCAGAATTAATAACCTAAAAACCTGCACTTATCAATTTCTCAAAATAATTCTGAAAAATTGTCAAATAAATTCCAAAAATTACAAAATTAAATATGGGAAGACTAGGACACTAAATAGACTCTAGGAACTGATAAAAATAAAAAAAGAACAAAAATAACTATTTTTAGTCTAATTTCTAACGAACCGGTAGTTAAATACTAAAACTGAATAAAAATCAATCTAAAATTATAACCACTCTAAAAATTAAAATATAAACTATCTAAAATTACCTAGATACTCCTAAAAGACTATACTTTGGGGGGGTCGATTAAAATTATATTGAAGCTAATAAAAATAGAACAAAAATTAACAAACTAATCAAATTAACTCTAAGCAACAAATAATGATCAAAAGTTGTCAAATTTATGAATGATACTTAGTATGATCTCAATCCACCATGCAAATTAATTTTTATGATCAAAACACAAGTTAATTTCATTCATGAGTTAAGCTGTAGAAGAAATCCACGAGCGGTTCTTCCCCATTTTTCCTTAGATTTTAGTTTACTTAGGTCCATCCCTAATATAAACCTTACTAATTTGATAATCTTTACACCAGCGTAAAAATTTAACCAAACTAGAGCATTAAGACTTAGAAAAACATCATTTAAAACCTTGTAACCAATTTACCAGTAAATCGATTTAACAAAGATTTAAAGCAATTACCTAATTAAAAGAGATGGGTTTGAGCCATCCATGATTAATTAGGGTGATACCTAAGCCTAAAAGACTATAACTTTTACGTATTATAGTCTTCTAAACTATCATTCGACATCATATTAAACTAACTCGCATGTATTCTAATTAATTTAACACGAATATCATAAACGATAAAAGCTAATCGCTATAGAATCGTGAATATAAATCAACTAGGCAATAAAGTATAAGACTTGTTTAAAAATAGTAAATTTAGCATGACTTCAAGAAGATTATACTAAGCATAAAAAGAATTACTCACTCATATTAAAAATAACATCACAAAATTCACCCAAATAATTCATGTTTAACAATAAACTAAACAACTAAAATAAAACAAAATAAAACAAACTAAAAACAAAAAAAATTGGCGTTGAGTGATTTACATGGAGGAAGAAGATAGTGATGCGTAGAGAATTGAATGGTGAGATTGAAGGAGCTTGCTACCATGGGATATTAAGGTGAAAGAAGATGATGATGAGATAAGAGGATGATGATGGTGATGCATGGGATGTATGGAGGTGAGAGAAAGATGATGCTGATGAACATGGTGACGGAGAATAGGAGGCTCCGTGGGTATGTGAAAATGTTGAGGGGGGAAGAAAGGCCGTGTGGTGTGGATGCCATGGAATGTTGGTGTGGGCTGATTATGATGACGATGCGATGATGTTGATGATGATCAAGAGATGATGAGAAGATGAGGAGATTAAAGATGATGGTCGGGATGAAGGGGGTTAGGCGTGGGTTTACATATAGGAAGTGAGGGAGGTTAGGTTTAGTATATTAGGGTTTCCTTCCTCCCTTCCTTAGACTTCTTCTCCCTCAAGACTTCTAGCCTTATTCCAACTCATGAAACCCTAGTCCAATTAAATAATCATGGAAGTAATATTTTCCATAAATTATTATTGGACCGTCTTTTCAGCAAATCGTGTAAAATCGGAGTTTCGACGTCTTGTTTTCTCCTTTTTGTTTTATTAATGCATAACCTGAAAAATATATAAAATAAAGTACATTAGACGCAATAATGTGTAAAATATAATCAAAATAATTAATAAAATGTTGCATGATTAATGGCGTAACAAATTCCTCCACACTTAGACTTTGGACGTTCTCGTGCAAAGAAAACTTATACTCGACCTAAAAACTTGCCCGCTTTCTTTCTTATAAAGTCATGCATAACTATGATGTTCATACTGGCTTTGACTTGCTTTAGAAAAACAGTTTTACTGAATTAATTAATTTTTTTTTTCTTTCAATAAGTGAATATATGCTAAACATCCAACTATCCTTAGAGAGTTTGTTCATCAGCCTCACAACATTTTCATAATGAAGTAGCAAGATCAATAATTATCCATCTCTTTTTGATTATGCATACACCAATCAAGAGGTCGAAAAAGAATTTAAGATGGAAAAATTTGAGCATGGTCTGACTATAGAGACAATTGAACTAGGTAAAATAACTTCATTAAATTTGATCCTAAACTTGCCTTGTATTTATTTTCCTCTTCTCCTTTTGTTCAAACTCCACTTGCGCACATATTCGAGGCCCATATAGGGTCTCAGAAATTAAACACTCCCTGTCTCTCACTCACCCAAATATAGGTGCTGGAGCAAATAATTAATTCTCATCTTATTATTTCTTCATTTTATTTGCTCACTAGTATGGGAAGCAAGCTTTCTAGTGGCAGTATTGCCTCAAACGGTAACACCCAGTAGCGCATGCCTCAAAGGGGTACTTATCATTCCCAACTTTGGCTCTCTTTTCTCTTTTATTTCTTTTTCATAGATGAAAAATAGACAAGTAAAATCACAATTTTAATGAGTTATTCAACTAATTCAATAGTCTAGGAGATGGGCTAGGTCATTTGATTACCTTTGAATTGGATATATTACATGACCAAATAAGATGGATAATCAAGAGAGTTACTCATTAAAAAGATGTATGAGGAGCAACTCAAACTTCTCTAAAGGATAACTATTATGCCTAGAAGTCTTCACTTATAAAAGAATAAACTACAAAATAGCTAATGAAGAAAATTTTTTTCTAAACAAGCAAGCCTAGCATAAACTCACATCATGCATTAGTTATAAGAAAAGAAATTTTTTTTTTGATTTTCTATTTTTTTTTAAGAATAAAAACTGCAGGAATTAAATGCAGAATGCACCCCCCCACACTTAATTCATGCATTGTCCCTAATGCATGCAAAAAGATGAAAATAATGAAAATAAAAGCAAAATTAAATGGATACTTCTCTAAAAACGTTGGGTTGCCTCCCAATCAGCGCCTTTGTTTATAGTCGTTGGCTCGACTTCATGAAACTTCTGGATTCTCTAGTTGGACCTCTTCCAATAATTCAGCATTAATCTGGTAAAGCACTTTTTGAAACTCAGCATGATCAAGACTCTTAGTAAGTACAGTCAAAAATTCATCTTCGTTGGACAAGTCATAAATATTTTGGGGCAACTCATCAATAACATCAAGTGCATATACGTAATTCACATCAGTAGGAAATCTCATGGCATCAAAATATTAAAATTAATCATTTCACCATCAAATTTCATAGTTAATGTTCCTTCATGCACATCAATTTTAGTTCTAGCTGTTTTCAAAAATGGTCTGCCAAGTAAGGTGGGAATATCATGACATGCATCACCCATGTTCATCACATAAAAATCAGCAGGAAATACAAGTTCATTTACTTGGACTAAGATATCCTCTAACACTCCGTCTGGGTGAATACTGCTCCTATCAGCTAATTGAATCACTATACCAATTTTCTTTAATTTGCCTAGGTTCAGTTTGTCATAAACGAATCTAAGCATAACATTAATAGAGGCACCTAAATCAAGCATAGCTTTATCAAAGCAAAGGTTTCCTATTTTGCAAGGAACAGAAAACACACCAGGGTCTTTACACTTAGGGGGAAGTTTTCTTTGAAAAACAGCAAACACATTTTCCCCTATACTTATCTTCTCATTACCAATGGGCTTCCTCTTGGCAGTGCATAATTCTTTTAAGAAATTAGCATAACGAGGCACCTGTTTAATGGTATCAAGGAGAGGTATATTAATTTCTACCTTCCTTAATGTCTCTAAGATCTCTTGGTTAGCCTCATTCACCTTAGAAGTAGGGTTTCTAAATCTACTAGGAAAGGGTGGAATTGGTTTATAAGGTTCTCTTTTCTTCTCTCCTATTTCCTTAGTAGTTTGATTAGAATTAGTGTCTAACTTTGGTATAGCCCCTTTAATCTTTAACTCAGGTTCTAATTCTCTACTCTTCCTAGGTTCTTTTAACTCTTCCCCACTCCTAATTGTTATGGCACTAATATTCTCTTTAGGGTTAGGGTAAGGCTGAGATGGTAACCTATTTTGCATTTGAGCCTGCAGGTTGGTAACTATGATATCAGTTGCAGTCTGTTTCTCTTGAACCTGCTTAAGAGTTGTCTCCAAAATCTAGAACCTATCATCCATCTTCTTGAGGGCTTGTTCCAGTAAAAAGTTGGTCCTATCCTGATTAGAAGGTTGATGAGAGGGTTGGTCAAAATTAGGTGGATTAGGCTTAAGGCCATACCTAAGGTTATGGTGGTCTCTCCATCCTTCATTATAAGTATTCGACTATGGATCATACCTCCTTTGATCTTGGTTAGAATAAAGAGTATTAACATTACCTTCTTGTAGAGTAGGACATGCATTAGTAGAATGCCCCTCTAGACAACAAATACCACATATTACTGCTTTTTGAATACCTCCAGTAATAATCTTATTTAACATAGCAGTAATGTGAGATAACTGATTCTCTAGAGATGAACTAGAATCTATCTCATTTACCCTTTTAACTTGTGAATCTCTAGTACCAAACTGCTGAGTATTTTGGACCATTAAATTAAATAGATTTCCAGTATTAGCTGGTGTTTTATTAACCAGAGCCCCCCCACTAGCAGCATCAACCATATTATGATCCATAGGAAGCAAACCCTCATAAAAATATTGAATCAATAGTTGTGCAGTTATTTGATGTTGGGGACAACTAGCACATAACTTATTAAATCTTTCCCAGTACTCACAAAAGGTTTCCCCATTTGTTTGTTTGATTCCACATATTTCTTTCCTAATAGATCCAATACGGGATGCAGGAAAAAAACTTTTCTAGAAATGATTTATGCAATGCAGTCCATGTAAAAAAAGATCCAGCAGGCATATAATATAACCAATCCTTAGCATTACCAAGCAAAGAAAAGGGAAAAGCCCTTAGTCTAATTTGATTCTCAGGGATTCTTTCAGGCACCATAGCAGAGCAGGTAATAAGGAATTCACTAATGTGTCTATAGGGATCCTGTCCAGCCAATCCATGAAACTTAGGTAATAAATTAATAAATCCTGAGTTTAATTTCAAAGGCTTATCTAAAACAGCATAAGTAATGGACATTGGTTGGGTTTCTAAGTTAGGAGTAGCAAGTTCTCGAAGAGTAGACATGCTTACCTCTTTAATCCTAAAACTTACTGGGTCAGGCTGACTCTCTTTGTTTTCAGCTTTCAATGCTTGTTCCTTATTGTCTCAAATTTCCTTACCACTCCTTAATTTCATACGAAATCTAAAAAGAATAGAATCAAAAAACTAGAGTTATAATAAAACAAACAAAAGTAGCAAAATGAAATAGAAGTAAACTAGCAATTTAATTTTCTTTCCCCAACAACGGCGCCAAAATTTGTAAAGCTTGTCGAGAGCTACAAATTTAATCACTACTTCGGTTATTAAAACACTTTTTATAGCATAGGGAAGTAGGGATCGATCCACGAGGAAAGATTGTCTTAAAAAGGCTAGCTTAATACTAAATGATTTTCCTAATCCAATTTATTAAATCTAATCTTAATAATTCTAAAATAATTAAAATCTAATGAATAAAAATCTGAAAAAACACCCAACGATGCTCCTAAATATTTTGGATTATATTCTGGAAAGAAAACAGTAAAAAGCTTTCCTAAATAATCTAGAAAAATAAAAACAAAATAGGAAATTCTAATTAAAAATCAAAACAGCAAATAATAATCAGAAAATAAATATTAAAAATGTCAAACAGTAACCTAAAATATTATTCTTCAGGTATATAAGCTTGTAACTCCTCAATTGTATCCAAATAATTTCAGAAAAATCAAATCAGAAAATTACCATAGAATATCAATGCAGAATACTAAATCTGAAATTAGAAATAAAATAATCTGCAAAAATATAAATACGAAAATAATCAAGAAAATTACCCTAATTCTAGGACACAATTTTCTGGACTTAACAACACCTAATAATTGCGAATTAAAATTAAAAATCGAAATTTTCAGAATTAATAACCTAAAAACCTGCACTTATCAATTTCTCAAAATAATTCTGAAAAATTATCAAATAAATTCCAAAAGTTACAAAATTAAATATGGGAAGACTAGGACACTAAATAGACTCTGGGAACTGAGAAAAATCAAAAAAGAACAAAAATAACTAGTTTTAGTCTAATTTCTAACAAACTGGTGGTTAAATACTAAAACTGAATAAAAATCAATCTAAAATTATAACCACTCTAAAAATCAAAATATAAACTATCTAAAATTACCTAGACACTCCTAAAAGACTATACTTTAGGGGGGGTCGATTGAAATTATATTGAAGCTAATAAAAATAGAACAAAAATTAACGAACTAATGAAATTAACTTTAAGCAACAAATAATGATCAAAAGTTGTCAAATTTATGAATGATACTTAGTATAATCTCAATCCACCATGCAAATTAATATTTATCATCAACACACAAGTTAATTTCATTCATGAGTTAAACTGTAAAAGAAATCCACCAGCGGTTCTTCCCCGTTTTTCCTTTGATTCTAGTTTACTTAGGTCCAACCCTAATATAAACCCTACTAATTTGATAATCTTTACACCAGCATAAAAATTTAACCAAACTAGAGCATTAAGACTTAGAAAAACATCATTTAACACTTTGTAATCAATTTACCAGTAAATCGATTTAATAAAGATCTAAAGCGATTACCTAATTAAAAGAGATGAGTTTGAGCCATCCATGATTAATTAGGATGATACCTAAGCCTAAAAGACTATAACTTTTGCGTATTATAGTCTTCTAAACTATCATTTGACATCATATTAAACTAACTAGCATGCATTCTAATTAATTTAACACGAATATCATAAACGATAAATTCTAATCGCTATAGAATCATGAATATAAATCAACTAGGCAATAAAGCATAAGACTTGTTTCAAAATAGTAAATTTAGCATGGCTTCAAGAAGATTATACTAAACATAAAAAGAATTACTCACTCATATTAAAAATAACATCACAAAATTCACCCAAATAATTTATGTTTAACAATAAACTAAACAACTAAAATAAAACAAAATAAAACAAACTAAAAACAAAAAAAAATTGGCGTTGAGTGATTTAGGTGGAGGAAGAGGATAGTGATGCGTAGAGAATTGAATGGTGAGATTGAAGGAGCTTGCTGCCGTGGGATATTAAGGTGAAATACGATGATGATGAGATAAGAGGATGATGATGGTGATGCGTGGGATGTATGGAGGTGAGAGAAAGATGATGCTGATGAATATGGTGACGGAGAATAGGAGGCTCCGTGGGTATGTGAAGATGTTGAGGGGGGAAGAAAGGCCGTGTGGTGTGGGTGCCGTGGAATGTCGGTGTGGACTGATTATGATGACGATGCGATGATGTTGATGATGATCAAGAGATGATGAGAAGGTGAGGAGATTAGAGATGATGGTCGGGATGAAGGAGGGTTAGGCGTGGGTTTATATATAGGAAGTGAGGGAGGTTAGGTTTAGTATATTAAGGTTTCTTTCCTCTCTTCCTTAGACTTCTTCTCCCTCAAGACTTCTAACCTTATTCCAACTCTTGAAACCCTAGTTCAATTAAATAATCATGAAAATAATATTTTCCATAAATTATTATTGGACCGTCTTTTCAGCAAATCATGTAAAATCGGAACTTCGACGTCTTATCTTCTCCTTTTTGTTTTATTAATGCATAACCTAGAAAATATATAAAATAAAGTACATTAGACGCAATAATGTGTAAAATATAATCAAAATAATTAATAAAATGTTGCATGATTAATGGCGTAACATTTTCCCATTCAGGAAATTGTTTGGCTTGTGCATAACAACTAGGTTGTGGATGTTGGAGTACAGATGTAAGTGATGCCACACAGGCAGGGATAAATGTGCCAGATTAGAGTAGGTAAATAAGGGATAAAGGCTGGTGGCAGCTGTGAAGCTGTTGGATGTTGAAGGTTGTAAGGCAGCAGAAGGGGGCTTAGATTAATTAACGACAGTGGTATGCTGGTACTAGGGCTGTATAAAATCCTTCAAAGACACTGGGGGATTTCTAGCTCTTGAGGATCTTTGAATTGGGGGATGCATGACAGGGGAGGAAGGATCAATGTGAGGGTTTGAAGAGTCAGAAGAAAATTCAGTGTGATGGTTTGAAGACGGTATGGAATCAAGGAAACCACTGATAAGTTCTATGTGAATAGAGTGATTAAAACGACAGTGTGCTGGGGGTGTATCTGAAGCATGTTTAATAGAACCAGAAACATCTGATAAAGGGAAAGACGATGTTGTGTTGGCTGGAAAAACAGGATCTGAAGTATTAGAAGAATATTCACTAGTAGGTAACACAGGGACTAAAATGTTGTCACTTAACAAAGTTGCATCATTTGGGTTTTGTTTGAAAGGAAATACATTTTCATGGAAAAGAACATCCCTACTGTGAAGGATGGTTTTGCTTTCTAAATCATATAGTTTATATCCTTTAAAACCAAATGTCTAACCAAGAAGCACACACTTTCTTGCCCTTGAGTCAAACTTGTCTATCACCCCTATTTTGGCTGCATAGCATAGACAACCTACAACCCTCAAATCAAGGTGCATGGGTGGTGATCCAAACGACTTTTCAAAGGGACTCTACCATCCTAAATTTTCCATAGGAAGCAAATTAATAATAAGTGTGGCTGAAAGTATACATTCACCCCAAAAGTGTTTAGGGAAGCCTACATGAAACCTAATTGCCCTTACAGTTTCTAGAAGGTGCCTGTGTTTTCTCTCAGTAACTCCATTCTATTGGGGGGTTTTAATAATGGACTTGTGATGCAAAATGCCTTTATCAACAAAAAACTCAAGACATGTGGAATTCATAAATTTAGTGCTATTATCACTTCTTATCAATTTAATCTTGGTAGCAAATTAAGTTTCCGCCATGTTATAAAATTGTTTAATGACATTCTTAACCTGTGTGTTGTTTTGTAGTAACCGCGTGTAAGTCTTTCATGTGAAATCATCAACTATAGTAAGAAAGTAATAGGCACCAGTGATATTTGCAACATTGTAAGGAACCCACAAATCCATGTGTATGAGCTAAAAAGTGTGTGTAGTATGTATTGTGCTTTCATTAAAAGGTAACCTATGCATTTTTGCTAATACACAGGTTTCACAGGCAAAACTAGAAGACACAAGGTCTTTACACCAGGAAATATGCTGGATTGTTGAGAACGAAGCGTGTCCAAGCCTTGCATGTAAGATATCAAAGCTTGACACATTATAATTGACTGAAGTTAAAGAAGCAATGGCTGATCTGTTTGTCTGAATTTAAGTGTCTGCAGGATCCTTACTCTTAGTAGTCTTACAGCTAGCAATTCCATCCAGTGGCGAAGAAGAAAGTTTGTATAAGCCATCAATACTTTGTGCAACAGCTATCGCTCTACTAGTTGAAAGCTCTTGTATTGTACAATAGTCAGGGAAGAAGACAGCAAATGATTGAAGGTCAATTAACAATTTCTTAACTATCAGCAAATTAAATTTGAACTCTGGCACATAGAGGACATTGGGTAGAATAATCCGTGGGGTAAAGGCTATGTGGCCAAATTTAGTGATAGCTCTTATAGAACCATCAGGTAAAGTGATATTGATTGGTTGAGGAAGGGTTTTAAGGTTCTGAAAAAGAGTTAAATCCGAGGTCATGTGGTCAGATGCACCTGTATCAACAATCCATGAGCTAGTATAGCTATTCTTCATAGTACAAAATATTCCAGAATGAGAGCTAACCGAGTTAAAACAAGTGAGGCTTGTACCTGCAAAGTGTGCGTAGGACTGAGGAATGTTTGGTTGCTGGTTTTGTTTCCCTTTCAGCAGCCTCATCATTTCTTGTGCCAAAGCTTGCACAAGATTGGAATTAACCTCTTTAGTAGCCTACTTAGATGATCCTATTTTCTCCAGAGGTGTATCCTGAGTAACCTCCGAACCTTGATGAAGACATGTGCAGCCATTCTACTATTGCCTCTGACCACCTCTTTATACCCCTCATACCATTCGGGATAGCCATGAACCTTGAAACATTGATCTATTGTGTGACCAGTTCTGTGACAATGGTCATAGAATCTATTGTTCTTGTTCCTCTTGTTGTCTTTCTTGAAACGCTACATGGTGGAGCCTTTAGCAGCAAAGGCATTAGAAGTAACATTGCTTTGTTTAGGATTTGTCACATAACTTGCAGAGTTAGTCCTACTAGCTATAGTTGCAATTTCCCTAGCACTTGTCAGTCCTCCAATGACTTGTTTTTGTTGCTCAATCCGTTCAATCATTAGACATGCCTTACTTACTGAAGGTAAAAGATCCATGAGCAAAATTTGGCCTTTTGCCTTTGATCCAACTCTGCTGTTTTCTTAATAGCTTTGCAACTAGAATTGCAATTATAGTTAAGGATTTCACTTAAATCAACCAACTCATCCCACAATCTTTTCAGCTTTAGTATAGTAGACAGCCACACTATCATTAGCTTAGAATAACTCTGATATTTCCTTTTGAACTGTGTACAACAATGGACCATTACTCTGACCAAATCTTTCTGTGAGTTCATTCTATAACTCTTGGGGGCAGAATTTGCATACAAGAATGCTCTAGAAAGACTTGGTTCTATTGAATTCAATAACCAACTCACAACCAGACTATCACATTTAATCCATTGTTGATAAATGAGAGAGCCTAAGTCAGGTTTAGAGCAATTTCCATCAATAAAGTCAAGTTTTACCTTAGTACGGAGGCCGATCTTCACAGCTCTGCTCCATTGCTGAAAGTTCAATCCATTCAGCTTGACATTGGTTAGCTGCATTGTAGGATGATCTGATCCTTGTAGGTATAATGGATCAGCATTGTAATTCTCTGAACTACTTCAAGAATCGGACATGACTTCTTCCTGAGCTTGTCCTACCATGTCTGGATCTGAATGAACAAAATTAACCCGAGGAATAGGAAAGAAAAATGAATGAATTGAGTAGGATCTATGGAATTTCAAAAGAATGTAAGCTAGATCATGTGATGAATCAAATCACTCGATCGAAAAGGAATGAAAAATTTTCAGATATGATTGATAGCTTGATCAGTTGATGGATCAAACCAACTGATTGAATAGAAAAAAAGATGGAATCAGCTTCTAGAGATCCTCCTGAAGCTCTGATACCATGTGAAGAATCAAGAGAGATATCATTTAGAGGGAGAATGATGATTCTATTATTTACATGCTATGCAAAACTAAGCTACTACTACAGATGCTTCTGTGTATTCATATACATCATCAACTTGCTTTGAATATCTAACTGATAATTTAACAAACAGGAGAGAGAAAGCTAACAACCTATGCTGAGGTGTACAATTTATAACTAACTGTAACTAATCCAGAAATGACAAATATCTTCACATCCCCCCCTAAAGGTGGAATTGGGGGTGAATCCACCAAACCTATCCTTAAACTCAGATAATGATGTTGTATTTTGCCCAAGGGCTTAGTCATCAAATCAGTTAATTGATCCTTGGAGGGAACGTAAGAGGTGAGTAGGAAACCTTCCATAACCTTGTCTCATGTGTAGTGATAGTCAATGTGAAGGTGCTTGGTGCGTTCGTGAAATACAGGATTAGCTGCAATGTGCATTGCTGCCTTATTGTCACAGTACATGATAACTAGTAACTGTGGGGGTATGAACAAATCTTCCATGAGATGAGCAATCCATTTCAACTCAGAAGTGGTAGCTGACCTGCTATGATACTCGTCTTCTGCAGAAGATTTGGCCACAGTTTTTTGTTTTTTAGTTTTCCGAGATACCAAGGAATGTCCCAGAAAAACACAGAAACCAGTAAGTGACCGAGCTGAATCCTTGCAAGTTGCCCAATCAGCATCACAAAAGGTAGTAAGCTACAGATTATTGTGATAAGGGTAAAAGAGACCCTTGTTGGCTGTACCTTTGAGATACCGTATAACATGTAAAGCAGTCTAGTAATGTGGCTGTCGGGGTTGCTGCAAATCCTGACTTAGATGCTGAACACAGTATGAAATATCAGGCCTGGTCAATGTAAGATATAAAAGCCCGCCTACGAGTCTTCGAAATGGTCCTGGATCAGACATGAGTTCACCTTTCTCAGTAGATAAATGCAGGCCTTTTGGTAAAGGAAATCGAACTGGCTTAGCTCCTGTCATGCCAGCACCAGAGACGATATGGAGGATATATTTCCTTTGATTTAAAAACCTGCCATTGGAAGCTCTAGCAATCTCAATGCCCAAGAAATACCTAGCTGGGCCAAGATCTTTGATAGTAAATGAAGTGTGCATGCTGTCCTTTATGGCTGTAATGCCTTGCAGATCATAACCAGGAATTAACAAGTCATGAACATATACAAGGAGAAAAACATATTTGCCTTGAGATTCCTTTGTAAACAAAGAATAATTGCTCTTACATTGCTTAAAACCGTGATGGATCAAAAACTTATTTAGCTCAATATTCCACTGCCTGGATGCTTGTTTTAGGCCACACAATGACCTTTCAAGCTTGCATACTTGCCCAACTCGTGCCTTAGTATATCCTTGAGGTAGGAGCACATAGCCTTGTTCATCAAGATAGCCATGTAGGAAGGCATTATTGATGTCGAGCTGATGCCAAGTCTAGTTTTTAGCTGTCGCCATTGCAATGGATAATCTGACAGTGGTTAATTTAGCCACTGGTGAGAAAGCATGCTTATAATCCTTGCCCTTTACTTATTCAAAACCCCATATGACAAGCCTAGCCTTGTACCTTCAATACTCCCATCAGGTCTATACTTGGTCTTGTAAACCCATTTGGAGGTCAATGCCTTCTTTCCTGCAGGCAGAGTGGTCAAACGCCAGGTATGATTCTATTCAAGTGCTTCCAGTTCTAACTCTATTGCCTTTTCCCATTCAGGAAATTATTTGGCCTGTACATAACTACTAGGTTCTGGATGTTGGAGTACAGATGCAAGTGATGCCACATAGACAGGGGATAAATGTGCCAGATTAGAGTAGGTAAATAAGGGATAAAGGCTGGTGGAGGTTGTGAAGCTGTTGGATGTTGAAGGTTGTAAGGCAGCAAAAGGAGGCTTAGATTGATTAATGATAGTGGTATGCTGGTATTAAGGCTGTACAAAATCCTTCAACCACACTGGGGGATTTCTAGCTCTTGAGGATCTTCGAATTGGGGGATGCATGATAGGAGAAGAAGGATCAATGTGAGGGTTTGAAAAGTCGGAAGAAAATTCAATGTGATGGTTTGAAGAGGGTATGGAATCAAGGAAACCACTAACAGGTTCTGTGTGAATAGAGTGATTAAAACTAGAGTGTGCAGGAGCTATATCTGAAGCATGTGTATCAGAACCAGAAACATCTAATAAAGGGAAAGTGGATGTCATTGTGGTTTGTAAAACAGGATCTGAAGTATTAGAAGAATATTGACCAGTAGGTAACACAGGGACTGAAATGTTGTCACTTAACAAAGTTGCATCATTTGGTTTTTTTTGGGAAAGGAAATACATTTCCATAGAAAAGAACATCCCTACTGTGAAGCATGGTTTTGTTTTCTAAATCATATCGTTTATATCCTTTAAAACCAAATGTATAACCAAGAAGCACACACTTTCTTGCCCTTGAGTGAAACTTATCTGTTACCCCTATTTTGGCTACATAGCATAGATAACCTACAACCCTCAAATCAAGGTGCATGGGTGGTGATCCAAATAACTTTTCAAAGGGACTCTGGCATCCTAAATTTTCCATAGGAAGCAAATTAAAAATATGTGTGGCTGAAAGTATACATTCACCCCAAAAGTGTTTAGGGAAGCCTGTATGAAACCTAATTGCCCTTGCAGTTTCTAGAAGGTGCCTGTGTTTTCTCTCAGCGTCTCCATTTTGTTGGGGGGTTTTAACAATGGACTTGTGATGCAAAATGCCTTTATCAGCAAAAAACTCAAGACATGTGGAATTTATAAATTCACTGACATTATCACTTTCTTTTTAATTTAATCTTGGTACCAAATTAAGTTTCCACCATGTTATAAAATTGTATAATGGCACTCTTAACCTGTGTGTTGTTTTGTAGTAGCCGTGTCCAAGTGTTTAGTGTGAAATCATCAATGATAGTAAGAAAGTAATTGGCACCAGTGATATTTGCAACTTTGTAAGGACCCCATAAATCCATGTGTATGAGCTGAAAAGCGTGTGTAGTATGTATTATGCTTTTATTAAAAGGTAACCTATGCATTTTTGCTAATACACAGGTTTCACTGGCAAAACTAGAAGACACAAGGTCTTTACACCAGGAAATATGCTGGATTTTTTAGAAGAAGTGTGTCCAAGCCTTGCATGTAAGATATCAAAGCTTAGCACATTACAATTGACTGAAGTTGAAGAAGCAATGGCTGATCTGTATGCATAAATTTGAGTGTCTATAAGATCCTTATTTTGAATATCCTAGAGCTAGCAATTCCATCAAGTGGTGAACAAGAAAGTTTATATAAGCCATCAATACTTTGTGTAATAGCTGTCACTCTGCTAGTTGAAAGTTCCTGTATTGTACAACGGTCAGGGAAGAAGACAGCAAATGATTGAAGGTCAGTCAACAATTTCATAATTAACAACAAATTAAATTTGAACTCTGGCCCATGGAGGATGTTGGAATTTTCCAAGAATAAAATAAAAATGGCAGGTTTTATAGTGCTTATCCGAAAAAATGGATATGCATGGTGTCTTTTCAGGTTTGCCCACATTATCCAATCCTTTCGGTGAAAAGGCGGATAAGTATGGTACCTCTTCAAGATTTAACCGCCCTCTCTATTTTTAGTGCCTCTTCAGGCATGATCACTCCTGTATATAAGGAGGAGTGAAATCACAATCACGAGCACAAAAAAAAAATCAATGTGAGTGCATGCAGCACCCTCATCGATTAACCTTTGAGAGAACCTTGAAACACACACTTGTTTTTACCAAGTAGATTATCCCTAAACTTATTTGTGGTACAACAAATAAGTCTTAAGGAAAGTGTTCCTTTTCATGATTTACTTTGTTTATCCTGTACAACATTCAACCCAATCTTTTCTATCAATCTTAAGACTTATTTGAGATGGTGTCAATTCGTGAAATGACATCCAACTTTCAGAAGTTGGACAAATTCGAGGGTGTGGGCTTCCGGTACTGGCAAAAGAAGATGCATTTCCTTCTTACAACTTTGAAGGTCGTATATGTGCTCAACACTCCATACCCAATAGAGACGGAAAATGAGACTTTGGAGCAAGCCCGCCAAAGATCCAAGTTTGAGAATGATGACTACATTTGTCGAGGCCATATCTTGAATAGCATGTCCGACGCCTTGTTCGATGTCTATCAAGGCATGGAATCGGCAAAGGAATTATGGGAGGCGCTAGAGAACAAATACATGATAGAAGATGTCTCTAGTAAGAATTTCCTTGTAAGTCAATTTAATAACTATAAGATGGTCGAAGGACATTCTGTTCTCGATCAATTGCATGAAATTCAACGAATCCTAAGTCACTTCAAGCAACATAAAATGCACATGGATAAAATATTATAGTTTCCTCTATAGTGGACAAACTTGCCCCCTTTTGGAAAGACACTAAAAGAATTTTAAAACATAAGAAGGAAGAAATGTCACTTGAGGAATTGGCTAACCATCTTCGAATAGGAGAAGAGTTACATGTGCAGGATGAGTCAAAGGAGCATGTTTCCAAGACTCATATTGTCGAAGATGGTGAGTCGAGTCAAGTGCCAAAGGGAAACAAGAAGAGGCCTAATAAGGACAATAACAACAAGAGCAACAAGAAGGCTAAAGTGGTTTGTTGGGAATGCAACAAACCGGGCCACAAGAAAAGAGATTGTACCATTTGGAAGCACAAACATGGCTTGAACAACCAAAAGGCAAAGGCAAAGGCAAAGGACAACTTTATAGCCTTGATCAATGATCAAATCAACATTGTTCAAAGTGACAATGATTGGTGGGTTGATTTGGGTGCTTCCAAGTATGTGTGTAAGGATCGTTCTTTCTTTAAGACTCTTGTGTCAGTTGAAGATGGAAAAGTACTCTACATGAGCAATCCTTCTACTATTGATGTCAAAGGAATAGGCCAAGTAGAGTTAGTCTTCACTTCCGGAAAAATTCTTACTTTAAATGATGTATATTTTGTGCCGGAAGTTAGAAAGAATCTTGTTTCTGGTTTTCTTCTTAATAAGTTTGGCTTCAAACAAGTGTATGAGGCCGACAAGTTTATCCTGTCTAAAGGGAGTGTCTTCGTGGGGAAGGGTTATGCTAGTGGTGACATGTTTAAGTTAAATGTAATTACTCCTTCTAGTGGTAATAAGATGAATGATTCTGTTTACATGCTTGTGTATTCTTTATCTTCTCTATGGCATAATCATCTTGGACATATTAATTATGAAAGATTAAAAGAGATGTCAAGACTTGAGTTCATTCCTAATTCTGATGGAAACGTAAAGAAATGTAAGGCATGCATGTTAACAAAGATCACTAGAAGTTCTTTTCCAAATGTTCAAAGAATCACTAAATTGCTTGAATTAATTCATAGTGATTTAGGTGATTTTCATAGCACTCCCTCTTTTGGGGGAAAGAAATACCATGTCACTGTCATTGATGATTTTACAAGATATTACCAAGTATATCTTTTACATGCTAAAAGTGAAGCACTACACATGTTTAGGATATTTAAGAATGAATCTAAGTTGCATTGTGAAACCTTCATTAAAAGACTAAGATCGGATAGGAGTGGTGAATACTATGATCCAAGTTGTTTCCAATCAACTGGTGCAATCCATGAAGTCACAGCACCTTATACACCACAACAAAATGGTGTAGCAGAAAGGAAAAATAGAACACTAACTAAAATGATCAATACTATGCTTTCTAAATCCGGTCTAAGTGAATGCTTTTGGGGTGAAGCGATGCTCACAGCATGCTACATCCTAAATAGGGTTCCTAATAAAAGGAATTCAACTACTCCTTATGAATTATGGAATAAGAAAAAGTCAAATCTGAGTTATTTCAGAGTTTGGGGGTGTAGGACTATTGTAAGAGTCCCAGAACCCAAGAAAAGAAAATTGGGGGAAAGAGCAATTGAGTGCATCTTTATAGGCTATGCTAAACATAACAAAGCCTATAGGTTTTTGGTTATAGAATCAAATGCTTCTATTACGGTTAACACCGTGATAGAATCAATTGATGCCATTTTTGATGAAACTAGATTTTGTTCAATTCCTAAACCTAATGATTTTATTCCAACCACTATGACTCCGAGTAATGATCAAGAATAAGGAGACATAGTGGAAGTAAAGAGAAGTAAACGGATTAGAAAGGAGAAATCCTTTGGTTCTGATTTCTTTGTCTATTTGATAGAGGGAACAAGGGATTCCATTGAAAATGAAATATCCTATGTTTATAGCATTGATTCGGATCCTATCTCATTTAAAGAGGCCATGGAATCTTAAGATGCTTACTTTTGGAAAGAAGCAGTCCAAGATGAAATGGACTCAATCATGGAAAATAACACATGGGTCTTAGTTGATTTACCCCCAGGATGTAAACCTATCACATCAAAGTGGACCTTTAAAAGAAAAAGGAAAGTAGATGGTACTATAGAAAGGTTCAAAGCCCGGTTGGTCATAAGAGGTTTTAGTCAAAAACATGGTATTGACTACCTTGACACATATGCACCGGTGGCTAGGATTGCAACCATAAGAGTTCTCATTGCTCTTACTGTAATTCAAAGGCTAGTAATTCATCAAATGGATGTGAAAACAGCATTCTTAAATGGTGAATTAGAGAAAGAGGTGTACATGAAACAACCAGAAGGTTTTGTTATTCCAGGCCAAGAAAACAAAGTATGTAAACTCATAAGATCATTGTATGGCCTGAAACAAGCACCTAAACAATGACATCAAAAATTTGATGAAGTAATGCTATCTTATGGGTTTAGTATCAATGAATCTGACAAATGTGTATATTCTAAGTTTGAACATGGAAAAGGTGTGATTATATGCTTATATGTTGATGACATGCTAATTTTTGGTACTGATTTAGAGGAAATAGAGAAAACCAAGTGTTTTCTATCTTCCAAGTTCTCCATGAAAGACATGGGAGAGGCCGATGTTATACTCGGCATTAAAATTATTAGAAATAATGATGGAATCCACTTGTCCCAATCTCATTATATTGAGAAAGTCCTTGGGAGGTTCAATTACAAAGATTGCTTTCTAGTGGCCACTCCTTTCGATCCAACCTATAAGTTGACTCGAAATAGTGGGAGACCTATCGCATAACTTGAGTATGCAAAGGCTATAGGGTGCTTGATGTATGCCATGACAAGCACAAGGCCAGATATTGCATTTGTCGTTGGAAAGTTAAGTCGATATACTAGTAATCCTAGTGAGTTTCATTGGCATGCAATACGTCGAGTTTTGAAATACTTAAAGAAAACTCAAGATTATGTTCTGTGTTATTCAGATTATCCTTCGATCCTAGAAGGACACTCAGATGCAAGTTGGATAATTGATAAAGAGGACTATGCCTCTACATCAGGTTATATATGCTTGCTTGGTGGAGGGGCAGTATCTTGGGCATCCAAAAAACAAACCTGCATAACCGACTCCACCATGACTGCTGAGTTTGTAGCTTTGGCTGCAGCTAGCAAGGAGGCAGAGTGGCTGTGGAATTTGCTATTGGAAGTGCCTTTATGGCCAAAACCAATGTCGCCACTCTCCATACTTTGTGATAGCAAGACCACACTATCTAAGGTTTATAGTCATATCTATAATGGAAATCAAGGCACTTTGGACTTAGACATGCCTATGTCCATCAGTTGATCAAAGATGGAGTGATCACAGTTAATTATGTGTAAACAAATGAGAATCTTGTAGATCCTTTAACTAAGGGTCTAGCATGAGACTTGGTGTTGAGAACATCAAGGGGGATGAGACTTAAGCCCATATCTATAATTACTAGCAAGGAAGCCTCAACTTAATTCGTGGTATGACATCACGTTCTAAGTTCAATGAGTGACAACTTTGTATAGTGATTGGATGCACTAATATATTTTATCCCATGGTAATAGTGCTTGAATACTGTAATGTTATAAGAGGTTGAGTTTTATACTCTTAATAGATCTTAATTGAATTTCTTGTGTTATAGGAGCATATTTCTAAGGTCTACCTAAGTGAGTATAAAGTATAGCCACTTCAAAGAGCAACAGGCTTAGCTTGATGCACTCATGATGGATATGGACACATGGCCAGATAATAGTGTCAAATTTTAAGTGTGTAATGGATTTGTGTGTGAAATACATCCAATTAATCAAAGAGGATGAATAGTTCAAAGCCTTATCTACTATTTACATTCAGATTAATTGAAATTATATTTCACTAAATGGAAGTTCAACTCGCGAGATACTTCTCTTATGCATAAATCTCCTTGTATTCTCGGTAGTGATTGTGTGTTTGTTGGAATGGCGGGGGTTTGTTCTATATCTTGGAAAATGCGAGGAATTGTTGAAATTTTTCAAGAATAAAATAAAAATGGCAGGTTTTTATAGTGCTTATCCGAAAAGGTGGATAAGCATGGTGCCCTTTTAGGTTTACCTACCTTATCCAATCTTTTTGGTGAAAAGGTGGATAAGTATGGTACTTATTCAAGATTTAACCGCCCTATCCATTTTTGGTATCTCTTCAGGCATGATCACTCCTCTATATAAGGAGGAATGAAATCACAATCACGGGCAAAAAAAAAAAAATCAATGTGAGTGACTGCAGCACCCTCATCGATTAACCTTTGAGAGAACCTTGAAATACACACTTGTTTTTACCAAGTAGATTAAAACAAGTAGATTATCCCTAAGATTATTTATGGTACAAAAAATAAGTCTTAAGAAAAGTGTTCCTTTTCACGATTTACTTGGTTTATTCTGTACCACATTCAATCTAATCTTTTCTATCAGAGGTATTGTGTAGAGTAATCCATGGGGTAAAGGCTATGTGGCCAAATTTAGTGACAGCTCTTATAGAACCATCAGGTAAAGTGATATTGATTGGTTAAGGAAGAGTTTTAAGGTTCTGAAAAAGAGTTAAATCCAAGGTCACGTGATCAAATGCACCAGTATCTACAATCCATGAGCTAGTATAGATATTCTTCACATTACAACATATTCCAGAATGAGAGCTAACAGAGTTAAAACAAGTAAGGCTTGTACCTGCAAAGTATGCGTAGGACTGAGGATTGTCTGGTTGCTGGTTTTGTTTCCCTTTCAGCAGCCTCATCATTTCTTGTGCCGAAGCTTGCACAAGATTGGAATTGACCTCTTCATTAGCCTACGTAGATGATCCTATTTTCTCCAGAGGTGTATCCTGAGTAACCTCCGAACCTTGATGAAGACATGTGCAGCCATTTTACTATTGCCTCTGACCTTCTCATTATAGCCCTCAATACCATTCAAGATAGCCATGAACCTTGAAACATTGATCTATTGTGTGACCAGTTCTGTGACAATGGTCACAGAATCTATTGCTCTTGTTCCTCTTGTTGTCTTTCTTGAAACGCTGCATGGTGGAGCCTTTAGCAGCAAAGGCATTGGAAGTAACATTGCTTTGTTCAGGATTTGTCACATAACTTGCAGAGTTGGTCCTAGTAGCTATAGCCACAATTTCCCTAGCACTTGTCACTCCTCCAGTGACTTGTTTTTGTTGCTCAATCCGTTCAATCATTAGACATGCCTTACTTACTGAAGGTAAAGGATCCATGAGCAAAATTTGGCCTTTTGCCTTTGATCCAACTCTACTGTTTTCTTAATAGCTTTGCAACTAGAATTGCAATTACAGTTAAGGATTTCACTTAAATTAGCCAGCTCATCCCACAATCTTTTCAGCTTAGTATAGTAGACAGCCACACTATCATTACCTTGGAATAACTCTAATATTTCCTTTTGAACTTTGTACAACAATGGACCATTACTCTGACCAAATCTTTCTGTGAGTTCATTCCATAACTCTTGAGCAGAATTCGCATACAAGAATGCTCTAGAAAGACGTGGTTCTATTGAACTCAATAACCAACTCACAACCATACTATCACATCTAATCCATTGTTGATAAATGGGAGAGCCTAAGTCAGGTTTAGAGCAATTTCCATCAATGAAGCTGAGTTTTACCTTAGTACGGAGGCCGATCTTCATAGCTCTGCTCCACTGCTAAAAGTTCAATCCGTTCAGCTTGACATTGGTTAGCTGCATTCCAGGATGATCTGATCTTTGTAGGTATAATGGATCAGCATTGTAATTCTCTGAACTACTTCGAGAATCGGACATGACTTCTTCCTGAGCTTGTCCTGCCATGTCTGGATCTGAATGAACAAAATCAACCTGAGGAATAGGAAAGAAAAATGAATGAATTGAGTAGGATCTCTAGAATTTCAAAAGAATGTAAGGTAGATCACGTGATGAATCAAATCACTTGATCGAAAAGGAAAGAAAAATTCTCAGATATGATTGATAGCTTGATCAGTTGATGGATCAAACCAACCGATTGAATAGAAAGAAAGATGGAATCAGCTTCTAGAGATCCTCCTGAAGCTTTGATACCATATGAAGAATCAAGAGAGATATCATTTCAGAGAAAGAATGATGATTCTATTATGTACATGCTGTGCAAAACTGAGCTACGACTACAGATGCTTCTGTGTATTTATATACATCATCAACTTGCTCTGAATATCTAACTGATAACTTAACAAACAGGAGAGAGAAAGCTAACAACCTACGCGGAGGTGTGCAATCTGTAACTTACAGTAACAAATTAAGAAATGAGAAATATCTTCACACTTCTAAATTTAATAAACCATATATTGAATTGAATTTGTATTATGTATTAAGGCACATGTATTAGTTAACAAATTATTTGACCTTAGTGTGTCATTTATTGAAGTCTATGACATAGTATACTACAATAGTGAAAGCGTATAAATGGATTATTTCTTAATGATATATTTTGTTTAATTAATGTTGAATATGTATACTCTTCAAAAAAAAAAAAAAAAAAAAACACTCTCAACCTTGTAAAGAAATGTGTACATAGCTGATCACTTACTATGCATAGAAGTAATTGTAATTATTCAAAAATTCGAGCAAGTTGGCCCATTCTATTGATTAGAACGCAAGTTAATGCTATTTAATAATTTTTCCTTTTTATTGCCTTCCATCTAGTTTACAAAATCCGAAATCATTTCAATGTTTTTTTTTAAAAAAATAAAAGAAGAAAGTATCACTTATAAGACTACTTAAATAATTACCAGTGCCAGTTAGACCAAGGATGCAGCAAATATTAACTTGAGCAGGTTTAGGGTGAAGTTCCCACTGCTCAGCCCCCCCCCCCCCAAAAAAAAAAAAGGCATAGTTGGAGCTCATACACACATCCCTTTGTACACCTAATAAAAAAAGGAAAAGGGATGAATTTAATTGCTATAATTTTATTAACTGGTAATGAATCTCTTTAATTGTATGTTTGATTAGAAAATTGTCTATAATTTCATTTCATTCTCCTCGTGATTAAAAAGATAAGTTAAAATCTTTGTTTTAATCTTAACCTTGTCCCCTTTTTTTTTTGTTTCATAATTTAATTGCTTTCTTTATCATGAAAATTTTAAAATCGAGCATAGAATTAAGCGATGAATTAGGTAGTGCATTCAGGAGAAAAGTTGACGTAGGAAATAGAAGAAAATCTGATGTGGGAAATTCGTCTCGAATAAGATCCAATTTGGGGTAGGAACTTGCTTTTCTTGGCGATTGTTGTCAAACTCTAGATTCCCCACTGCACAGAGTTGACGACAACCAACGTTATGCTTGCCAATGTCAAATATGTGCAGAAACGGCTCTCTACCATTTCAATAATTCAACCGCTGACACTGGGTTTGTCTTTCCATTCGTAGAATCCAGTTTTTTTCTCAATAATTATTAGGTTAAGATTAAAGTTATCAGTGTTTTCAATTAATGCATTCTCTTGCAACTTTCTGTGATCGTTAGCATAATTTTCTTTTTTTTTTTGGTAGGGTGTACAAAGGGATGTGTGTATGAGCTTGTGGATACTAGCATAATTAAGCGTGGCATTTATGCATAGAGTAGAAGGAATAGTTTCGTATTCAAATTTCCAAGCCAGACCTAGGAATTCTCCCCATTTGACATTGGCATGGAAGTTTGAATGTAAAACTATTCATTCTACTCTATGCATAAATGTCACGCTTATAACAGCATCAACAAGTTCATACACACATCTCCTTGTACACCCAACAAAAAAAAGAAAATTATGGTAACGATTAGAAAAAGTTGAAAGAGAAGACATTAATTGGAAATACTGACAACTTTAATATTAACCATATAGCTATTGAGAAGAAACTGAATTCTAGGAATAGAAAGACAGACCCAGCACTAGGCGGCTAAATTATTGAGATAGTAGAGAGCTGTTTCTGCACACATTTGACATTAGTGAGCACAACCTTGGCCATCGTCGACTCTGTGCGGTGTGGAGTCTGGAGTTTGAGAATGATCGCCAACAATAGCAGGTTTCTTCCCCAAATTGGATCTTATTCGAGATGAGCTTTCCACATCAGATTTTCTCATATTTTCTACATCGACTTTTTTCTGGAATGCACTCCCTAATTCACCCTTAATTCCAACCACGATTTTAAAATTCTCACCCTAAACAAAGCAATTAAATTATGAAACAGAAAAAATAAAACCAGGTTAAAATTAAAACAAAGATTTTAACTTATCTTTTTCATCACAAGGAAGATGAAATAAAATTATAAATACTTTTTCTAATCAAATATACAATTAAAGCGATTGATTACCAGTGAGAGCTCCTACTATTTTCTCAGTACCAAAGGAGGTCGGTTGCCTACCTCAAATCTTGTACTAGATGCACCTCTCTCCTCCCCTTCAAAGCCAGTATTGAATTCAATTGACACCCAAAGATGCAGACATATAATCCTGATCTTCTACTGCTAGAGAGATTATTGACGTCCGCTAGTCTCCTTCTCGAGATATTGCTTACATCAGACAATCTTGCTTCCCCTCTGTGCAGTCATGATTAAAATCACCCCCAAAAATTATTTTTCCAAATAAAACATTTTAAAAAATCAAAGAAAGAAGGAGAGACGGATTTAAGATTAGAGACGATAGATTCCAATCAAGTATACACGAGAAGATCTTAGAAAAAAGATGCGCTGAGCAATCATATTAGTTACCTGTAGCTGCTTAGACGTGATGGTGAAGGTCCAACATCATCCTTTGTACAACACTTAAACATCTCCGCTTCCTCGTTTCCCCCTGTGGAGTGCGTAGTGAAGTTTAAGGACAGAGAATGGAGACCCAGATCGAGAAGTATATTGTGGAGTGAGCACAGGTTGGTGCTTGACAGGTGATATCAAAAGCAACGTACCATTGGATCAGCGGTTGCACAAGTGTTTTATAATAAGATATTTATTATTTTGCTCTTTATGTATGAAAACCTAACTGTTAAATATTTTTATATTTTACATATGCTTCAACGTCAATTATTAGTTTATATCTCCTAATTCTGACTTACTTTTGGTTATGGTTGATATTTTTCTTTATTTTAGGATTAACGTCTTAGTGGTTGCGTATTAATTATCTCGGGATGTCGTTTACACCCTAAGCCAGCATACGTTATGATGATAATCTCTGATATGCTTCAATCTCTCTTTGAAAAAAGGGAAAAAAAAAAAGAAAACCAACAAAAGAAAAGCCACTTAATTTCTCTACCTGCCCTGGGTAGAAATTCTTTGAGCATATTAATGAATGATTCATTTATGGCATATTTACACCATTTTATTCATCGTTAGCTTTGTAAACCTTAAAACCAACCATCATCTCATAGTTACTGTAACTAACATGCTTAGCTTCAACCATAAGGCACCTGCTCATCATGATATTATTATTATTATTATTATTATTATTATTATTATTATTATTATTATTATTATTGTTGTTGTTATTGTTATTGTTATTATTATTATAAGGACTTACCTTGATGCGGAAACATTACCCAGACCTCACCCGTTGAGTGCTGCCCATGAACATGGTGAACCGGATTGAGGGTGGCTACTAGATTCAGCATAAAGCGTCACAGCCTAAACCCAATCTCTAAGTGATGGTGGCTGTAAACGCAAAATTCGCGCCTAAAATAAATTAGACAGGAAATTCAGTAACAAATTGAATTTTGTATTAATATTGTATATGGGTACAATCTCTGGATTTGATACAATAAAATTGATCCTCTGATTCGATCTCCTAATGACTTGAGTACTCCGAGGGCTTGATGCTTGATCTCGGTTGATGCAAATCAGCTGAAGAACTCTGAAGATGTTTCTTGGTTCTGATCTGCCAGTGACTGATTGTGATTTCTGAAACTCTGCAAGTCTTGATCCTTCTCGCTTGGTAGCTGGATGCTCCTTGCTGTCCGAGCTCTGAATTCTGCAAATGCTGAGTGTTGAATGTTGTTGGATAGATTAATCGATGCGAGGGCGAGGTTGCTTGATCTCGATCGATAAACTGGATGAAGAACTCTGAAGTAGACTTCAATTTGAGGTTGCAGAAGATGTTGAGCTAGCTGACTTTGATCCTTGTTGCTTGATAGTTGGATGTTGTCTGCAGTCTGAGCTCTGGAGTCCGTAGGATGTTGAATGTTGAGCTCCCTTTAAAATGAGGGGGGAGGATCCCTATTTATAGGCTCTGCCGGCTAGGGTTAGAGCCGGATTTTGGGCCTAGGCCCAGTAATTATTTTCTTATTTTTAAATAAAGACAATAATTACTAATTTCTGCATCATCGATGACACGTGGCGGCTTTTGATTGGCTGCACTTAATTTTAACCAAGTTGGTCCACCAAAGTCAACATGACACGTGGCACTTTATGGTTGGTCCATTTTTTACATGTGGCATCATCTGATTCGTCATAGAATTTTTGCCTTCTACAAATGCCCCCTCGAGAGTCGGCCGCGTACACGAATTTTGAGTGTTTGAAGCGGCTGAGTCTCGAAAACTTGAAAAATGCTGAAAGTTGGAGCTTTTTTTTTTTTTAGTGGGCCGCCTCCCGCTTTGTTTAGACAAATGATTTGCCGACTTGGTAGATAATCCATACTGATTTTTTTTTGAAGATAATTATGCTTGTAAATTTGTGATAAAATTTTATCAACAACTTATGATAAAATCTATCAACAATTTTAGGGATAGAATTTTATCAATAATTTGTGATAAATTTTATCAGTAATTTGAATGATAAAAATCTATCAACAATCCAAAAAGATAGAACTTTATCAACAAATTTGGATAAAATTCTATCAATAATTTTTCTGACAACTGCTATAAATTCGTCTTTTGGCCTGCTGTCAATTCATCGTCTCTTCTCCCCCCCTTTTTTTTCTGATTCTTCATCTTCGCATGTTTATTTTTTTCCTTTTTTTTGTGAGAAGTGAAGGAGAGCTTCATTTTCTATGGCATGATGTTGAGTTCTTCTACTGTCACTGCAATTCAGTATAGGCATTGTCTTCCTTTTTCTTGCTTCCTCAGCAACCATGGCAATAAGGAAGAGAGGGAAACGAGTAGACAACAAAAACATAGGAAAGCAGCAAGAAACAGCGCGCTGCGCATGTTTTTGTCAGAAATTACACTAGGGTGTTGCTCTCATGAAACCAACACCTTATCGGAATTTGACATAGTTTTTGTCTCTTCTGCCGCACCGCGCGTGACTTCTGGCATTTTGTTCCCCTTTGTCTTTTTCGTTTTTTTTTTTCCACAGGCCTTTGGGATTTCCTTTTTTTTGAGGGCTTTTTTTTTATTTTTTAGCCCGGAAAGTCCCCATTTTTTTAACTCTCGTTTCTCTTTTTTTTTTAATGCCACTTTCTTTTCTTTTTTTGGGGCCTTTTTGATCTCTCGCTCTTTTTTTTTTTTTTCAGGAACTTGCTGAATCAACTTAAATTTCTTTCTGCCAGCCACGACTCCCCGATTAGATCGCGAAGTGAGGTCGACTTCTAAGACGAGGAATCGTTTCTCCCCGTAGATTCGATTCTTCGCAGGCGACTCCCTCACTTAATCTAATTGGGGTCGACTTGAATTTCTTCCTTCCAGCCACGACTCCTCCGATTAGATCGCGAAGTGAGGTCGACTTTTAAGACGAGGAATCGTTTCTCCCCGTAGATTCGATTCTTCGCAGGCGACTCCCTTACTTAATCTAATTGGGGTCGACTTGAATTTCTTCCTTCCAGCCACGACTCCTCCGATTAGATCGCGAAGTGAGGTCGACTTTTAAGACGAGGAATCGTTTCTCCCCGTAGATTCGATTCTTCGCAGGCGACTCCCTCACTTAATCTAATTGGGGTCGACTTGAATTTCTTCCTTTCAGCCACGACTCCTCCGATTAGATCGCGAAGTGAGGTCGACTTTTAAGACGAGGAATCGTTTCTCCCCGTAGATTCGATTCTTCGCAGGCGACTCCCTCACTTAATCTAATTGGGGTCGACTTGAATTTCTTCCTTTCAGCCATGGTGCATTTTCTGGATTCATCATCCGATCCCAAGAAGCCAACTCTTATCATCCTGGACAGAAAAGATGATCCAATTGAATAAGGCGTGACTCTCCGCGTAGATATGCCAACACCCTTACCGTCCAGACGTTCTTTACTCCATAACTACCTTGCAGATTCTTCCTTCATTCCAAATTTTGCAAAGGCATGGATTTCTCCACTCAGATAGTGAAGGTAGAACTTCTCCGGTCAGATAGCGAGGACACTACTCATCCGCTCAGGCAACAAAGACATTCAGACAATGAAGGTGTGCCCTCTCCAATCAGATAGTCAAAACATGTTCTTCCAATCAGGAAGTGAAGGCTTGGCTCCTCTGTTCAGATAACAAAGGCTTGACTTATATGATCAGAGAGCGAAGGCATTTAGATTCCTCTAATCAGGCAGCAAAAACTTGGCTTCTTCCATCAGGCAGCAAAAACGACTCTTCCGATTAGAAAGAGAAGTCTTGACTTATTCGATTAAGCAGCAAATGTACCGGTCACGATCAGAAAGTAACAGCTTGACTCTTTCGATCAGAAGATGAGGCATGACTTATCCAATCCGACAACATAGGTGACTCATCTGATCAGACAGTGCAGACTTGGCCTCTTCTATCAGACAGCAAAAGCGTCTCTCCCGATCAGAAAACGAAGGCTTGGCTCATCTAATCAGACAGCAAAGGTGACTCATCCGATCAGACAGTGCAGACTTGGCCTCTTTTATTAGACAGCGAAGGCGACTCTTCTGATCAGAAAGAGAAGGCTTGGCTCATTCGATCAGACAGTGAACGCAATTATCCCGATAAGAAAGCAACATCTTGGCTTGTTGAATCAGACAGATAAGGTGACTCTTCTGATCAGAAAGAGAAGGCTTGGCTCATCCGATCAGACAACAAAGATGACTCATCCGATCAGACAGTGCAGACTTGACCCTTTCGATAACACAGAAGCTCGACTCTTTTGGTCAGACAGGAAAGACATGATCCTTCCAATCAGACACCGAAAGCTTGACTTCGCAAATTGCCAGTGCCCGACTTGAAAGAAAAGACCACCAATTTTAAAGGAAGACACCTGTATCGCTAATGCGAAGAAGGATGCGATCTTACTTTTGCCCCCAACTTGAAGGCTTCTAAAAGTTTGCAACAATTTGGTAGCCGAGTCTGTTTATATGGTTTGAGAATGTGTTGAGTGACTTACAAGTCAACACCTTCGATAAAATGACTTGACAGTCTTTTACTTTGATGACTAAGAGTCTTGAACTCGATGATTTCGGAGTTCGTTTAGTGACTTGGGAGTCAATAAATTTGTTGAATTAGGAGTCTTAAACTTTAAAGACTTGAGAGTCATCAAATTTGATAACTCGGAGCTTAGAACTTTCTCGACTTTGGAGTTTTGAACTTTGATGACTTGGTAGTCTTTTAATTTTGATGTCTTGAGAGACTTGAATTTTGATGACTTGAGAGTCAACTTCGCGACTTGGGAGTCAACTTCGTGACTTGGGAGTCAATAATTTTGTTGACTTAGATGTCCTGAAAAAAACACTTTGAAGCCTTAAAAAAAATCGGCTTCGAAGTCTACGAGATTTGGTGACTTGGGAGCCTGTTAGGATTGACTTGGAAGTTAGAGAGTTTTATGACTTGGAGTCTTCGCGATTTGATGACTTAGAAATCTATTACATCCAGGACTTGAAGGTCCATAAGATTCACTTGAAAGTCTTCAATAACTTAAGAGTCAACAATTCTGTTTGACTTGTGAGTCTACAACTTAGATGACTTGAGAATTTTTAAACTTTATTTATTTGAGAGCTTATGTCGTTGATGACTAGAGAGTCTACCATGTTGATGACTTGAGAGTCATAGAATTCACTTCAAAGTTTGTAATTTTGTTGACTTGATGGATTTTGGGTGACTTGAAAGTCTTTGATTTTGACGGCTTGAGTATCCTTTGGGTGACTTGATAGTCTGTGCTGACTTGAGAGTCTAGAAGTTTGGATTTGGAAGTCTTAAGGGTGACTTGAGAGTCAAAACTATTGATGACTTGAGAGTCATTGAATTCACTTCAAAACTTACAATTTTCTCGACTTGATAATCTTTAGGCGACTTGGAAGTCTTTGATTTTGATGACTTGATAGTCTTTTGCTTTGCTGACTAAGGACTCTGAAACTTTGACGACTTGGTAGTCTGTAGCATCAATGAGTTGAAGGCCTGTAAAGTTGACTTAAAAGTCTTTGATAACTTGAGAGTCAAGAATTTTGTTTGTAAGAGTTGGACGACTTGGGAGTCTGAAAAGTTTGACTTGAAAGTCCACGAGATTTGATGACTTTAGAGTCTGTCAAGCCGGACTTTGAAGTTTGGCAGGATCGACTTCGAGTTCTCAGAGTTTGATTGCTGAGCGTCTGTAGAAGCTTATCTGCAAGTCTTAGTGCTTCTCAACTCAAAAGCCCGTAAAGGCTGACTTAGGAGTCTTAGAGTTTGGTGACTTTGGAGTCTGCTAATATTGACTTTGAAGTCCGAGAGTTTTGCGACTTGGGAGTCTTTGAGATTTTATGACTTTGAATGCAGGATTTGCTTAAGAGTCCTGCATGGTTGACTTTAGAGTCAGAGAGCTCGATAACATAGGTGTTTCTAGAGGCTGACTTAGAAGTCTTAGAGTTTGGATGACTTGACAGTCTAACATGAGTGATTTGAGAGTCTTCGAGTCTCTACAAGGAGTGACTTAAAAGTCTGTAAATTCTTTGATGACTTAGAAGTCTATAGAGGTTGACTTGGAAGTCTGCTCCCTAAATGCCAATTTTGGGTCGCTCTCTTCCAAAACACTTTCTAATATGATCATAATGAATGATCAATCAGATTCTTCAGTGTCGTCTTCGTCTAATATGATTTTTCCTTTTTTTACAAGTTGCAGGACTTGTCTTCTGAATGCTTTGCACTTCTCTATTGGATGACTGATGATCCTGTGATACTTGCAATATTTAGGATCATTAGTTCTTCCAATTTCTTCAGGACGACTTGACTCTGGGAGTTCTATAAGTCCTTTCTCGAGAAGTTTGTCAAGCATTTCTGGCACATCAGACTCAGAATAAGGACATTCTTTCTCTTCGGAGTCTCTAAGTATGGAGCTTTCATTTCTTGACGATGCCACTGATTCATCATCATTGAGCCGTCTTCCATAGTAGGTAATTGTAAGCTCCATATCATGAGCTGGTGTTGCCAATTCTTGGAATGTTCTGGGCTTGTTTACTTGCAAGACATAAAGTATATCCCAATCCATCCCTCGGGCACACATCTCAACAGCTGAAGATTCAGATAAATGGTCTTTACACTTTAGAAAAAGAGTACGCCAACGATTAATATAATCGATAACTGGCTCGTTGTTCGATTGCCTTGTATTAGCCAACTCTGTTATGCTAACTGCGCGGCGCGTGCTATAGAAGTGATTCAAGAACTCACTTTCTATTTGCCCCCAGCTATCAATGGACTCAGAGGCAAGGTTTGTATACCAGTCGAATGCAATTCCTTTAAGGGACCGTACAAACTGTTTCACCAACCTATCTCTTTCAGTGCCAGCATTACTGCAGGTTTCGACGAAGTGAGCGATGTGCTGCTTGGGATTACCCTTACCATCAAATTGGTTGAATTTGGGAGGTTGATAGCCATGAGGCATACGAAGTGCATCGATCCTCTTTGTATAAGGCTTTGTATATAAGTAACTCTTGTGAGAATCTCCCAACTGAGCCTTGATTGCTTTAACTATCAAATTTTGAATTTGCTCAACTGACATTAAGCTGAAGGATGAATCGTTCTTTGGTTTGCGTACATCGTCAGACTCCTCACTGTGATTAGACTCTTTGTCAGAATCTTCACTGCTTGAGCATTTGTCGAAAGCTTTAGACGTCCGCTTCCCCAGCTTCTTTGTCAAATCAGCAATCTGTTTGCTTTGACGCTTGATTTGAGCATCCTTTTTCGCATTTTCCTTTGAGAGTCTATCGAGGGTGGCCTTCATATCTGCTAGCTGTTCCTCCAAGTTGACCATCTCTGTCACCATGACTGGCATGATAACAGTGTCAAAGGATTCGACTTCAACCTGTGAGAAAACTGAATCTCTTGAAGATGTTGGTGAAGAATTGCTGCTACCATAATCATCATTCTCCTCCCTGATAGGTTGGAAGACAGGATTGATGTAGGTTTGGAATTTTTCCAGTCCACATGGTAGAGCCTTCTTTATATTGAAGATAGCAAGAGTCTTTAACTTCAAATTAGGAAGACAAGCAGTTTGATTGACTCCATCAGCAGGCAAGTTGAAGCCAAAGTTTTGAGTTTTGCGTGACTGCAAAGTTGGAGCCACTGCTTGTTGCTTTAAGGTGATGGAGGCAGCAGCTTTGGTCATGCTCCTAGTCATCGCCCTGGTGCTTCGATTGTTAGATGCAATACTAGCCTTTGCAGATCCTTCAGATGTAGATTCGATGGTCTTCTTCTTCAAAGCATTCTTGGAGGCCATGTTATCTTCAAAAGAGTGCAAATTTTGTATTTTGAAGAAAGAGATGGGAGGCAGAGAGGTCCCACCGAGCGTGCCAAATTTGTAAACGCAAATTTCGCGCCTAAAATAAATTAGACAGGAAATTCAGCAACAAATTGAATTTTGTATTAATATTGTATATGGGTACAATCTCTGGATTTGATACAATAAAATTGATCCTCTGATTCGATCTCCTAATGACTTGAGTACTCCGAGGGCTTGATGCTTGATCTCGGTTGATGCAAATCAGCTGAAGAACTCTGAAGATGTTTCTTGGTTCTGATCTGCCAGTGACTGATTGTGATTTCTGAAACTCTGCAAGTCTTGATCCTTCTCGCTTGATAGCTGGATGCTCCTTGCTGTCCGAGCTCTGAATTCTGCAAATGCTGAGTGTTGAATGTTGTTGGATAGATTAATCGATACGAGGGCGAAATTGCTTGATCTCGATCGATAAACTGGATGAAGAACTCTGAAGTAGACTTCAATTTGAGGTTGCAGAAGATGTTGAGCTAGCTGACTTTGATCTGTGTTGCTTGATAGCTGGATGTTGTCTGCAGTTTGAGCTCTGGAGTCTGTAGGATGTTGAATGTTGAGCTCCCCCTTTAAAATGAGGGGGGAGGATCCCTATTTATAGGCTCTGTCGGCTAGGGTTAGAGCCGGATTTTAGGCCTAGGCCTAGTAATTATTTTCTTATTTTTAAATAAAGACAATAATTACTAATTTCTGCATCATCGATGAAACGTGGCAGCTTTTGATTGGCTGCACTTAATTTTAACCAAGTTGGTCCACCAAAGTCAACATGACACGTAGCACTTTATGGTTGGTCCATTTTTTACATGTGGCATCATCTGATTCGTCATAGAATTTTTGCCTTCTATAGTGGGATTAACGTGAAAGAAAGCGGAGACAAGTAGAGGGAGATTTAAATTTCTCTGCTCACTCTTGGACTCATAGTTAGCTCCTTTTAATTGGCATCAACACTAGTAACTGATAGAAGGTTAATACATATGATTAATACATAATTAATCAATTGGTAACCGTCCGCTTAATGTGGATAATCAAGTGATCCTTACATTCGATCAACAGCTCCTCCTGGGTCACATAAACCATGAGGTACACATCTCTCTGTCAAGTAATCTCTTAACGCTTCATACTGAGAATAGGGCGTGCGACTAGAAAGTAACCACTAGTGTTATATTAAGTCACCATCTAACTAACATAACACTTTCACGAAGTGTGGTACCCCAAATCATCTTCAACATCACCTGTGGCATTCATAATCCCTTTATGCCATCTGATATATCATATGATTATATACTCAATACAATCGCCCGCGCTGATATGGTGATGATGGATAGATTTTTTCTTAAACACTCATGAAATTCGATCTCAGCTTGACTACTTTTCTAACGTGTTCTGGCTAAATCATATACATCATGGCCCTTACGAAACACATTAAGGTAGCATCAAAGCTTTGACTTCATATCATAACTTTAAGTTAAAGGGTCATCGTTTATAGGATCACACAGTGACAAGAGATAGGGAAGTCAATTGTCACTCCATGCATGGGTCGTCTGACAAGCACACAGTATGAAATGTGTGTCATGACATAGCTCCCTCTCAGTTGGGCACGTCACTCTATATGTTATGCTAATCGTTAGTCTAGATTTTCACTAAAAAATCTAACTTGATCCACTAGATCAATATACCGAATGTTAATCTTGACATTCAAGATTCGACTTTTAAGGCTTTAATATGAAATCTGATTTCATACTTGACTCTCTTGAGTCTCATCTTAGACTCACTAAGGCGACCATATTCATTTTACTTATACAATTTTAGTGTGAGTAATCAATATTGCACACCTAGTACCAATATGATTCAGTCTCATCGTGCTCACTACTCAAGTCTCAGAGCGATTGCCTGTGTCACTAGGCCGATCAGAAGCCTGTGATGTTTCAATATGTCTAATGTGCCACAATAAATCATGAGCATTTTGCTCATTCACAAAGAAAACATGTCCATCACATAACAAGACACACGTAAGCACTAAACCTTATGAATTCCTAGACTCAACAAAAGAGCTTAGAATGCATCACTAGGAATAGGTTTAGTCAAGGGAAGATACTCACCTTGTTAGTGTGTATATACCTAATGACAATGCGTTTTGTCTCCATGACATGGCTCTCCCACCCAGGGTGGAAGCATATCTTGAGATTGACCTAGACTCATCCTGGTCACTACCTCAATCGGCATTTGAGTATCATCTTAACTTGAGGTCTCCTCCTTGATAGCAAAAGACTAAGTTAGCAATACCATGAAGGTAGTGCTCAATTCTCTTAACAGCTTGTCAATTAGCTAGTTCTAGGTTACTATGGTGACGACATACCAACCCTACCGCAAAGCAAATGTCAGGCTGTGTACCTAACATGGCCGACATTACGCTTCCTGTGACAGTAGCATAGGGACATTACTCATTGACTCTATTTCATCATCTGTTTTAGAGCATTGATGAAGACTCAAGCTTAAACCCTTCTCAACTTGAGTGTCTGCGAGTTTGGAATTATAAATCCAAAATCATTCCAAGGCCTTTTTATGCATGCATCTTGGGATGGTTTTGAATTATTTCCACTACTAGGATATACCTAGCTTCACCCATATCCTACATCTCAAAGACATAGGACAGCCACTTTTAAGTAGCTTCGATCATCTCAAGTTGGTGCCAACCAGCAGTATGTTATAAACGCACAAGGTAAGAAACATAATCCCCTATGTTGATCTTTTGACATACACATGATGGTCTTCTGAAACCATAGATAAGCCAAACTAAGTTATGGCTTCATGGAATCTAAAGTACCAAAACCTGAAAGATTGCTTAAGATTATATATTGACCTATTAAGACGATGCACCTTGTCATCTTGACCCTTTGATATAAAACCAATGGGTTAGTCCATATAAATCTCGTCCTCAAGATTACCATTGAGGAAAGCGATCTTTATGTCCATTTTGAACAACTCAAAGTCCAAATAGGCAACCAGGGTTAGTAGTAAAGGGGCTTGAATGTATCGATTAAACCTTCTACTCGATGTTTTATCTTGAAAACTCATTTGGTTTTCAATAGATTTACGTTAGGGTGGAGGATCCATGAGCTCAAAAACCTTTTTCTCGCCATTGAGTGCATCTGATCAATCATCACACTCATTCACTCTTTGTTATTAGGTGAATCAATCACCTCTTGATAAGATGTAAGATCCTCAACTTTCAAGAAAGTGGATATGAACATTTCCTCTTCAACTTAGAAACGTCGTTAAGGAATTCTTCCATGCACACTCCTTTGGACCCTAGGACCTTCATTATTTGTCTGCCTAGGTGATAAATTCCTTCCCCTTTCTGTAAGAGGTATAGGACCTTAACCATGAGGAGAATTGCTCCCACTATCCATTGGATATGTGGAATTCTAAATGCGTGGACTAACTGCATGTTCATGAATGGGAGACTGAGGACAAACCTCTTTCTCAGACTGACTCTCCTCAACATTTAGAGATTGAGGATGAATTTTATTCTCCTTAATAGACAAATCTTCACCATTCCTATCAAATAAGGAAGGCGTGCCACCCTAGGTGACTGAATGAGAATTCAAATCCTCCCCCTCACCGAGAGATGATTGAAGGTCTTGTTGTAACTCATACCATTTGAAGTCAGTTTTTAAAATTTCACCAAAATCTTGGGAACTCATCCGCAAGAAAATCAACATTGTAGGAATTCATTTCACGATCTCAATTGGTTCAAAAAGTTCTAATCCTTCATTCCAATCGAGATAATAGGTACACATACCTATATCATGAACAATATATTGCTCTATGATATGCTTTCACATTCATGTGCCTGCAAATGTCTAGAGTGAACGAACACTAAGGAATTCGATGCCCTCAAAACCTTACCAAAAGATTTCATGTTGTTTACTAACTAGACGTAACTCACATCTCGTAACTTAAACCTAATGAGTTTGTCTTGAAAAGACCATCTTTAGCTAGTTTGTTAGCTCTACCTTAACCCTCATGGTTAAGTCAAGTATGCTTAAAAATAGAGTTGAACATAAGGCATAAGATAGAAGATGTCTTGCTTCATCCAAAACATTGAAAACACCTTTCAATGTGTCATGGCCAAACAAATTGCCATTGTATATGATATCTAAGACATCTGGATGAAAATTAAAGAGAAAAAATAATCTCATAAACAAAAGACAAAAAGGAACATCGGACCCCAGATACATAGAGCGAATCATGAAGAAAAGCCGTAGTCCCTTCACAGAGTTTCAGATGATATGTCCTGAATTCAAGGACATCTTCTTCATCGTCGTTTGCCTAAAACGACAATTTGTGAACCCACCGAGTAGCAAGGAAAGCTTACGAAATCATCTTGATCCTGAACTATGTGTTTGGTTGCTCCCGTGTCCACAATCCATTAAGGATCATAATTGGCAACTAATGCTTGGGAGCACACATATTACCCAGGAACAACTGTGAAAGAAGGTATCTTAATTGGTTCAGGACAATTCTGAGCATAGGATCCCTTATTTTCACAGTTATAGCACTTCACACGTGCTATATATGTCTCTTCATTTCCCTTAGCCCTTTTCCCTTTTGCAATACCAACCTTAGGTCTGGAACTTTATGAAGAAATGAATCTGGATGAACCTGATGCTAAGCTAATCTTGCGTGTCCTCAACATTGGGACAATTTTCAATTTCCTTACTTGATCATCATTGATGCAATACGATAAAGTATGGAATGTTGATCAATCTGCTCTCGAACCATTTTGGTATTCCTTTATGTTTTTTCGATACTGCTCACTAACAGTGCCATCTTTGCCATTTTAGGAGATGTAGAACCTGATAAGTATTCAAACACTTCACACTCATTCAGAAGAAACTGAATCTTCTGACACTTTGTGTCACAGTCAACGCTATCAAGGTTTTCATTGGTAAATAAATTACCAACCGTATGTTAATTGCCATATTTAGGAGTATATATTTTAAAAGATGGACCTTAGGCATATTTTCAAATAATTAAATTATCAAAAGCTCTATCATTCATGTCACATGATCAAAAATTTCACTAAACTCATAGTCGTCACATACAAACATGAATTAGAAGTTGTTATAATTTAATTATCACGTATTTCCATATAACCAAATTTGTGGAAAATTTCATAGTTAAACAAATTAACATTTTAGAAATATCACAAAGATATTCAACTTTATCATGTAAACCGAATTTACATGAAGTTATTTCATTACATAAAAAAATTTATATAACTATTAATATGTCATTTAAAACTCTATCAATGACATATCAATCATAAAATTCAGATTATTATATAAAATATGTTTATATAATAAAATGAATCTATATTGCGAAACATATTCGAATAATAACATGTTACAAAAGAAATTCATTAAAACCTAAAGAACATTATATCAAACATATTTATATAATTATAGATAACATGAAACTTACTCAAATGTCACTCACAAATTATAAAACACATTCATAATTTCATAAATTTAGATTTTATGAAACAAATTCATAAGATATTGCTAAATTACATAATTAATAAGAAACATAAGACGAATTCATATTCGTTAATTTCGACAAGGAAAAAGTGCTAAAACAATTAGCAAATTTACTACAACTCAAATAGTTCGTATATATAAAACATATTTATATGATACTACTAATTGGTGATTGACATGAAATATATTCACGTAATCGAATGCAACATAATTTGTAATATGAAATATATCCAAATATTAATCGCGATTAATTATGAAGAAAAGATCCATATAATATCAAAATTTGGGGGGAACAAATTCATAGTGAAACTCGCTAATTATATATAAAACATATTCATATAATATTGCAAATTTAAAATTCATGAAACAAATTCATAAATAATCAAATACCCTATATATCCAAATAACGATATGAAACGTATTCATATGAAGCTTCATGAATCATTTATTTTAACTGCAACAATGGCATAACAATTAACTGATTTGTAATTACTCATGTTTTTGCATATTATTATTACATCATGAAACATATTCGTGTAACTGAATATTATATAAAGCATAATTATATAATATAAGTTGTAAAATATAACATATGAAACATATTCATCTATAAACAATAAGGGAATTAACATTAATCTAAATATCACATAGATATTTATTGAATTCGAGTAAAACAAATTTACATCATATATACTGATTTTATATATAAAACAAATTCATATAACTTTAACAATTGAATATTTACATAAATTTCAAGTTGATGCATATATAAAGCGAATTTATATACGATATTAAACATATTAATGTTTTTATAATGAATTAATGCATTCAAAATTTAAACTAATTCGAAATCTTAATTCAATGAACGAACTAACTGCATGAAACTTTATCAACTTGGATATTATCATAATTCAATTAGAAGTCATGCCTTAACTAATCATCTCAATAATTAAGTTAAAACCAAAAGACTAAAAAACTAAATAAAACTTTGAATAAGACAAAACCCGAGACACCCGCCCCCCCCAAAATATTTGTTCGGCCTTCATGTTTAGTTCGTTGGGCTTATTTCTCTCTCTAAGCCTGACGCTCTCTCTCTCTAGAACCGTCAGGTTCTTTCTTTGCGTAGAACCTTCGATAAGTATCTGTGTTTGCTTGAGAGATTTTGTTCTCCCACCGTGCTCTGCCTTGCTTACCTAGACCAAACTGGTAACCCTCTCGGCCATCCTGCGGTGTGACCTTGGACGCCTAGCCTAGCAGAGTATTCAGAACAACCCAGATGCTGATACCTTACCCCACCGCTGCCAAAACAAAACCCACGGCTTCAACGACCTCCTAATTAGTTCAAAACACCATGCCATCGAGTAGATCGGCCTTCGACAAGTCGAGTGACACCATTCACTCACGCCACGTCCCACTCAGGTGGCGGCGCATGATGTACACGTGTGACATTTTCGGTGTTGTGCGTGGTTTTGCGCCAGGAACTCATAGATCGGCGGCAATGGTGGGGTTTAAGAGAAAAAAAACAACCAAGATCGTCTTCGTTGGCAGCGCGTGACCAACACAGGCCACCCCTCCGTCGGCACTAATGGGTTTTAGGTATATATTTCTTTAACCTTTTTTTTGTTGCGTTCTGGGTCCATGGGTACTGAGGTGAATCTTAGTCAAGGGCCTTTCATTTGGGGTTTAGTTCCAGATCTCTGTTGTTAGAGGTGTGGGGTCTCGATTTGGGCCTAGTGCTTGATAACAAGAGATATAACAATTTCGATAGATCAACATTGTTTATGTCGGCATTGATATGACATAGAATTCAAATCACACTTAAACATATTAATCTAAGAAATATCAATTTTGGCATATGAGCATTAACCTCTATTTTGCATAACTTTAGATCACCAAGATTCTTAGCATGAAACATAGACATGTAATTTATTTATTCTTGTTCAGTCTTGGTAATTTCATGCCAGAACAGAATAGGGGT